>JABFEA020000050.1:17188841-17200946 GCA_019775915.2 Cyphomyrus plagiostoma
GCTGAGTGCGTCACCGGAGAGTGTCCTGTATGGGGAGCATACTGGCTGAGTGCGTCACCGGAGAGTGTCCTGTATGGGGAGCATACTGGCTGAGTGCGTCACCGGAGAGTGTCCTGTATGGGGAGCATACTGGCTGAGTGCGTCACCGGAGAGTGTCCTGTATGGCAGGGCTATTCAAATCATGATCCTCAAGGTTCGAACCCTGCTGATTTTCCAGCCTTCCTTTACCTGTGAGCTGGTATGAACCCACTGTGGCCAATCAGAATCAGTAGATATTAAATCAACTACCTGGGAGCATTGAAGACAAGGCCTGGATTTGGATTTGAGGTTGAGATTTAAAGATCCCTGCTCTATGGGGAGCACCAGGCTGGCTGAATGCATTTGCCATCCTTGCCTCCACTGGAGGCCTTTTTCACTAAGGACTGTGATGAATCTCTAGTGATGTCGGCATCACAGAGTTTATGCATTAAGTCTGCGCAGCCGCAGCCGCTTTCTGCATTGGTGAGAGCTCACAGTGGCAGTAATGGCACCTTGCAGTATTATGGCTGTCTATTAATGGTCCTCCTTGCATCTTTCTCCCCAGGCTTGTAGCTTTTTTGCCTTTTGGTGGTGGACATGATTTTTATTTTCTCTACAGCCCCCCCGTCCCTCACCACAGTTTTCTAGCCACTTCTCCCACCTTTCAGGAGTATCTTTTGCATTTACATTTCCTTTGAGAACTTCACTGTACACACTGTTGGAGAGGGACCTTGGCGGGGGGGTTGGGGGACAGTGGTGGGACTTCTTTGAGGAACAAGTGGGAGGTATGCTTGTTGTATGTTAATATTCATTTTGTAATGTTCTTTTGTTCTTGTATGCTGTGTATTTAGGGGATGTTAATCATTTTAAGAGAAATAATTTTGCTGTTAATATTTGCCCCCCACAGCCCACTTCTCAGTGATTACATGGCTCAGTGGATGGGGGGCATTTTTAGGATGTTACAGTGAATGTTAATGCTCTCTTATACTCTCTCTTCCCGACCCGAATGCAATTAAATTGTAATCAGGGTTAAAAAGTCAATTTCATTTTTTAATTTTCATATTCTGTTATAGCCACGCCTACACTTTCAAGCCAGAAGTTATGGCGCAATTATTCGATTGCGTTTGTGAGCAGTGCTCATGACCCCCAAGCTGTGTTTGTAAAGGTTCCCTCCTGTCAGGACAGGCAGGCACTTCACCAGGCCCATTTACATATCTGCAGGAAAAGCTGAGAGGCTTCATGATCTGCATTTTTGAACTCGTTTATTTGACTGGGCGTGTTGGTAAAAGCCCGTCATCATTTAGACTCAAGTCCAAATGTGTCAGAACGCTACATGTGATACCATCACCATAAACACACCAAGATCCGATTGCCTTCTACATGCACCCACAGAGGCCTCCTGTCACCCTCAGAGCTGCAAGCTTGTCATGCTTGTGTGCCACGTCCTGCGAACTTTTGCTCTCAAGCAGCCCATTCATGCAGACTGCAGTCACCCTTAATATGCAGCATGCGGGATTCTCGGTGCATGTCATTGTGTAAGGGGGGGTGTTAGGACGGGCAGCTGGCAGGGACGACAGCGGCACAGGGCTCGGTGAGCTACAGGCTGAGCAATCTGCAGGGGATTATGGGCCACGTGGTAAGCAAGTAGTACTCTTCATACTGTTCATCTTATTGTAATCTACTTCTACTCTATATCAGGTTTTGTCAGCGTAATTAAGAAACGCTGGTCCAGTTGGAGGATTGCTGTGGCTGCTGTGGGATTAATTCTGCCCTAGTAATTTAGACCCACAAACTTTAAAGATCCCTGGGTTTATTTTTTACATTTTTCAGATTTATACACAAACCCTTCTGCAGTGTTGCTCGGACAGATTTCGTTTAAATAAACGGTGTGTGTGCTTCTGCCTGTCTCACTGCTTAAGAAGTACTTGCTTCAAGTGCATGATGTAACTGGTTCTATTGGTGGGTTTCCTTTTGTTCACTGGCAGCCAAATGACTGTGGCTCAGAGGGGACTGGCGCTGTAAAACACTGCAGGTAAGATGTACTTGACGGTATGTATAAGTACCATATAGAAGTACAATATTCATTTAAAAACGACCAAAGTGATAGATGCTCCAGAATATCTGAAGGAGAAATTTTAAACCTATACTTGCATAAAGTGGTTTTTACTTTTAACATGTATTTGGTGGTTAATTTTGTGATTTTTTTTTTTTTTCCGGATAATGTGCCATGAATCATTATTGCTTAACCATCCAATCCAGTTAGACGATCCAGTTCCTTGCTGATTTACCGATGATCCTGCTTGAACCTTCATTAAACCGAGGAACTGCAGAAATCAGAAGTGGAATGAACGAAACACTATAGGAGTCATGGTGATAAAATGTGTCCTTGGTCTCCACCCACTGCAAACACATTGGAATGGGCCAGTGAGGTTCGTGGGTTGTTCGAAGAGAACAGTTTCACTAAATGGGGTTACTGTATACCATGTGTCAGGCTAACATGCTGGTATGATAAGTGTATTATTCTCACTACAGTGTATTGATACGATGCTGCACTTGTTCTCAGCATATTCTGTGGAAATACTGCAAGTGGAGGGTAAAAAAATATAAGGAGATAAAGACAATTCTTCTGTTTGTCCTGCAAGGTCTCGATTCTCTTCCAGGCACCACAGCACTGGTGCTGTGCAGGCAATGCAGTTGATTGGTGCCACATATACTCACTGCATAACACTGGACTGCAGGAAGCCAGCGTACGTCACAGGAATCCACCCAACACTGGGAGAACATGCAGATCGCACACAGAGCGGAGGCAGGATTTAAACCCACGACCATGGAGGTGTGAGGAAATCATGCTACCCGCTGTGCTGGCCCTACACTTTCCATTCATAAAGTATTGAATAAGCAAATGGTCCACTGTCAGTCCAGCATGAATTAATGACAGATACATGATTCATCGCCATGATTCAGTATGAGCACTGGTGATTCACTCTCTGCATTATGTACCTCTCCCACACCCATCATCCCAGCTCTACTGTTCACCTTACAGATCACAGAATCAACAGAGTGCATCGTCTTGCATGTATGGATTGGAATTGTAACCCTTCTGTGACTCCCTGGTCTAATATATAAATTCCCAACTGGTTTCTCGCTGCAAGTTCATTCAGCTGCAGGGCCTCCGCAGCCAGGGAGCCTGCACTGAGAGGTGTGCCCCACCGCCGTCTGTTCAGACCTGCTAATGCTGCGACACTATCAGCCTGTTAGTCTATGGCAGGTGCTCCTGGCCTTTCAGCTGTGCGTCAGGAATTCCTAGCACTGGAAGGGATTAGGATTCATAGGAGGCCAGTGAAGGATGGATTTCTTCGGAAGCCAATAATGGACTGCACTGTGATTGTTAGAACAGTATACTGTTTTAATTACATTGCCTTATACATTTGGATCAGACTAAGATTCCAGAATGTTGGCTGAGATCTGCTGACCTGATGATAGACACACAGTGATGGCAGTTCACTGAGTGAGTCATGTAATGGATTGTATCTGCTGCCTAACTGATGACCGCATGCTGGCCTGCACCCGCGAGTACAAGCCCTCACCTGAGGTACTGATGCACTCAGTGACAGCTGATTCGCACATGGTTTACCGAACGCTTCCTGTGTGAGACCTTCCAGGTTTGTGCCTCCTTTGACGGCTGCTTCGGTCGGCATTTCAGATCCTCCATATGATAATATGCTTGCCGATGGTCAAATTTGAACCTTCAGGTCTGATGGAGGGTCGTCATCAAGTTTGATAATAAAATTACAAAATTTTGTGCGATTTTGTGCGATCTGCCTAATTTTAAATATTTTTGTATACTTTAAAGATTATATACAAACAGACTTTTACTATTTATGACTATTTTAGAGCCATTTTTGAAATCCTGACTTTACTGAATGTCAGAATATTATTTAAAGTTTTTGAACGCCACATTTATATCCGTTGGTAAAGTGATCCTACTAAAACGTAGACCCTTTTTTTTTTTTTTAGCAGTGTTCTGCCAAGTTTATTCCTTTTTCTGGAAGGAAAAGAAAACGACTCCTAACAGACACTTGCATCACAGCATGTACGATTTTTATAAACAAAATGCCACGTGTGGATATTCAAGTATTTCCTGGCACCAATCAGATGCATTTCAGTTTTCATCATCACCTCGTCATTTACTGTAAATGACTGACTGCATGACTGAATTCTTGCAGATATTTGTTTAGTGAATGTGGACATAAATCCACTGATTCTTTCATGTGTTAGAGACCAGAACCCCAACTAAACAGAATTTAAATTCACAAAATAGGAATCACACCCCTGGGCAAAGGTAGAACCAGCCATCAGTTTAAGGCGGGCTCTTGGGCTCTCGGTCCAGCGCCAACATTGATGGACTTGTAGCTTTGGGTTTTTGGCTCATGTTTACATGTAGCGATACTCAGTGCATTTGGAACATAAGAGATGCAAATGTGGGCGAGTCTCTCTTCAGGTTTTTAAGAAGCTGTAGCTTTGTTCTCCTGCCTGCTGACGTGGCCCCCACCCCTGGAGGCCTGTGCTCATATTTCCTTCACCAAGCTGCTGGCACACGGTGCCCTTCGCAGACTTGCCCCATGGAGCCTTCTGGTCTGCGCAGTCCGGCTAGGGGTTATATGCCACACTGACAGACATACTCCCAATACAGTGTTTATTTTACGGTCAAGATTGACTTGGGCAGCTAATGTGACGTGTCTAATTTGGTCACATGTCTGTGGCTGAACTTGGTAAGAAAAACAAAGCTGAACCCGACTGGAGAGTCTGTCTACATTCAGTTTTGATGTCCACAAAAATGCTTCTATTGAACAATAAAAGTCAGATCCATAAAATTTAATAGAATTTACGCATTACAAAGAAATGTTCTATATTTAATGTGGTAAACAGCACCCCCTAGTGGCTCTACAGTCTTACCTTTCTGTCAGATTGTGTATATGTATACGGATGAGGCAAAACATTGTACCCTCTTCCATTTGAAACAAATAATGGTGACTAGTGAAATATGCTCTGGGATATACTAGAAGGTAAGCTAATGTCCAATACTTGTACTACACTTTCAAGCCAGAAGTTATGGCGTAGTTGTCGACATGTTCACTGCAGGGGAAATGGAGAAGGGAGAGGGATAAAGATCCAAGTGACTTCGACGAGAGGCAGATCATTATGGCCTGGTGACTGGTCAGGGAACATCCAAAACCCCAAAGCCCGTGGGGCACTGACAGTTAGTCATCACGAGTAACTCCTAAGAGTGATCCAAGCAGAGAAAAAGTATGAACAGGAGGCCAAGAATTGTCAATGCAGCAGGTAAGTGAGAGTTATCCCCTGTGGTATGAACCAACAGATGGGCTCCTGTGATGGTCAAGGGAGCAACGTGTCATGGAACACAGGGCATCCTGTCCTATTGCATGTAGGGCTGCGTAGCTGCAAGCCAGTCGGGCCGTGCATGCTGAGCCCTGTCCATAGTGTCCACAATGGAAGGTCACCTGGTCTGATTAATCCCTTTTTCTGATGCATCATGTGAATGGCTGGGTACGCGTCAAACATTTTTGGGATTCATTGGACTGACAAGTCCTATCTATGGCTACATCACCACACATGCTGCAGGGCTCCAGTCTCCAGGGCAGAGACTCAAACCCGGTCCTAGAGATGTGAGACCACAGTGCTAACCACTGCACCTTGCCACCCCGTGGAAGGTACTGTATGTGTTCCTCTTAATGCTGGAAAGGCATGGATGTTGTAATAAATTATTTTTATTAAATAAAAGATTTAGTAATTTCCAAACCTCATTTAATAAATGATGATGCAGATAACCCTGGTAGTACTCAGCCATTAAATCTGCATGCCCATCAGGCAAGCCTACTCCAGGTTATCAGGCAGTGGAACTACACTAATATCAAAGGTAGGACATATGATTTTTCTAGAGCCGGTTCCTGGTGATGTATGGTGTACCATTATACACTGCAATCACAAGAGTTAGTTTACAAGGCAAGAGCGTCATAGAAGAGCATAATGGAATATTCTAAGTCATTTAATTGCACTCACTAGCTGTACAATGACAAAGGCATTCCACGCATACATGTAAAACAAGCATATTTATGTGCAATGTGTCTGCAGGTATAATCGTTCTTTTGGAGACAGAAAAGTACCCTGAATTCTTAAGTACGTTTAAACTGAAAACTGCCATTTATGTGCAATGATATCCTGCACAGGCGTATTATTTCAGTCTATTGTGGACTGCACTCCCAACATTCGCGCCGTTTTGTGACGTCACCCACAAGACCAGCGTCGCTCTCATTACAGTGGAACAATTGGTCACTGTAAGACTGTTGTCCAGCCAATCCTAAACCGTATTACTGGGATGTAACCGATAATATTGACAAAGATAGTGAAATCAACGAAACAGTAAGTAGTATTTGCGTTATGTTTTAGAAATTATTAAAATAGTGTATATGTGTTAAAGGCAGTATTGACGCGCTGTACTGCATATAACCGGGATTGTATATTTAGCGCTGTTGTGGGTCGCGGGTATAGGGAGCATAGACATTAGTCTTCCGACGGAGGAGCGGTTCTGGTAGCTACCATAGAGCTGCACAAGATCCTGATACGGGGCTCGCTGGGATAGTCCATATCCGCCTTAACAAGTTTATTGTAGTCACAGAACTGATCGTTACATAAGCATTGGAGTTGACAGCTGAAATGGACATTGGGGAAAAATAGGGCTGTGTTTATTTTTTACAGAACTAACATTGTTAATAATTGAAAATAACTCATACCAAATGTTAATTTGTGTCACTACCAACAGATGCATGCTCATATATTTAATTAAAAATAACTCTGATATGTAATAAGTTGTAACTATAGTATATATACAAACTAAGAGTGTTTGCTGTGCTATTGCTAGTCACCAGATTTTTTAAGATGCAGGTCGTAGGCACTAGAGGGCGACTGTATGCATTTGTGTTATTTAAATATTCCTGAAAGTTATATTGCGTCTTTAGTGAGTGACCGCTGTAATCATTGTATATTGTGTTTAATAAACAGGACCATGCATCTGTTTTGCCACTTGACTCGCAACTGATGCGGCGTTAGAGCACCTCTGTGAAGAGCATGCTGAGCTTCGCATCCGTGCTCATGCACGGCACAATCACGGAAACCAAATGTTTTCATGCCGCTTTATGCGCTTCGTATAGCGGCAGATCTGAATATCAACCCCAACTGATATTACTCTCTGTGGTTGGACAATCGGTTGCTGATGACGTCATTATTGATCAGTACTTCATAGTAGTTGAGTCATGGGTGTCCCACTGATTGTGTTTGGACTCTCACACTTGCTGTGAATCCCTACCAGCGAAGGCTGTGATGGACGTTCATGCTCTGTCCCTGTGTTAGGACAGGGACAGGGACAGAGACAGAGTGTGACCAGTGCGCTGGGCTCATTGTTGTGTCTGTCACCCTTCAGCCCACGATGGACAGCAGCTCCTCTCTCTACATGTGCTTCCCCTGTTACCAACTGTTCAGCTCCCTGGAGGAGGTGCTCTCCCACCAGTTGACATGCCATCCTGATGGCCCGGGGGAGGAGGCCCGGCCTGCGGCAGCTGCCCTTCTGTCGTCTGAGGTACTGTGTGGCACACGCGCGTGCAGGAGGCATGTGAGGTGCTGTGGGATTCTCTGCTCCTGGGTGACGGTAGTGCATTTACTGAGAACCTTGTTCTACACTGCTAACATGCTCATTGAAGATGTAGGGATTACAGTGCATTGTTATGGGCTTGTCAGCTCAGTCTCACATTGTCAAAGTAACATAGTCAGCCAGGATTGCCGGTTTTCAGTCGTTTCCTAGCCATCAGCGATTTTAACCTCTTGTGGTATATATACTGCTTTGGGTTGGTGCCCCATCCTGGGTTGTTCCCCACCTTGCACCCATAGCCTCCGGTATAGGCTCAGTGACTCTGAATAGGACAAGCGGCTACAGAAAAGGGACGGATGGATGGGTATATATATCTTATTCACCTCAAGGTATACTACTCTCAAGTAAAATAAGCAAAAAGTAAATATTATTATGACTACAGCTAAAAAGTCACAATTCTCTGTACAATTTATGTAGAATAAAAATGTGTTTATATGGCCACTAGTTGTTTCACAATAACTTTCACAATAGCATTGCGTGTGCATGAGTGGCAGTGTATGGTAATAAGCCAGCCTGCCCTGCAGTTTCTTTGATATAATGCCTGTTTCACATCCCTAGGGGCACTGTGCTGGTCCCTTTTCCTTTTGTCTCTCCTTTTGTTGAGGGGTGGGGGGGGGGGAAGCCTGCTACTTCTATCTTCCTCAGCAAATTGCTGGAGACAGGTGTGCAGGAAGCTCCTGCTGCCTTTGAATAAGAGCAGACTGCAGAGCCCTCAGGAGCTCTTTCAGCAAAGGCCGCTGCTGGGTGACGTCCCCTGGTTACAGGCTGCAAAGACATTGCATGCAGAGATGTTTCAGGTACTCTAGATGGTACAGGACACCAGCAGGGCCTGGGAGGTACGTGGGTTGCATTTGCCTGGTGGATTCTCCAGTGCTTCATATGAAAAAAGTTTAACATGTTCCCAAACAGCAGCCACATTTCTACCACACTTCAATGGTTATAATGACATTCTATTGCCAAATGTGTCAGACTGTAATTAAAAGACAAAATTATAAAATTCATACTTTTTCTCTCTATAGAAAAAAAGAGCATAACTTGGCTTAATGTACCAAAACAACAAGTTAGGAAAGCGAAAGTTCTCTCACACTTCACTGCCCGTAAGCACTGTGTATTACCAAAAGCATGCAACTGTAATCTTTTGCTCCTCATATAAATACAAATTTTAAAGTGAGAGCTTAATGTGGCTTAATATGCCAGAGCAGCTGCCTATGAATGCAGAATCTCTAAAGGAATGTCTTTGAAATATTTTTTTTTCAAATAAACAAACCACCTAACTTGAAATCCACATGTCATATATTTGCAATTGTACTTTTTCCATAAGCATCTCTAAGTTCATGATGCATTATCCAACATCAAAAACATATGTTCAGTTACTCAGCTTTCCAGAGCTTTACATCAGTAGATTTTTTTGGGCCTTTGATGATTTGTAATAAATTGTACACCTATTCCAGTTTTTAATAATTTTTGATTGATGAGGCGATTTTCTTCCTTTGAGTTTTTTGTCGGGGTGGCATGGTGGTGCAGTGGTTAGCACTGTTACCTCACACCTCTGGGATCTGGGTTCGAGTCTCTGTCTGGGTCACATGTGAGTGGAGTTTGCATGTTCTCCCCGTGTCGTCGTGGGGTTTCCTCTGGGTACTCCGGTTTCCCCTCACAGTCCAAAAACATGCTGAGGCTGATTGGAGTTCCTAAATTGCTCATAGGTGTGTGAGTGTGTCCTGCGATGTTTATATACCTCGCCTCCTTCCTGTGTTTTGCCCTATGTGTAAGGATATCTATCAGTTTTATCATTTTAATTGTTCTATGTTTCATGCTTTTGGCAATAGATAATGTTTATCACAAGTGAAGTGTGAGGAAAAATGTTTATTTCCGAAGTTGCTTTTATGAGGCATTAAGCTACGTTAAGCTGTTTTCATGTTAAGTTTCTTTGAACGTTCCCATTTGTCCTGGACATCTCCAGATGCACAGAGCTTGTCTTGTTGACGACCGGCAGGTCTTGAGTCTGGATTGTCAGAGCAAATTTTTCAGGCTACTCTCAATGCAGACATTTCATATTCTATGAAGAGTCATTCGCTTTGACAATCCAGACTCAAGACCTGCCGGTCGTCAACAAGACAAGCTCTGTGCATTTGGAGATGTCCAGGACAGGCCACAAGCTGGGGGGGCTCATTCCCTGCTCTGTATATGCCAGGATAGACCCAGGAATTCTTGTCCAGTCCATCTCTTTGCAGATATTGCTATACACACATGTCCTGTCCAGGTTGTCATATATAGTGTAGCAGTTTCAGTGGCCTTTACCATGGGTGGGAGCACTGCGTATATTCCTGGCTCGGGGTCATTCTGATAACATTCTCAGCTGATTTGCTGCCTTGTCCCTCCAGGCAGATGCAGACTTCAGCAATGTCCCCTTCTTTAACCTGAGCGAAGCTGCCCCCCGCGTAGGGCCCCTCCCCAGATCACTCTGCTTCGTATTCGGTGGTGCTCTCCATTTCAGATGCTGATTTTTTTTTTTATCTTCCAGTTGGGCATCATCCGGGTCTCTCTCTTCTTCTGGGGGGAGGACTTCTCAATCTGTAGGTGTGTGTGTGTGTGTGTGTGTGTGTGTGTGTGCGTGCACTAATTCTGAATTCTGCATTTTTATTAGAGTCTTGTCCATTCGTTTTCTGTGGTCCTTATGATTTGGAAAATAGTATATCAGTAAAACTGTAAATTTGACTGCATTGTCCTAGAAAGGTTCACGCTGTACCACTGCCATCAGATGCAGCACCAGCACCTTCCTGCCCTCTACTTTGAGACAGTGTAAATTAGGATCTTGTCATTTTGTTTATTTGACTCTCCCTGTCGGCCCCTGGAGGATGGGCTCCCCCTTTGAATCTGGTTCCTCCCAAGGTTTTTTCCTTATAGGGAGTTTTTCCTTGCCATTGTTGTCTCTGTTTTGCTCACTGGGGGACTTTGGGCAGAAATAATGCAAAGTGATTTGAGACAATGCAATTGCAGTGTAGCGTCAGTGTTGTGAAAATGCGCGGTACAAATAAAATGCAATTGAACTGAATTACGCAATGCTAAATGTAAATATTCTTCTAAAAACACTGACGCTTAGCTGCTATTCTGTACTGACATCAAAACAATCAGCCTACTTGTGTTTTTGGAACAATGTAAAAATAATTAAGGTTTCCTTTTGATGAAGGATGTATTCCTTGAATACACTTACTCTGATTGGTGTGGTTTGTATGGCTAGTGTCATTAGCGTGATTCATGTCGCTGGAGTGATTCATATGCAAATACAGTTTCTTGTGCTGTGGTTATCAAGTGTCAGGAGTAGAATTTTTTACCATTATTCCAATCTAAGTCCTTAGCTAATATTTTATGTTGCGTTTTTTTTTTTAATGCCAAAGTTTATAATTGCAAGCTTTTACTGAATGTATACATGTAAAGGTAACTTTTGCAAGCATTACCGGTGGTATTGTACTCTGTATCAGGCACATGCTCAGCCAATCACAGGTAGCCTTACTGAGTTGAATCCTGTCATTCATCATTGGCTGGTCACTGACTGGTGTGTGTCCACAGCTGTGATTGACACCTTTCGTATATGAGGATCTCACCCTTGCCTCCTCCAGCTGCTTGATTATTTCCACTCTCTTTCAGTTGTTTATTATTTCAGAGTAACAAACAGCTTGTCTGAAAGGATTCACATGCAGTTTCAATATAAGTTGATGTTGCATTTAACTGTGGTATAGATATGCCCTTGGACCTTGGTTTATGGCCCAGTAATTGCCTGCAGAGTAATTCTGACTGAGTCCCTTCACAGCTGTCAGGGATGTCTGCCTCTCTGTCAGCCCAGTCCTCACAGTCCCCAAGGATGTGTCCCCTTCACAGAATGTGACCTACATGCTGCTCAGGGACCCACGGGCATGTCTTGCTCTCTGTGTGTTTCATTTACTGCTGCAGCTGCCTGTAACCCTTCCTAGCTGGACAATCAATGATTGTACACCGGAACTGAGTTTTTTGGTCAACTGGCTTGCATTTAAAACCAGAAACCCCCCAAAATCTGGTTGTAATTTATAAACGCTTACGTGACAGGCTTCGATGTTAAAATGTGTCAAAAGCCATGAGGAAGATTTGCTGTTGAGTTCTTTGTTGTTGTCACTTTTCAGTAGCGAAAGGGGAAAGATGCTTTTATTTAAAGTAACAGTTGCAGACCCCAGGAAGCTGTTTTGCTACTACTTACTGCTCTGTACACTGCATTCTCACACAACACACTCACTCTGCTGTACACACTGCCTTCAGGCGCACTGCATTCTCACACAACACACTCACTCTGCTGTACACACTGCCTTCAGGCGCACTGCATTCTCACACAACAC
>JABFEA020000050.1:17208429-17218929 GCA_019775915.2 Cyphomyrus plagiostoma
AGTTCTGAAGGCGAAAGGGGGTCAAACACCGTATTAGTATGGTGTTCCTAATAATCCTTTAGGTGAGTGTAGATTTATCTACAGTCTGGTTTGCTTTCACTGTTTCCGACCCTCTGTGGCGTGGTCTACAGTTTAATGCAAAGGATGCCCTACTGGACTTGAGTATAATGATGATGATGTCCATCCCAGTTCTAGGGACGTCCTGCAGTGGAAAGGGGTAATAGCAATTTCGATGTGACTGCAAAATTAACGAACTGGCAGCTTGCTCACTATTTATGAAGCTATTAACCTCTGAAGTGTTACTGCATTCTTCAAGAGTCTAGCCATGAAATTCTGATAAGGTGTCTGAAATATTTTTAGATCCCAGCAGTTGTATTTTTTAGCCTGTAAACTCTCGCAATATAATTTAAAATTACCACAGAGTGTGCACATTTTATTATAAATGTCTGAGGATGACAGCTGTGCACCAGCTGAGTAATCACACTGCAAAGGCTTTTAAAAACCCTGTGTGATGTCTTCCCAAGATGGCTAGGAAGGCAAGATGTGGGCCATCATCATTTTTTTGTTCCATGTAAATTAGAAGCTGCCCCATTTCACTGGGTGTTTCTGATCATCCCTCTGCTCAAAACAAATCCCTAATAACTCACTTACATATCCTGCCCTGCTTTGCCAGATGAGCAGTTGTTCGCATCTTGAATCCAGGAAAGATTCATCAATAGACCATTTTCAGGATCTGGTAGGTTATTCCTTGGATGGTGAAAGAGCCACTGGCCAAGTGCATTGATGGAAATTTACTCCAGAAATGCTAATTTATGGGCAGGGAGAAAGGCAGGGTTTGGGGAGCCGTGGAATAGTATGGAGGGCTTTCTGTGTAAAACAGCAAGAAGAGGAGGGAGTGAATGTGGCACAGAAGGGGGACGGAGGCGGCTTTGGGGTCTGTTTGCTCCCCAGCTCCAGGGCCAGTCGGCTGCTACGTCTCAGCCAGCTGGACGGCTGCAGTCAGCAGGGCTTAGTGGTGCTGGGGCTGGAATCCCCTGTGGAAGGCTGGAGATGAAGGGCGGGAGCGATGCCTGCGTCAGTATAACCACCTGCACTCCCAGAAGAAGCTACAGCCTGCGTACAATGGCATTAATGTCCCTCCAACGGTTCCATTTCTGTACATTTACCTACAGGTAGGGTACACCTGGCAGACCCCTGAGGGTACAGCCGCAGGAATAAAAAGCTGTACCCTCAAAAGTACAAGTTGGTGCTTTTTTTCCTGACTGTGGGATCATAGCCCACGCTGAAGCATTACCTGCAGGAGCTTCTGGCTGAAGGCAGTGGGTTCAGATGAATTTCCTCAGCCTTTGTCCAGGATCCTTCCACTGATTCACCTCCTTTTCAGGTGGAGGCACTGATGGAACACAGATGAACATAATCCCAAAATCAGGACTAAGTGGAACCCCGCCCTGACTTGGAAAAGGGAGCAGAAATAGAAGAGAGAGCTATGGGTCTCAGGATCCGGCCAAAGACAGCAGAGAGCACAACACAGATACTCATACTCACCTGCGGCTCAAATTATCTTTTGTAACTTAGAAATTCAGTCCAGTCAGCTGGTTGCAGAAAATATTTAGTTGGTAAATATATGCAGTTGTTATGCACATGACGAAATGTACCAAATGTATTTGGCAAATTAAAGTAAGTTTGCTACCTGATAAGGAATCATTTCACACCTTCAGATCATTGATATGATGACTGTCACCAAGCATGGAATTGTAACATTGTTACTTAGAACAAAGTGATATTTACAGCACCCAAAATGATGTTACAGCATTGCTTTCCAATGCTAAGTCCAGCTGTTTGTGTTTATTTGCATATACTTGAATGCCTATAAGAGCTTATTTGATTATGAAACAATTTTTGCAGCTGACCCACTTAGTCAGCCCCCTTTTCATGAACTAGGTCTTGGTGTGACGTTCTCCTGGACTGGCAGCATGAGTTTCCTCAGCGACGTCAGTCTGCGCTGAGACGGGTGACTCACGGTCTGGATAGTGCGCCATATGCTCCCTGCCGGGTGCCTCCTTGTTTGCTCCGCTGGGGGGCTCCTGCGTCACAGAGCCCCGTCAACAATGTCATCGTGTGTCTGTCGGCCATAAAAAGCCACAGAAGCAGGTCAGGGCCTCACCAGTCACTCCCTAATACACCCCCATCAAATCCAAACTTTTCCCTCCCCTTTGGCGCCACCTTTTCCAGACAGTGCTGCCCCTTTTTCCCAGTGGCCCATGACCAGTGTAATGTTGGGGTTTGTTTTTCCTCTTTTGAGCACCTTGCTCTTTTGGCAGAAGTGACATTTTCCAAGACTGAACCATTAAAGGAGCATTTCCACCACACTAGGTATTCGCCCTCACATTTTGACATAGAAAACGAATCAGGCCCAACGGGTACTCAGTCTGGAACAAGGTCACCTGTAGTCACCTCATTCCTGGCTCACCAGAAACCTCAGATCTTGGCCTCCCAGCACTATGAACCCTGGCTAACGTAAGGTCTTCAGAACCCAGTGCTCCTCAGTTTCTGAACTTTGGTTAATCTGAGAAGTCCAGAATTGCATATTTTATTCTCTGTTCCCCAATGGCCATATTGGTTTGGAGTCACTGATGTTCAGTGACAAGGTTGATCATCCAGCAGGTATTCAGATGTTGGAAAGATGGCTGTTTGATTTGCACCACAATTACCAGAATAGTTGCAGACTCTAGCAGCTGAGAGCAGATGGGATTCGAGAGCATTTATAACAGCCTTCCATCATGAAGTTAGATGAGTTCACTGGTCGAGAGTGGGAGACCAGCCTGGAAGACACATAACTATAGCCACTCATGTTGTCGACAAAGTTTGAGAGAGAACATCAAGCTGCCAGGTCAGCTCAGCCGACTTTCCCATGGTCATCTTATCCTGGTGCTTCTGCCGAGGGGCTGATTCAACAGGGCGTTTGCACAAAGACTGGTGCTTCTGATGCGGATTTTCTGGTCATCTTCATGGCCAGAGCATCACAGAGGACTTTACCCCACTGAATGACACTTCCTCGTGAACCATTTCCCAGCTCCCCGTGCCCGACTTTTTTGAAAATAGTTTGCTTCAGAGCATTTGTGGATTCAGATGAGAGCTTTCCTGACATGAGGTCAGCACAGAAAATGTGCATTTCTATAGAGAGCCACCCTGTGCACTAGAGGGCTCACGGCAGCCCCTTTGCTTCTGCAGTTATACAATATTCAATCAAACTTACCAGTAGGCAGGATCACATAGAGACCATCTCCTTGTGTCTCACTGAGTTATCCTGAGACCCTCTAATCCTCAGTTACCCCCACTGCGGCTTCAAAACCACCATGACCACTGTTTTTCTTGCCTGTTGGAGTCTTGCCTGTCTTTGAACTCTCTCTCTATCGATTTGACACATGTGCTCTCTGAATATTATGACTTGAGTGAAGAGTTCAGTAAACAGCAAATTTCTGTTCTACTGCCTCAAAGACGTTTTGATGTGTGTTAGATCTGCTTCCTAGTACTGTACTCTCAGAGCTAGTTTATATTCCCTGTCTGGTTCCAAACCAGCGGCTATGGAAGAGTATATGCATGATTTATTAAGGGTTTATTCACCCTTTTCCCTTGTCCGCCAAAGTAGAGTTTTTCTTTCTAGTTAAGAAGAATGTTGGTCTCTGGCCCTGCATAGACTCCCCTACTCCCTTCCTGAAACCTGCTGGCTCATATTGCTTCTGTGCAAAGAATCCCCTCAGTATGTCTCTGTTCTTACACAATATGTGGGTCTCCCCAAGACAGGCTCAGTCCTGCACTCAGCATGAGTCTCTCCAGGAAAGGCTCAGTGCTGCACTCAGTGTGGGCAAGACCACACCAGACTGGAAAATGGCAAGTGTGCCATCAAAGGTTCAAAGTGGGCAAAGTCTCACAATCGCTTCATCTCGTCTAGTATTATTCCTTTCAAAAGGAGTGATTCTTCTCTTGGTCCCAGTACTTGTGTTAACCTCAGTTCTCTGGTTAATAAGGGCCCAAACTTTCACAATTGTAATTACAAATGTATAAGACTGTGTGTTGCATTATTTGTATGAGTAGTTCTCTGTCTGGGCCTTGCTTCCTCTCTGCAGCTTCTGTAGTGTTTCTTCCTTCTCTCCTCCCCCTCCTCTGCTCTTCTTTCATACTTTCTTCCTCCTTTCCTTCCCTTCCTCTCCTTCCTGTGGTCTGCTTTCACACTTCTTTCCTGGCCCTCATAGCAACAGGTGATAAGCAGAGGTAACGCTTCCAAGCAACCGGCAAAAATAGACACACGGGAGCACATTTATAGTTGCAAATGGCAATATATTTCTGAATGTATGTGATTCAGCATTTTTCAGTTTTACCCAAATTACATAAATCAATATAATCCTATTTGCACCTGATTACACTTCAAATGACTAATCTTTACCATTTGCAGCATTTTGTAACATTTGTATTTTGTTACATTGTTATACATTGGATAACATGCTGTCCTTCCTCTGTACATATTAGCTGAACAATTAAATACATTGCAATTCATTTAAAAACCAGGTACTGCTGTTATTTGATACTCCAAAGTTTGAGAACCGCTGCCCAGTAAAATGTTCCTTGGAAATTTGAAAACAATCCATGAAATATTGTTAGATTTATGCTATTCACAAGATCAAGTGTCTTCTGCATCTGCCCTTTCCTTCCTTTGCTCCCACTTAGTGGTGTTGCTTCATTATTGGGGTATTTTGTCTGAAAATGACATCTGGTGCAGATCTCATCCATATAATGATTTTTGTGAATTGATAATAAGATCAAATCTAAGACCATTTGATACTTTGTGAATTATCATGTTCACAATGTCAGATATTGTCCACAGTCACCCTTCCCATTGCTGCCATTAAGTAGTGTTGTTTCAATCTGGTTTGATTGTCTCAAAATTTGCAACGTTTCAAAAACATCCATCAAATATTTATCAAGTTATCAAACTAAAAAGAAAGTACAGTGGTGGTGGATCCTTCCCAAAACCCCATTCAGGAAATTCAATAAATCCATACACAACAGTCCTAGTTTGGAAAATGGATGGCTGAATGGGGGGAAGACTGTGTAGGTTATATGTGTTTTATTTGATTTTCATTAAATATGACCAAATATGAGTGTGTGTTTGTCAAGATCCCATGGAACAGTTGGTACACAAGTCCATAAGTTCCTGTTACTCACCTTCACTGACTTACCAGGCTGGAGTATAGATGCAAGTGTAGTGATTTACTCCAGGTAGCAATTTAGACCCCTGCAAAGGGCTTTCACATGGGTGTTGATTTGGGTGTGGAACGTAGAGCCATATCTCTACCAGTGTAGAGAGTAGTAGGAGCACGAAGTGTGTTTAGGGGGCGGAGGGTTCAGGGCTGGTTTGGTTTGTACCAATGTAAAAACTAAGCTGCATAGCTGACTCTTATGCTACTGAATTGTCTGATTATCTGTACCAAGTGTGTTAAATTGTGGCATTCACCGAAGCTCTGCAGGGTGGGAAATCTCCAGGAGCGGGAATGGGCAGCCCTGTATTAGAGGGTATTTTTTAATATTGCCGCCATCAGCATTTCTGTTAGTAAAATAAACCATCCTTGCAGGCTATATTCTCTCCATCCACCATAGTTAGTGGAGCAGGAGATATATCCAAGGAGACTTGGTGACCCTTCATACTGTGCACATGTGCTCATACAGAGATGTGGTTCAGCCCAGCTGAACTGAAGCAGCACACAGATCCGGAGTCATTTGCATCTGTTCAGAGGCACGGAGAGCCAAAACCATCTACAGTTTTTGTTTACCTAACCACCCTGGCCTCATCCTGGGTATGACGTTAAACTACATCTGGCCCTGCAAGCGGTCCGTCAACTTGCAGGGAATATTTTAGGGGTTAATGGCAAGATAAGACGTAAAAACGTTTCACACAGCTCCTAGGCAATGGACAGGACTCCTATCTGCTCTCTGCAGGAGTAGCTGTGATGCAGCCGCCCACAGGATGGGGAAAAGCCTTCAGGAACCTCATCCCTGGAAGAGATGCAACTGCTGGAAATTGAGGCTGTTGGGGATCGGAGCTGGTGTGGTGTCGTTCAATGCTTACACGGACTGGGTCTTGGGTAGGGTTGTGGGGTCCAGCGGCTGTGGAGCATCTGTGAGAAAAGATTTACTGCTCCTGACTTTGTTAACAATGCTGTGATCTTCGCGGAGTCAGTGGAGGCTCCGATCGGGGCTCTCCAGAGACTGAGGGAGGAGTCTGAGTGTCTTGGCTTCTGAGAGTCTTGGATCAAAACCAAGATGCAGGCCTTTAATGACCTCTTGGGCTCAGTCACCAGCAGTGTGTGTCCTTGTCGAGAGGTTCAATTACCTTGGCAGCAACATTCATGTCTCTGGTGACTCTTCCTATGAAGTCAATAGACAGATTGGGAGGGTCATGAGGTCACTGGAAAGGGGTGTGTGGCACTCCCGATATCTTTGAAGAGGAGGAAGGTCCAAGTTTTTAGAGTCCAGGTGCTCCCTGTCTTGCTGTATGGCTGTGAGACACGGACCCTGTCCGGTGACCTGAGACAAAAACTGGACCCCTTTTGGTACTGTGTCTCTTCGAAGAATCCTTGGGTACCTCTGGTTTAACTTGACTGGTTTGCGTTGAACGAGCCGTTGCTCAGGGAGTCCAAAATGAGGCACGTTACCTGCATTGTGAGGGAGCATCAGTTACGGCACTATGGCCATGTGACGCGTTTCCCTGACGGTGATCCGGCTCACAGGATCCTCATTGCTGGGGACCCATGTGGTTGGACCAGGCCAAGGTGACACCCACGTAACACCTGGCTGTGGCAGATGGCTATGGCCATTTCCAGAGGCTGGCACTGGACCCCTCGTCACCCTGGGGGGGGGGGGGGGGTCGCCAACTGGGATACCAAGGCATTTTTTCATGTTGTGGGTGTGACAAGGCACTGCATCAGTGCATGCTTCCCGACCTCACCTGATCAGATCTGACATAACCTAACGTAACCTTTCTGACTCTCAATAAATTCATAAACCTGTGTAGGAACCTGCTTATGTTCAACACAAATTTTTATGTTTCGTATTCTAATGTAGTGACGCGGCTTTGCTTCGTGTGTCAGAGATTGAGTACTTATTTGCTTGTGTGTTTGGTGGAAAACAAAAAACTTCACCCATATTTGCCTTGTGTGTTTAATTACTATGCTGACTAAAAAAGCAAATTGTTTTGTGAATATATCTGTGTACATTTGTGTGCCTGTTTGTATTTGTGCATTTTTGGTGTCTGTCTGTATCTGTGCATATCTGTGTGTGTCTGTG
Source organism: Cyphomyrus plagiostoma (assembly GCA_019775915.2). Classification (NCBI taxonomy): domain Eukaryota; kingdom Metazoa; phylum Chordata; class Actinopteri; order Osteoglossiformes; family Mormyridae; genus Cyphomyrus; species Cyphomyrus plagiostoma. Next base: position 17,215,771 of record JABFEA020000050.1, read on the forward strand.
TGTATCTTTTTGTATTTCTGTGCCTGTCTATATCTGTATGTGTCTGTCTGTCTGTGTATCTATTTGTGTCTGTGTGTGTGTCTGTATCTCTGTGCGCCCTGCACATGTTGTGTATCAGTGTTTTTACTGGAATATCCCAGACTGACAGAGACAGCTAGGGGAGGGAGGAGCTGATGTTTCTCTTTGAAAACCAGAGGGAGGCAGAGAGTGAGAAAAAGGGGAGGGGGAATGACGGGGAGGGGGGGGGGTATGGTAAGAGGATGAGGAGAGAGAGAGAGAGAGAAGGAGAGAAGCAGAGGAGGAGCTCCTGATTGGATTGGAGAGAAAGCAGAGGAGATATAGAGATGCAGTGTGATGTGCGTCCTGCACGCCTGAACTAGCAGGCAGGCAGGGAGACGCCACACGGAGCCTGGGGAAGGTGCACAGAACCAGAGCCACACGGAGCCACCGTTTGCCCAGGAAGAGTGCAGTGCAGCGTCTGCTCGCTGCCTGCGGCGCCGTAGCCGCCTGTCGCCGTGAGCATGCCGGTCCGCCGCTACACACCTTCTGCCCTTCGCGCACATTTGTGAGTGCGCGGCTGCTTGCGTGTGTGAGTGTGCGTGCGCGGCTGCTTGCGCGTGTGCACCCATCTGAATTTCCCTTTTTCTGGCGAGAGGAGTAACTGCAGCAGTTGACTCAAAGGGACAGAGCTGTCACTGTGGCTCCCTGTGTGTGGCGTGGCTGCCAGCACTGCATTGGTATTCCGGGGGCCCTCAGTTTCCCCTCAGGATGGATCTACAGGGACAGACTTGCTCTTGCCTGGGGGGACAACGCTGACCTGGTGGGGTGAGTCTCTCAATCGGTGTCTCATAGTCTCCTACACATCTTCCCTTTATTTCGTTCTGCAGTCAGGTGCCTTTTCTTCCATATTCACTTCATCAGTCAGTTTTTTCCATCATATTTGCTCCACCCCCTAACCCCCCACCTGCTTCCCAACCCCCTGTTGCTGTCTCTCTCTCTCTCTCTCTCTCTCCCTCTCTCTCTCTCTCACAGGCTGGCTGACGCTCATTTTAATGAGATTGTTTTTGTTTGGTGTGTGTGGCATACCTTCCTCTGAGGTCTCTGAACCCACACCATGATCTATGGAATTAAAAGCTTGTAAAAACAGGGACCATAGGCAGGAGAGATGAGTCACAGAGGAGAAAGATCCACACACCCAAAAGGCATCAGCATCCCATAACACTGCTTTGAGCATTATGCTGTCTGGTAGGACAGCCTGGGTAGAGTCACCGACGTCGGCTCCATGCTGTTAAACTCTCCCTCTGCACAACACTGACAATCGCCAGAAGGTTCTATAGACAAAGTGTTCTGCTGGCAGACAGAACGATGGGTCCCAGTGGCTTAGTTTTGGAGGGGAGGGGGGTTTTCATGTGAATTTGCACAGACTCACAATAAAACCTGGGTCACTTTCTTAACTCGGAAGGTTTTAGTAGGTCCACTTCTTCTTGTCTTTTGGCGTCGCTCTGCTTTTGGGGGATGTGTGGAGTCTGGCAAAGGGACACACAGCTGTCTTCTAGGAAGTCAGGAGAAGAGAAACTGCAGAAAGCCGCTGGTCTGCTTTGAGATCTCAGTCAGCAATAGATCCAAATGCCACTTTACAGAGGTACACGCATTAGCTATGATGACATAAATAAAGGAATAGTGTGTCAGAGCAATGAATGTGGTATTTCAGTAATATGTCTGCTTCCTCTCCACAGAGGCCTGGCTTCACAGCGTTTACTCTCTATCCTGCCTAAGCACTCTCTGGCCCCACTGTTGGTTTCTCAACATGGACCAAACCTGCTACATCCAGAACGGCAGAGAACGTATGGCAGGGAGCAGCTCAAAGGCTTCCTTCACTTCCTTTGGAATCTGAGCGGGATTCTATTCAAGACTGGATCCTGTGGATCTTCCTATTGTGCAATGCCCAGATTTGGATTGATGTTGCTATGGGATTTGATTCATATTGCAGGCATGAAATCATCCACACAATGGAGTTTTTGATCTTATAATGTACTGACCTTCTTCAGACAGTCACCGCAGTAATTTGGAGAGAGAGTGACATTGTTTTGCGCATCACAGCTGGAATTCGGACCTTCAGAACATCACTGTGAAAGCCCAGCTTTCTGTGTGAGTCCATCACTGTGAAAGCCCAGCTTTCTGTGAGAGCCTATCACTGTGAAAGCCCAGCTTTCTGTGAGAGCCCTTCACTGTGAAAGCCCAGCTTTCTGTGAGAGCCCATCACTGTGAAAGCCCAGCTTTCTGTGAGAGCCCTTCACTGTGAAAGGATACCTTTTTGTGAGAACCCAGCTTTCTTTACCTGCCTACATTAGTCACTGGAAGAACTCATGTGGGGAGCACAAGAACACACCCCCCTTGAGGGGTCCTGGAGCATTGTGGGATTCCTGATTTGAGTTTTCTGGTGCATTGAGCCCCTCGTGCCACATTTGAGAGGTATCTGTATTTGACATAAGCATTGTATTTCCTTTATTTTTAAATTTTGTTGAGAAATGAAAAATATTGGGTAAAATGATGAATTAAGAACACCGTATTTTAGCCTCGATTTATCACTTGACAATACAATACAAATGCTGGGGGAAGCAGAAGACAAAGCATAGAGGGACCGGTGAAAAGTCAGAGAAGAAGCACTGGAGGAGCGAGGAGGCTACAGAGCAGCGGCCCTAAGAAGGCTCTGTGGAAGAAGGCTACTGTGGAAGGCTGGAATGGAAGAGGAGGCGAGCGGAAGGAGAGAAGGTGTGGAAGTAAACAGCGGCAGTGTGATGTGCCGGAGTGAGAAGCAGAGGGAGGATAGGGCCGCCTTTCCATGGTTATCACGGTGAGAGACGGCTGTCGGTACGTCGCTCCAGCATTAGCAGAAGCACACGCCTGTTGCTATAGTATCAGAGCCGGCCGGGGGCCAGGTGCCGGGACAGGGGGGGATGCTGCTATCAGAGGCAATTAAGGGAATCTGATTGAGTGCCTCAGTCGCCCGGCTCAGGTGTCAACACACAAAGTCACTCGTGAGAGCGACTTAAGTGAGATCAGCAGAGACGGCCACCTGTGCCAGGAAGACGGCCCTTGGCTTCGCCTTCATTAACTGATTTGAGAAACCTAGGAAGAGGATTTGAAGGCCTCCTCACG
>JABFEA020000050.1:17229047-17240103 GCA_019775915.2 Cyphomyrus plagiostoma
GACCAGGACCACACCCCTAAATGCACTGAAGCAACTGCCATGTGATTGGTTGATTAGATAATTGCATTAATGAGAAAATGAACAGGTGTTCCTGATAATCCTTTAGGTGAGTGTATGCTCCTGTGCTCTACATGTGTGTGTGTGGGCCCTGCATCTGTGTGTGTGTGCCCTGCATGTGCATGTGTGTACTCTGTACATGCGCGTGTGCCCAGCACATGTATGTTTGTCACCCAAATCCGCAGAGGTACCCTTTGTGTTTTTGCCCTTCCTGCACTGAGGTCCCCTTCGGGTTTCCACCCTGCCTGCACTCAGGTCCCCTTTTGGGTATAAGGTCAGCTACCCTGAAACCCATGTGACATTGTTGTTCAAGCGCAAGAGTGAGGGTGCGGAGGGAGGTATTTTCCTGTTGCATTTATCTTCGGTTCTTCAATTGAAGTTTTTTTTTTTGTATTACCACTGTCTCTTTTTTGTATTGTATTACCATTTTCTCATAATTTATAATCTGAAGACCTACCACTGCCCAGGTGCTGTAGCCCTAACTAGATAACCGAAAAGCCAATTAAGCAGTAATGAGCACCTTATAGAATGCTGTGATAGGATCCAGTATATTTAAATGAATGCCACCCCCTTTATACCAGTGTGATTTATGGAAATTTAGGCCTGTAATTTTGTGAATGTAAGTATGGAGTTTAATAAGATTATGACAAAATGCGTTCATTATTTCTTCACTGATGATGTCATCATGTAGCCTCAAGCATTTGTCTTGTACAGTTTTTGTTTTGTCGGTCAGCTGGCTACTGTTTCTCATTATTTACTGTTTTCTTTCAACTTCTGGCTACAGTACTGGGATGTAATTATGTACTGCATTAATTTGCTTATTTTTCAGTCTAATATCTGGAAATGCAAGAACATGTTTACAATAAAATAGAATTAAATACATACAATAAAGCTGCTACATGACAGATCTGGCCACAGAAGAATTTGTAAGCTCGATCCCTAGTCCCTCTTGTTAATCATTTTTAATCCGTACAACCATCAACGTACTAGTATAGGGTAGCATTGTCTATACTGTGCCATTTCCATAACAACAACTGACGATATGAACCCTAAAAGCCTAATTCATTCCCAAACAGAGGTATCAGGATGTAACCTTGTAAAAATCCTGCTTGCAGAGCCGCAGTGTGTTGAGGTCAGTGAATCATCTTGTGCTGCTGCACTTCTGCTTGTGCCTTTAAGCCAAAAGGCTGTGTGGCCCTCAGCCTTTCAACACCGAGACCAGCTCCGTAGCAGCCATGTTAGACGTGGCCTAGTGGAGATGCCACCAGTTTGTATAAACGTATTTAAAAATAAGGCATTTACGGAAACAAGTATACAATACAGTTGTAAGTGAGATATTGTGGTGTTCCATTTAATAAACCATGAGCATAGTAACCACAATGACCTTCCATCTCCTACGCTACTCTGTGATTTTATATTTAAAGAACTTCAGTAATATTTGTTTGCAATAATTACTGATATAGCTAATTGAACTACCCATTTTTAATTAGCAAAGCACATTTACAAAGCAAATACACTGAATATGTAAAACGAGATTTTCTTCAGCCTCTTGTATAAAAGTAATTTGTATATATGTAGCTTCATTTTAATATGTCTTCTCTGTCACTGAAGACAATTTAACTGGATTTCAATATTAACCCTGGACAGGACAGTGGAGTCCTGATGGATCTTCTGCCTTCCTTGTGTCACTGTTGCAACCTGTGATGTTTAGCACCTGTATCAGGGACTCACCTGCCCATCTCTGGCTTCAGCAATTACTGGTGCAAACATAAACACATGACTCAGTACTACCAGAGCTGCCAACGATCATTAGTAATGGGCAGAAGCCAAATCACACGGCGGGAGAGCTTTAGCAACCGTAAGTGGCCAAAACTCATAGAGGGAGACCTTTAGCTACTGTGAGAGGCCAGTCTGCATGCAGGCGGTCTTAGCAAATGGTAGGAAGGAACAGTACTATATTATCGGAGGGGGCAGGGGAGACAATTTGCTTTATATATTCATTTACAGGTAGTCTACTCGTTTTGTGATGTGTGCTTAGTCTTTCTGTGTAAGGTTAGTGCTATTTCTGGTATCCGCACTGTGTGCGGTGCAATTTTTTCTATTCAGCGACTGATAGGGGAATCAAACCCTATAGTCTCCAGTAAGCGCTTTGCCAAGATTGAGGTGACTGTTTTCATTTTTAATATAAGCAAAGACGGATGTTATACTGCATGACCAAGGCTGTGTCATAGGCTGGTCCTGTGGCAGTTCACCTTCAGCTGCCTGAGCATGTCAAATTCACGTTCGGCGATGTGGATTCTTGTTGCCCTATTCCGTCGAGACGGCCCCCTCTGCCACACTCCGTATTGCCGCCCCCCCATCCCCAGGAGCCTCCTTCCCTTTAATTATCCCGCCTCCCCCTTGGCTGAGCAGCTGGGTTTCTCTCTCTGGCTTTCATTACACAGGCTTCAGAAACACCCTGTCTTTGAACAACAAATAAATACTGATTATTGTACCTTCCCTTTTCTTCCTGCTCCTGTGTTATTTCTGCCCAGAGAAATGACAGTGTCCCCCCCATTTCGGTCCAGGTACGATATGCCTGGGCTCTCAAACAGGCCATGCGCTAGTCCGTCAGTCTCACCCCACAGGAGTTACCAATAATTCTGCCTGCTAATGAAATGCCACGGACCTCGGCTGGCATTGAATTCTCAGTTGATCCCACAATCTGTCTGTTTTTGATAGCTGCTTTATTCTGAGCCTTTTCCAAGACTGGTCATTTATTGAATTATGAGCAGATCTTATAAATCACCCCTGGTTATGCTAGGCCTATAAAAGCTAATCAGATGTGCTTCCTAGAGTGTAATATCATGCTTCTCAGTCATATATTCTTTGATGACAAATATATGAGTCCAATATTTATTTTTAGAACACTATAGCATAAAATGTTACCTTTGTACCTAAAGTGTGGGTGTGAGGTGCTGATATAAAATCCAGATCTTTTCCAGTTTTAGGTGACGGTTCATCTTTAACTGTCCATTTTTAACACACACCTTCTCTTACATAGACTTTTTATATTAATGCACAAAGAGGTCAGACCTTCTGCATGGTGACTAACAGGTATACACATACACACAGGTAGAGAATGATGATGATGGACAGTGTGGCCCTGGAATTACACATTCAGATTTGTTTGTCTGTGAAAAGTTGTCATCTGAAGAACCATTTGATGACCTTGTTCCCATTTCAGCCAGATGAAAGGGCAGTAAAGGGTAATGATGTCACAGTGTTGTTCTCAAAGCGATTGACTCATTGTTGCTCTGTGATGCTGTTAAGCATGTCTGTCTGTGTTTCATTTGGCCCGTCTTTTTGCATGTAAAAATTTGTAGATTATATCTAGTGTAAATAATGACAGTTTTGTGTATGATATCAAATATGAGTGTCCTCCTGTCTAGTGGGCGGTGTGACAGGCAGCCAGAAGATCGTTCTCCATGAGGAGTTGTAGAAGATGCCAGCTCTGCCAACACTGTGGCTGTCAATTGCCCTGACCTTCGTGCTGCTGAGCATGGCTCCGCCATCGAATGGCCAGCTAGCCTTGGCGCCGTCTTCCTTCAGAATGGGTGAGTTATCTGGCCTGCTAACATAAGTACATATACACTGTAAACTCTTGTGTGCATTTTATCTATCATGTCCTAAGGGTAACAATTGCTGTGTGACGTCCTGCAGTCCTGAAGGGTTTCTTTCAATTATCACATTTGGTTCATGAGGTGAAGTGATTTTCCAAACACATGATGACTTGAACTGCTGTAAACATTTAAGATTTAGGTGTATATGTACAATTTTCAATATAAAGAAAGTAAATATTTGAATGTCAGCCCGAAAAGGTTACTTAAAGCCATCTATGAAAGGTAGGTCCCACCACCTTGAATAGACAGCATTGACAAAGGAAAAAGAGGAATGAACATTTTCTCACTGTAATGTATGGTAGTAACAGACTTTATTTGCCTCAGACCGGGACTGCATGTTGGCTCAGTTGGTACTGCTGTTGGTTCACTCCTCCTGGTCTGAGTTTGTATTTTCAGGATGCTGCATGGGTCTTATCCTTATGGCTAAATGTGAATGGGGGAATTGGCCATAGTCTTTGTCTGCTTGCCCTGTGGCAAACTGGCACCCCATCTAGGGCATTGTTCCTGCCCTGTGGCAAACTGGCACCCCATGTAGGGCATTCCTCCTGCCCTGTGGCAAACTGGCACGCCATCTAGGGCGTTCCTCCAAAAAGAAGGTAAAGTTAATCCATTATCCAAACACTAATTTATTGTTTCTAGACAGTCAATTACTACGAACAGGGTACGGCATTATACAATTTTTTTTCCAAATATGATTCTGCCAGTTCTCATCTTTAATACCATGGCAGATCTCTAGAGGTGTGTTACATTGTGTTTAATCACCGAAAGCACATGAATGGAATGGAAGCAGAGAGGATTGCAAAGCCAACTGCCTGATACCCAGCAGAAAAACTGGGGAGTCCAATTGAGATACGGTGCACTGCTTCTAGTGATAGCTATTCTTACTTTGAAACAGTGTCCCCTAAACAGTCCAAATGACAGCTCACAGAGCAGCGCGGAGCTTCATGCATCCTCAGTGTGCTGCACTTATATCCAGGAAGCAGATTTCCCCCTGGAAACATTGCCGTCCCCAAATGTCGGCGCTGCTTTTTTTATCCCATGCATGCAGCAATTTTATAACAGTAAATTTATCCATATGTCACATTTTCTCAGTTTCACTGGCCAAAGCCTTTTCATGTCACAACGACTGTTAGTCATGCATTCATACACTTTACATTGCATGCAAACATGCTATTCCAGACTTTTAAATTATTTAAAAAATATATTTTTAAAAGGCCATATGAAATGTCTTTTAATAATACTGAATATCTTACTACTACTAAAACTACTGTATTATTATTATTATTGTCCGGTTGGTTGATGTCTCGGCTGTGAAACATGGACCCTTCCACACACGTGGTTGGGTCCCCGCTCTGTGTGCACTGCATGTGGCTCACATGGTGCCCTTCTGATGCCCCTGCTGTCCCCCTGGCCCCCCAGCTGCCATCCTGGACGACCAGGCAAAGTGCGGGCGGGGCGAGCGCCTGGCCCTGGCCCTGGCCAGGGAGAACATCAACAGCATGATGGAGGCGCCAGCCAGAGCACGAGTGGAGGTGGACATCTTCCATCTGGAGCGCGACTCCCAGTACATGATCACAGACACCAGTGAGTGCTTTGCCATATTCCCTGCGCTGGGCTTCCTGCATTGCTGAAGCCGAGGACACTCATCTCTGAAAAAGCACAACATTTTATACGAACGACGTAATAGTTTGAAGAACCTTGGTAACTAAGAAACCAGCTAATAACTGGTAGCCGGTGGGAAATGTTCTAAATTAATGCATACGCTGCTGTCTAGCTTGTTAAGTCGCTGGGGTGTTTTAAGATAAAGGCAGCCCCTCGTTCCCGCTTTCCTCTTCTCTTCAGTGTGCCAGATATTACCGAAGGGTGTGGTATCTGTCATCGGCCCTGCCTGGAGCCCCACGTCGGGATCGACAGTCAGTCACATTTGTGGGGAGAAAGAGGTTAGGGAGCTTGACCTCAGTAACTCATTCACATGCTCATTCTTTCACTCACTTGCTCACCTTAATATACTCAATCACTCACTTATATACTTACTCACACACTCACTCATCTCCCTTTTCATCGTTTCTCACTGATTCCCTGCTGCCTTCCATTTATTGCTTGTGCTTTTCTGCCCCGCCCCCTTCTGCCCCCCCGCCCCCCTCTGCTGTTTCTCTGCTGTTTCTCTGCTGTTTCTGATGGCTCTGTCTTCCTCTGCATCTTCTCCGTTTGCTGTCTGACCTTCCTCCTCTCTCCAGATCCCCCATGTGAAGGTCGGCCCTGAGGAGTCCCCCAGGCTTCCGTACCTGCGCTTTGCATCAGTCAGTCTGTATCCTAGCAACGAGGATCTCAGCCTGGCTATTGGGGCCATCCTGCGCTCATTCAGCTACCCAACCACCAGCCTGATCTGTGCTAAGGACGAATGTGAGTATTTGAAGCTGCATTAACATGTTTTCAGCTCGCTGCTCTTGTACTTTCCCGGTAAACCCGAATCTTAAATGAAGTCTAATGTGGAACTGCAGCTCTTTGCCCTGCATGGCTGAGCTGTGCTGGTGACATTTCACTCTTGTAACGTGTCGCCATACAGCACAGTTTAAGGGGGAGATTGGCAAACCCTGGCAGTCTGATGTTTGTCAGTGGCAGCTTGCCATGACTATCACTAAGCAGATTCTCACGTAGCCAGTCGGCAGAGAGCAGAGGCACAGGCCCTTGCTGTCTCACTTACGCTGTGTGCTGAATGTGACATCAGCACTGGAGGAACTTGTGACATTGACAGACATCACGTTTCTTGTGTCTGGATTCAAGTTATAAGCAGCACCAAACACATCAAAGAAAAACTAGCGATATATATCTATTCGATGAATCAATGAGAACATTTGGCACGCATCTCACAGGTCTGACTCACTTTGAAAAACGAAAATTATGCTTGCAAAATTCATTAAAAGGTTCAGAACATTTTCAACATCAAACTTCAGAACATTAGACTTCAGAATAAAAAATGACAGCCGTCCCAGAATTGCAATTAAGTAGTGAAACAACATGACTGCTTGCCCATGAGGAAAATTCACTCAGGTTAACTGACAGTACTGATTAGAATACTGAAACGCAACATCGCAGTCGGAACTCCGAACATTCTGTGTTTCAAAAGAAAGCGGAGGATTCATTACAAAGCATCAATGGATGCATAGGGCCAAACCACAGACTTTCATTAGCAGCCCAACAAGTGTTCTCTGTTACCATGTAATGACAGAAACCTCCATTGCTGATTTTCTGCTATGATGCTTCCACAGATGGCATTTGTTACACCAAGCAAACACTTTTGATCATAAGTATCAGAGCCATATCACCTTCCACCTGAAAAACAGCTCTATTAGGAAGCTTAGGTTAGCAAGGAAGGAGTTTGGTAAACATTTTTCAGAAAATATTGATTCCTAATTGATTCAATTTTAAAATAAAGACTCTGGGATATTCTTTCTTTTTGTTAGTGTAGCAGCAATAAGCAATATACCTAATATATTAAATGTTAATCTTATCAACATAAGTTATTGGATGTCCAATAACATATGGTGCAAACCGTCCACTGCTTTCAGTCTGTAATGCCTGATCAATTCTGTACATGAACACATAAATCACTAATGGTCAGAATCAGTGTTATAATGCTGTGAATATAATCAAATAGCTGTTTTCATTCCCAAAGCTGATATGATTGATGACGCCCAGGATATACTGTGATAGGGCTGCACCCTGTGCCCATTTTCTGTGATTGTTAAGGCCGTGATTTATTACATACCACCCTGCCCCCCCCCACCATGCCTGCCTTTGCTATTTCAGCTTCCCTGCACCAAGAACACTACATATGCAGATCACCCCTCACTTTGCATGTTTATATTAATCACGCTGGAGTGACAGTTTGCACTTGCAAAGTATGCTTTATTGTCATCGCTGCCTTCAGCTATGAACAAATTAATTCAGTAATTTAGTCTGTTTAGCAAGCAGAGTGATATTTTTTTGGCAGTTGCCATAGCACTAGTTCGGAGAATAGTTTGAAGTTTACGGAAGCAATCATAAATGATACAGTCTTTCGCAAAGTGTTGCACCTATGGGATTTGCGTCGGCTCTGCAAGAAGTCTTTAAAAAATGAGACTGCAAGTGTAAGTAAAGTATAGGGATCCCCGATTAAGAATGTGTAACTAACTTGTCCTTATAAATGGACTATCAGAAAGCCTTATAAATGGACTATCAGAAAGCCTTATAAATGGACTACCAGAAAGCCTATTATATAAAAATTCGAATTAAATACAAAGGTTCACAATAATTAACGCGCTCACTACTTTGAGACGCTCATGAAAACATTGTGTGGCTTTAGCTGTTCATCAGCTCGAGGTGCAGCACTTTACTGTATGTATGTAGTCATGGATACATAATTCTATATTTGTAGGTTCTTTAGTAAATGAGCAGGTGTACCTGTTCAAATGGCTGTTGAGACTATATGTCTAATATTTACAATTACATTGACCTCTATGTTTCTTCCATGCTTTTTGGTTAACATTTGACAGAGCAAGTTACAGGTGATGTCATCACTCTTGCTTCTGGGGGTCCCAGGAGCTGCCATTTCTTTTTACACAAATTGATTTGGAAGGTTCCTCAAACCCCTGGTGCTTTGCTCTCCCCCAGGCCTTCTGCGACTGGAGGATCTCGTACGGCGATTTCTTATCTCAAGGGAGACTTTGTCTGTCAGGATGCTTGACCAGAGCTTGGACCCAACCCCCTTGCTGAAGGAGATCCGTGATGACAAGGTGGCCACCATCATCATTGACGCCAATGCCTCCGTCTCCTACCTCATCCTGAAGAAGGTTAGCCTGGCACTGCCTCAGGAGCCCTGCCAATCCATCCCTGAGAATTAAACCTGAAGTTTCTATTAGTCAACCATGCCTCAAACATTTATTACCCCCAGAAATTACACAACAAAACACTTGAGAGAAATTATTGGAATTGTACATATTCCAAATGTCACTAATATAACATGTGAAGATACACTTGCTTTGCATCCATGACCCCACGGCCCAGTAAAGCATCCCTGCTGTGCCAGTGGCTCTGCTGACACACTACACACATGATGTGTGGCACTGTGCAGAGCCAGTAACAACTGCAGAAACACCACTGCCTCTGGTGCCAAATGTCACTCTGAACTCCGACCTGCAGAAGGCTCTAATGGAGCAAGCACCTGTGAGACTTCACCTACTTGAAATCCCACCCGTGTGACTTCACCTACCTGAAACCCCACCCGTGAGACTTCACCTACATGAAATCCCTCCTGTGAGACTACACCTACTGAAATCCCACCTGTGAGACTTCACCTACCTGAAATCACATCCGTGACACTTCACCTACCTGAAATCACACCCATGAGACTTCACCTAACCTGAAATCGCATCTGTGACACTTCACCCAGCTTAAATCCCACTTGTGTGACTTCACCTACCTGAAATCTACCCGTGTTACTTCACCTACCTGAAATCCCACCTGTGTGCCTTCACCTACCTGAAATCCCACCTGTGAGACTTCATCTACCTGAAATCCCACCTGTGAGACTTCATCTACCTGAAATCCCACCTGTGTGCCTTCATCTACCTAAAATCCCACTTGTGTGACTTCACCTACCTGAAATCCCACCCGTGACACCTCACCTAACCTGAAATCCCCCCTTGGCAGTGAACGGGTGACCTCCTCTGCTACATACATTTCTTTTAACTGGAATTAAAAGGTTCCAGGGATTACTATAAGTTTCCCTCATAAAATGGTCTCCATTCAGGCATCAAACAGCAATATAAAATCATGGACATATTGCGCACATTTATGCATTAATATGCATAAATGTGCTTTACAGATCCAACCTTTATAGATGAGTGGCTGGAAATATGGATAGATCTGTAAAGCACATTTATACATATGCTAATAACAGAATGATACCTTTCTGATACAAAGGTAGTAATTCAAAACACCAGTCGAATACATACATACAGGTCACCACTTTGAGAAGCTAGACATATCTTCTTTCATGAAATGAAATGGACGTATTAATGAAATGGCAGTATTAAATGAGTAATATTATTCATTGTGTGGCTATGTAGCCTTGCTTCTTATGCCTTACTGATATACTGCCTAATTATTGAGACAGTCAAGGGTGACCAAATGAACTAGATAGATGGTTCATTGACTATTCAAGGGAAATTAATAGATATTTATTTCAGTGCTACGAGCCAGTATGCTGAATATCATATGCTGTGCATTTCTCATTCTGCACGCAGGCCTCAGAACTGGGAATGACGTCAGCGTTTTACAAGTACATACTTACTACCATGGTAAGAGGCCCAAACTGCCGAAACCTCTCCTACTGGAATGTATGTAACAGTCCCAATTATGACCTAGAAGATGCATAGCTAATCATATGTAAAATAGTCATGGTTATTGCTGAGTACAAAAAGATTCATAGAACACATTTTGAGATTGCATTCACTTGGACACCAGTAATTAATTGCCTTATAAAACATCTCTTACAATTAGCCTCAGTGTACTTTTGTTTCTTGTTATTCTGCCTGAAATGTTCTCTTGCAGGATTTCCCTCTGCTTAGATTTGATGACATAATAGATGATCAATCTAATATCTTGGGCTTCTCAATGTTCAACACAAGTCACCCATTTTACCTGGAGTTCATCAGGAGTTTGAACTTGTCCTGGGAGGAGGAGTGTGCCTTCAGCACCTACCCGGGACCCGCCGTGAGTCCGCTTCACTCCTGCTTTGTAGGAGATTCTGTAGCCTGACTGATACCTTGTCACTAAAGTCTTGTCGGTATGATGGATATTTGGGACTGACACTCTGCCTGACACTGGTACTTGTAAACCTGAAGCACAGCCCCCTCTGAAGCACAGCCCTCTCTGAAGCACAGCCCTCTCTGAAACACAGCCCTCTCTGACGCACAGCCCTCTCTGAAGCACAGCCCTCTCTGAAGCACAGCCCTCTCTGAAACACAACCCTCTCTGAAACACAGCCCTCTCTGAAGCACAGCCCTCTCTGAAACACAACCCTCTCTGACGCACAGCCCTCTCTGAAGCACAGCCCTCTCTGAAGCACAGCCCCCTCTGAAGCACAGCCCTCTCTGAAACACAACCCTCTCTGAAACACAACCCTCTCTGACGCACAGCCCTCTCTGAAACACAACCCTCTCTGACGCACAGCCCTCTCTGAAGCACAACCCTCTCTGACGCACAGCCCTCTCTGAAGCACAGCCCTCTCTGAAGCACAGCCCTCTCTGAAGCACAGCCCCCTCCTATGACACTCTGATTAATGACACACATGA
>JABFEA020000050.1:17241704-17251801 GCA_019775915.2 Cyphomyrus plagiostoma
CACTGATACTTGACTGACGGTGAATCACTGACAGAGGGGCTACGTCACTGATACCTGACTGACGGTGAATCACTGACAGAGGGGCTACATCACTGATACCTGACTGACGGTGAATCACTGACAGAGGGGCTACGTCACTGATACCTGACTGACGGTGAATCACTGACGGATGGACTATGTCACTGATACTTGCCTGACGGTGAATCACTGATGGATAGGCTACGTCACTGATAACTGACTAACAGTGAATCACTGATGGATGGGCTACGTCACTGATACCTGCCTGACGTTGTATCACTGACGGATGGGCTTACGTCACTGATACCTGTCTAACAGTGAATCACTGACGGATGGGCTTACGTCACTGATACCTGTCTAACAGTGAATCACTGACGGATGGGCTACGTCACTGATACCTTACTGGTCTTCATCCCTGGCCACAGCTGTCCTCCGCTCTGATGTTTGATGCTGTCCATGTGGTGGTGGGGGCAGTGCGGGAGCTAAACCGCAGCCAGGAGATCGGGGTGAAGCCGCTGAGCTGTTCCTCGCCGCAGATCTGGCAGCACGGCACCAGCCTCATGAACTATCTGCGTATGGTGAGCATGGGGGGTCTGTGCCGGGAGCTCGCTTTGGAGTCTGAGGTCCTCACTGCCTCTTGTCTGTTATTTTGCTTTCTATTGATATTGTAATATTACTATTGTTTTTTCTGTAGGCACTAAAAAGCTCTCTGCACAGTAGACTTGATTTTGTGGGTTACAAAGGGCTTGCTCATACGGACTAGAAATGTTAAGTTTATAAATAGCAATTTTCTGTCTTAAGAATTCAAACAACTTTGCCAAGAAGATGATTGTTGTGTAGCAAATACTGACAAGGAAACAACGTGAAAATCTATGTTAGTTAGAACTCTAAATCGAAGGTAAATCCTGCAATATAACACTATCATGATTTTTTAAATTTGTTTCAGGTGAAACAATGTGAAGTGTGAAAATGTCATAAATATTGCCAGACCTTGTGTAACAGACTGTAGCTGGTTTGGTGAAGGATACATAACTTTAAAATGCCAAATATCACATCATGTTTTAAATGGCCTGCAATCAGTGAATTCTTTTAGATAATGCGGCTGCACGGCGGCCTCCTGCGGGGGCTGCGGCTGCACGGCGGCCTCCTGCGGGGGCTGCGGCTGCACGGCGGCCTCCTGCGGGGGCTGCGGCTGCACGGTGTCAGTGCTTTCTGCTTCGCTAAATGGACGATTACATTTATTCTCCAGCATCCTGTGTAATATGCATTATGCTGCACTTATCACATGTGCTGTACAGAAACTGCTAAAGTTATATAAAGCATACTATGGATAATTGGTTCACTGTCAGTCCATATAATCGACACAGTTCTCTAAACTCTAAATTTAACTTTAGTTCTCTAAACGGTTTTAAAACCATTATTTATAAAGTTTTCAAGTGAAAATTATGAAGATAATGGATTGAATAGAATTTAAGAGTTCCATGTTTTCCTGTGGAATAATTCCCTTACTCTGGGTTTTTGTCTTTATGGCCCTGAATATATTTGTGTACATATGTGTTTGAGTCTATCTTTGTGTACCTATATGAGTACCTTGTTTGTTTATATTTAAAATTTAGTATAGCAGCAAATGTCTCGTTGTGTCTCCATGTATTCCTGTGGGACAGTGCGCCTCAGAGGGTTTTCGCTGTCTGGCTCCATCTGTTTTTCTTATTTTATTCCACTTCTTCTCTTTTCTGTGCACGTGTCAGTTGTTCCTTGCCTCTATTGCCATAACAGCCATCTCATGATTTATGTTATTCTGTGATTTGTAACGTGTAATTCCCTTTAAAAAGCCAACTATTCATGGAAGACAACTGTTTAAAAAGTATAAATATTGACAGAACATTAAATATCAAAGGTATAATTTAATGAAGTGCAGCAAACATCTGAGTAATTGACACAGTATTAGATGATGATGCCCTGGTGTGGGGTGGCAGTCGGCTGCTCGAACCTGGGAACCGGGGAAACAGTGGTGGCTTCCAGAGGTTTCATCCTGGATTTGAGCAGTCTCCAAACAAAAAGGTTTGGATGAATAGGAATAGCATTTGGTGTCAGAAGGTGGCTGATAAGGCACCTCTGCAGATTAGCCTAACCTAACCCTAAACCTAACCCTAACCTAACCCTTTCCCATGACGGGAAAGTCGCTGGTGCAAATCCCATGGCTGCTGTTGCCACTGCTGAGGCCTTTGAGCCCCACTTTTCCGGGCTTAATGACCAAAGCACCTGCAACAGATACATGCAGTTCAGTTTGGCTACGTGGTAATTCACATACCTATGGTGCGTGAACTGGGTGTGTGCGGATTTTCCAGCTAACGTACTTGCGTGTCGGATTTCCTGTCTGACCGCAGTCATTAGCACGCTAATGCCAGTGCTCCCCTTTGTTCTTTGTCTGTTTTTCCAACCCCCTCATTCTTTGTGCTCACGTCAGATTGTATATGTTTTCACTGCCCCTGTCTTATCCGCACAAAAACTCTAAATCCACTTGCATTACAGGTGGAGTATGATGGTTTGACAGGCCGAGTGGAATTCAATGGTAAAGGCCAAAGGACCAACTACACCATCAGCATTCTGGAGAAGCACAGAGGAGGTCACGAAGAGGTCAGCTGCAATGAAAACAGAAAACAGCACTCCGTAAATCTGCACTGCGTGTAGCAACATGCACCAGTATTGTTTTGTTGATTGTAAACTGATGATATGAAAGTAGAAAGAATTACTGATGTCAAATTTCAAATCCTTTGAGTTTCAATGAAACATTTTATAGCTTATTACTTCTCAGGTCTTCAGTATACCCCATATCTGTCTGTTTCCTAGGCTGTAATTTAGTAGGTAGGTAGACTGTAAAAGTCAAAAGACAAGCAGGCCTTCATGCTCAGTTCTGAGGAAGCTCCTGTGGATTTTCTGCAGCATTTCCTGGTATTTATCAAGTTTTCCTCACTCCCCTCTGCTTACATAGCATTTTTGTTCCACGACTCCTCTATTACCAATCCAGCGCTCTTACTGCTTAGCTGCTACACCTTGTGTTTCATTGTTCAACACTGTGCTTCCCTTTAGACAAAAGTATCAGCTACATAAGTAAATGTCGATGTCAGTTTGGGAGCGACTTGGCAGGCCCGAAGCTTCATGACAAGCTAGGCCATCCGTTAGACACAGCAGAAAGGCCGCACGCTCCCGAAGAAGCACAGGCAACTTACTGAACCAGTCAATCAAATAATAAAGACAGTATGACTTCTGAAAGGCAGATGTACGGTGGGCGTAATGACTGCCTTCGGGACTTGGCAAAAGGCACATGTGTAAGCTTCCCTTCTCCAAGGGGCATCTATTTTACTTAAACCATGGTAAATGTACATTCATAGGTATACAGAAAAGATCTATAGGTCTTTTTGGGAGGGGGGAAGCAGTGATTCCCAGTCTTTAGTCTCCTTTTCTTTCATTCATTCAATAACCACCAGGCATCTGAATGCTTATGATTGCTTAGGCATTCATCACTCTTGAGGTGCAATGCTAAAAATGGACAATTAAATCATCCGGCAGGTATTCAGCAGGGCCAGAAATGTCGGCTTATTGACTAACATATCTTCTGTGTTGTCGGCGTTTCTGTCTTCTTTTGCCATGTCAGCTGAACAGCTTGCGCTTCCCCTCTCTTACAGATTGGGATCTGGTACTCCAACAACACACTGACTATGAACTGCACCTCTCTGGACCTCAGTGTATCTGAAACTCTGGCCAACAAAACGCTCATTGTCACCACAATATTGGTAAGAGCAAGAGAGCAAAATTCAGCCAACTGCCCCGGGCCACAGAGCACACCCTGCATGGGGTGACGGTCCTGCACATAGCACACATGCACTCACACACTAAGTATATGTACTATTTCACATATCTGAAGGCTGTTTTACTGCAGAAGGAAATCTATGCAATACGGTGGGAAAATCCCAAACTCCACACACCTGGAATTCTAACACATCAGTGACCACCGTATGCTGGACTGCATGTTTCCCTCCTTATATGCCAGTGTGCATGTTATAGAAAGCAAGTCTGCCCCAGTCCCCTACTGTTATTTTCATACATAAAAGCCTTATGTCAGCCAGCATATATGGGTGTTTTTGTAGGAAAATCCCTACATCATGCGCAAAGCCAACTACCAAGACTTTCAGGGCAATGACCAGTACGAGGGGTTCTGTGTGGAGATGCTGAAAGAGATGGCTGACATCCTCAAGTTCTCCTTCCGCATCAAGCTGGTGGACGACGGGCTGTATGGGGCCCCAGAGGCCAATGGCTCCTGGACAGGCATGGTGGGGGAACTCATCAGCCGGGTGAGTACAGGCCTGCTGGTGATGGTGCCTTGGTAGGCTACACCTCGCCTCCCTTCCGGCCGACTCCTGGCTCCTGACTCGCGGTGCGGCTCTTCCCTTCTCAACCTCCCTGGGTCGCCCCCCCATCGTTGTTTGTGCCCAATACAAAGACACAGTGTCAGAGGTGTGGTTTACCTGAGGGTGCTTCCTGATGGCTGCCTGCTTCCTCCCCTGTCTTTCTCCCCCTGTAACCCTGCACTCCAAGCAGAAAGCGGACTTGGCTGTAGCCGCCTTCACCATCACGTCAGAGAGAGAGAAAGTCATCGACTTCTCGAAGCCTTTCATGTCGCTCGGCATCAGCATCCTCTACAGAGTGCATCCTGTAAGGAGAAGCGCCGGGGACAGGCTGCGGACGAACACAGACCCACAGCAGTGCATGAGAAACACAGCTTTCCCTGAAATATAAGACGTGTTTTGGAAAAATAAAACTTCCTGATTACATTCTGAGAGATGCTGCCCTCTCGTGGCCGAGATAAAAACTACATGTTTTAAAAAGGTGGCATTGTTTTCAGGTTACTTGCCATTTAATTACCTTTTCAGGGCAGGAAACCAGGCTACTTCTCCTTCCTGGACCCCTTCTCCCCAGCTGTCTGGCTCTTCATGCTTCTTGCATACCTGGCTGTCAGCTGTGTGCTCTTCCTGGCTGCCAGGTACAGTAACATGTCAGTATGCAGAAATGGTGCCATTTACGGACATTTCTAAGATCTTGAGTTGATTAAATTCCCATCCATCCCAGCATCTTCTTTGCAGGGCCATGGATTAAATCTGTTTAACAGAATTGCTTCCGGTGATAATACACGCACTAACCATGATTAGTGTAGCTGTATGCAGCTGCAATAAATGGCTGTAACATCTTCCTGTCACCTGTGTGCTTAATATCAATGTGTAGCTCATTTGATGTTTTCAGCCTCTGTCGTTTCCTCATTCAGAATGAGCCCGTTTGAATGGTACGAGCTGAGCCCCTGCCTGCGTGGGCACAGGGATGTGCTGGAGAACCCGTACACCCTGGGCAACAGCCTCTGGTTCCCCGTGGGAGGCTTCATGCAGCAGGGCTCGGAGGTCATGCCCCGGGCGCTGTCCACACGCTGCGTCAGCGGAGTCTGGTGAGTGCCCCGCAACCGAACCCGTCCAAGTCATCAGAGACAGGGTGACATCTAGGTCCCCAGCCCCCTGTGCCCATGCACTGTGTCACTGGGGACCACAGAGATGCAAGAATTAGCACGTGCTGCCTCACTGGGCACTGGCACTATGGCCTCTAGATCCTACATCTCCATGCACCCCTCAGTAAGCCGTGGCAGAGAGGCCCTCAGCGCAGAGCATACGCACATGGTCTGCTGAAGCATGCTGCTGTACAGCTCTTCCTCCTCATCCTGTTCCGGCTCAGGTGGGCCTTCACCCTCATCATCATCTCCTCCTACACCGCCAATCTGGCGGCTTTCCTCACGGTGCAGAGAATGGAGGTGCCCATCAAGTCCCCCGATGACCTGGCGGACCAGACCAACATCCAGTACGGCACCATTCACGGGGGGAGCACCATGACCTTCTTCATGGTACGGCCCGCTGCCAGCAGATCTATAAGGTTCTGTGTATGAACAAGGATAACGAGCTCAATGGACACTGGCTTGGGCCTCGTTCGGGAACTGAAGGGCTGATTTCTGTAACAACAAACGAAAGTGTGTGTGATACATTCACCATTAGTCAGTTTGGTCATTCAGTCAAATAAGCAACGGCAGCAACACCAAACCAAATCATTACATGTGATCACTAATATTAGTACTGATGACAAACTGAAGGATAATTTACTGGATTATAATAAAAGTGGTGTTATGGCGGCCAGCACGATTATATTCTGAATGAACCAGTATGACAGGTGACAGATATAACAGCATTCTATGAATATAAGTATTCAAACTCCCCTTTCTTAGACATGATTACCCAATCATGCATCACTTCCTGCCTTTTAACTCTTATAGTAAATGCCATGAATTTGAGATCCACTTATGCTTTGTTTCATTTTTTTATATATTTTTTTTCTGAGAATGAAATTCATATGTTTGGAGCGATGTGTGGGGCGATGTGCAGCCTGTAATGCATGTGACGCGTTTAATGCCCGTGATACCCGTGATACCCGTGATACCCATGATGCCCGTAATACCCATGATGCCCGTAATGCCTATAATGCCTGTGAGGCCCATATTGCTCATGATGCCTTCATGATATCCGTGATGCCTGAAATGCCCATGATGCCCGTAAGGCCCGTACTGCCCACGATGCCTGTGATGCCTAAAATACCCGTGATGCCTGAAATGCCCATGATGCCCGTAAGGCCCATGACGCCTGAAATGCTCATGATGCCCAAGATACCCGTGATACCCATGATGCACGTAATGCTTGTGATGCACGTAATGCCCGTATGAGTCGTGATGCCCATGATGCCCGTGGGCCCCTTGATGCCCGTCATGCTTGTGATGCCTGTAAGGCCGTGATGCCCAGAAGGCCGTGATGCCCGTAGGGCCCCTTGATGCCCATGATGCTTGTGATGCCCGTAAGGCCCGTGATGCCCCTAAGGCCTGTGATGCCCATGATGCCCGTAAGGCCCTTAATACACATAAACCCACGTGTATGCTCTTCTTCAGTTCTCTGTCTGGATTTCCTCCCTCTCAATGAATTTCTACCCTGAATACTGAAGGTAAATCGGGGCAGCACTCGATAGTGTAAATGCCTTTCTGTTATAATAGTTACATAATATCCATCCATATTCCAATGAACATGGAATACCAGTCCATGGATTACATGGAATGGGAGGGATCACCCATTTCAGACACTTTAGAGGTGCCATTGATCCAAAGGCATGTCTTTGTGCTGTGGGAGGAAACCTGATCAGAACATATAGATTGCAGACTAGGCTACACACTGATAATTCTGGAAGAAGGAGGCAACAGTCTTTGTCTAAATGCCCACACTGCCCATCCTGTATTAGTTTGCTGACAAGTTTGTAATTGTCAATGTTATCATGAGTCGAGTAACTTTTTCAGGAGTTTACATGAGCTATATCATCTCATCTCCAAATGTCCGGAGGCATGAGACATGTGAACCTGATAAGAGATCACGGTGGTTAGAGGAAGCTGTTTGTGAATACCTGAAAACTCAGCCTCGTCGTGCTCATCTCACCCAACAGAACTCACGGTACCAGACCTACCAGCGCATGTGGAACTACATGTACTCAAAGCAGCCCAGCGTGTTTGTGAAGAGCACCGAAGAGGGCGTCGCCCGTGTCCTCAACTCCAGATACGCCTTCCTGCTGGAGAGCACCATGAATGAGTACCACCGGCGGCTGAACTGCAACCTCACGCAGATCGGTGGCCTGCTGGACACCAAGGGATATGGCATCGGCATGCCACTGGGTAGGGGGCACAAGCACCTCATTGGGAGGCCTGTAATCTACAGCTTCATGTCGACTGACTGCCCCCTCTGTGAAGGGCTGATTTTGGCCTCTCAGTGCTGGGGCAGCAATGTACCAGTATCCTCATGTGGCATCCATTACATTCCCTCCTTTCCTCTTTGTCGCAGGTTCTCCATTCAGAGATGAGATCACTTTGGCCATCCTTCAGCTCCAGGAGAATAATCGTCTGGAGATCTTGAAGCGGCGCTGGTGGGAGGGTGGGCAGTGCCCGAAGGAGGAGGACCACCGGGCGATGGGTTCGTGTCCCTAAGCGAAACCAGGCCTGGGATATCACAGACGGTTCAGACTTAGGGCTGGATGGGAGTGGGCAGAGTGGGGCGCCATGTGCCTGTAGGTTCAAGAGGACCTACAACATTGTGGGAGGTGTTGAACGAGATTCGCCTACTGTTTGGATGATACCAGAACAATCAGTTCTAGCAGTAGAGCTCAAGGAAAAATGTCTAGCAACAGTATCAAGCCATCTGCTAAGCTTCTGTTTGAGTGACTGACATGATATATCTCACAGGACTCGGCATGGAGAACATCGGGGGCATATTTGTGGTGCTCATCTGTGGCCTGATCATCGCCGTGTTTGTGGCAATCATGGAGTTTGTGTGGTCGACGCGGCGCTCGGCCGAGAAGGATGAGGTAACCGGCCTAACTGCTGCTGGCATGGAAGCTAGAGGCTTTCCCCAGTAGGTTCATTTGGAAATCGTCTGCTTGGCTCCAGGCTTGTACTTGTCCGTACAGCACTGTACTGGAAGCCACCCTCTTGTCCTTTGCCTCAGCATGTTTGTAATGTAGTGCTCTCTCTATCTAAGGATTTGTCTCTCAGTAAAAGTTCCATATTTGGTAGTTTCCTGCTTTCAAATATGACCAGGATTTAACTTGGAACTTTGTCTCTGATAATCAGATAATCCAGCTGAATTTCAGCTTTTTCACCGGCAACTTTTCCCCCAGATCACAACAGTCACATCACTTCAGAGGTACATCACACACAAATGAGGGGTTTCCTACAGTAATCCTGTATTTTAGTCTTCTTTAAGGGATACTGTAGCTTGTCAGTCTTTCTTTCGGCACTCAAATGTTGTATTAAACTTTAAAAAAAATATATTCATTCTCCTTTGAGTAGCTGAAAGGCTGCATTTTAAAACCCACACAAGGGAATTGGCTGTGGAGAGCTGTGTAAATAGTAAACTTAATTCACTCTGTTTGTTATGATAAGGTGCCATCTAATAATGTAAGCGATATTGTCCATGTGAGTCCTTGGCTGATGCGGGACAGTGTGTGTTTAAACAGATGTGCAAAAATCCTGCTGAGGCAGTGACCACAGAATTATGGGTAAACTTTAGTTTAAGGTGCCGTCCTTTCAGGAGCAAGGCATCCTTATAATATGTTTCTACATTGGATTGCAAGTGAATTTTTCTATGTATTTATGTATTATCAAATGCTCACTAAGGAGCCTTTAAGGCTTACGAATAACCCATCCATCCATCTATTTTACAACCCGCTTATCCTACTGGGTCGCAGGGGGTCCGGAGCCTATCCCGGAAGCAATGGGCACGAGGCAGGGAACAACCCTGGACGGGCGGCCAGCCCACCGCAGTAGGAATAACCCATTTAGTATATTTCATAGTTTTTTAGCTGCGGGTGATCTGCAACTAAAGAAAGCTCTTTAGTAAATAAACTGTTTAGTAAATCGTTTCTGAGACTGGAGTAGATATCTTTGTTATACATTTCTAAATCTGACCACAAGTGAATTGTTTTATTAATTGATGCAAGATCAAATGATTGGTGACAGTTTGATAATAGCTAAGGAGGAGACCCTAAGCTGAAATGTTATGGAATTACACTCCTTAAAAGTGACAGCCAACAGTCAGTGTCTCCTATTGCTTCCCAGAGTGTAAATCCGAGCGTCACGCTTCTCCTGCCCAGTCCCAGGGCACTGCCATGCTTGCTTGTTATAATTTTAAGTTGTCTGTGCTCCTGGAGAAGGTCAGTACATATGCAACATGTAGGATGCTTATGGAGAGACTGGGGAGAATCATTCCTGTTCTGCACTGATGCAGTGCTCTTTGTCATTCCTGGTGTGCACTGATGCAGTGCTCTTTGTCATTCCTGTTCTGCTCTGATGCAGTGCTCTTTGTCATTCCTTTTCTGCTCTGATGCAGTGCTCTTTGTCATTCCTGTTCTGCTCTGATGCAGTGCTCTTTGTCATTCCTGTTCTGCTCTGATGCAGTGCTCTT
>JABFEA020000050.1:17287897-17298915 GCA_019775915.2 Cyphomyrus plagiostoma
GCTACATCACCAATACAATAGAATATCCCATAGGAGCACTTTTTTTTTTGCATGTCTGTTTCACTCTTTTATGAGCGTCATACTGTCTCAGTGAGCTGCAGAACAGAGGTGAAAAGAGAGTTTGTCTGCCGTCGTCACATCCCCCCTTGCTCATATAATCTATCTGTAAATTAGAATTGGAATCAGAATCATCTATACTTACCAAGTAAGCTGGGGCACACAAGGAATTTGCTTCCAGCTGCTTGAGACTCCCTATTACACAGACAATAAATGACACACATAGGTAACACTGTACAAGTATAAGGTGCGAGGTCTGGGGGGGGGATTGACAGAAGGCAGGTGACACAGCTTAGCTGTTTATGAGGGTGATGGCCTGAGCTGCTCCTATGTCTGGTGGTTTTCTGTAGCGCCTGCCAGAGGGGAGGAGCTGGAAACAATTGTGTTCAGGGTGTGATGGATCTACAATGATTTTATCTGCCTGCTTCCTAGTCCTTGAGTAGTACAAGTCCTGGATGGAGGGCAGGGGGGCACCGATGATTTTTTCCGCTGCCTTCACTGTTCGCTGCAGTCTCTCTTGGTCCTGTTTAGTGCTCCAAACCACACTGTGATTGATGCGCAAAGGACAGACTCAATGACTGCAGTGTAGAACTGGCTCAACCGCTCCTGTGGCAGACCGTACCTCCTGCAGGAAGTGCATCCTTTGCTAGGCATTTTTGAGGATGGAGTTGATGCTGGACTCCCACTTCAAGTCATGGAAAATGGCTGTTCCCAGAAACTTGAAGGTCTCCACTGTTGCCACAGGGCTGTTGGATATGGTGAGAATAATCTCCAAATAAATGTGGAGATCCTGATCTAGAACATCCACTGAGATAAGATGTAGGTCTTGCAATCCTGAAATGCATAAAAACATGGTGGGCAGAAGGATCTTCAGCTACATGGCTTGATGATCACTGTCAGGTCTGCCTACAGATATGTGAGAGATGGTCCTTCTGCTCCCACTATTTATATCCAAAATTCAGAATAATATTCACACCTACTACTTTACACTAGCTTAGTACACAAAACTCTGCTGGCCAACTGTACTTGCCACAATTTTGGTTTCTCTTAGACTTTGTCAGTCACATTTCAGTGTCTGTACTAAGCCACGCATTCACTGTGCTCTCCACACAAACAGATGTCCTGTATGCTGGTGCCCCAGGCTGACCTTTGGGCCACACATATAGCAGAGCACAGGCAGACCTGCTTGTCTGTGACATTACTATTACCCTAGACTGTGGCATTGTCTCAGGGTACATGGGTATGCCCAGTAGGAGGCCATGGACATCATGGAAATCTCACAGAAGCCAAAGGGTAAGCTCATGAAGCAGACTGAGAGAGCAACTGTGATACCAGAGCAAAGAAGTACAAGCATCTGCTTAGCAGAACCAAACACTAGACAAAGACCAAGTGGAGACTTAAATAGGGTGCTACACGGTTGCAACGTATGAGGACTGTAGATGAGCCATCATGGGGTAAGACTGGGAGGGAAGTCTGGGTACTGGGACCTCAAAAGGCATGACAGCTACACCGGCCACAAGCATGTGGAGGCCAGCTTGTCCAACATCTCACTCCAAACCAAGGCTACTAAGATGGAGTTGGTCTTGTTGTTATAAGAGCCTCTACTCTTCTGGGAAGGCTTTCCAATAGATATTAAAACATTGCTGGTGGGATTTGCTGCCATTCAGGTTGGGTTTCGATGTCGGATGATCAGGTCCCTCCCTTTTAGCTCACTCCCAGATCTGCTCCCATCACTACGCTTGTGGCTGACCAGGGCAGAAATGTGACACACTGACTTGGCATTCTATCATGTTGTTCCATCCTGGCTTTCTATCGTGGCATTATATCATGACATTCTATGACAGTGGCTAGTGGAAATTCGGTAACCTCGAAAACGAGGAACATTTCTGTCGTTTACAAAGTCGCTGCTTATCTGAATTCTGACATAGCTAAAAGGGAGGGCATCAGTGCTGTGGGCTCAGAAATGTCACTGCTGGCAGAAGCTGTTCTTCAGCTTAGTCATGCAGGCATACGGGGCACTGCCAGACAGCAGAAGAATGGAGATGCTGCGGCAAGGGTGGATTGGGTCTCTGCAGATGTTTGTAGCTTTGCGACAGCAACGGGTCCTGTATATTTCTCTCAGCGGTGGAAGCTGCTGAACCAGTGATCGCCTGGCCATTTTGATAAAACACTGGAGGGCCATCCTGTTCTCAGAGATGCAGCCAGTGTCATGCTGTAATGCAATGTGTGATGATGGACTGGTATGTATGGTATGCATGTGAAGATGGCATGATTGTAGAAGCTGACCATCACCTGTTTGTGGAAGTTACGCTATCTTTAAGCATCTCACGAAATGAAGGCCTTTTTTGGCCATGCTGTTGTATTTGTTGACCGAGATAAGTCACGGCTGATACAAACGCCTAAGAATCGGAAGCTCTGGACTGCCTCCACGTTCTCCCCATTCATGATGATGTGATGAGTTAATCAGATAGGAATTAGATGGATGACTAATAGTTTAGGAGTAATAATCATTATACTAGGAGACAGACAATTGCAACTAACACGGAAATCAGGTACAAGAAATAGGCATTACTGTCAGTATGTTAGTTCAGCAATTTTAGTCAGAACATATGCACAAGCCTTGACTTGTAGACTAAAATTTACTAGAGGTCTTCTGCAGATGGGCTGAGCAGCTCAGTGTTCCCAGTTAGCTCTAGAAATATGTATGTCTTTTAACTGCCACCTGCTGGTAAAACACACAAAATATTGTGTTGCCCTACAAGTTTCACTACTGATTTTTTTCCCATTCAGATACAGAGTGAAGCTACATAGTCTGTCATTCAATAAGAAAAATTATACCTGCAAAATCCAGACTTTGGAAATGTGTTATTTGAAGCCTGAAATGACTGCTTCAAGAAAAAGCACATAAAATGTTATGGAAGGGCACAGCATAGAGCTGGACGATCCATGTTACAGCTTAGAGATACACACACAAAAATGGGCTTTATTGAAACTGAACTCCCCCCAAAAAAACAAGAAACAAATGGAACCACAACAGGTCTAATCACAGGCAGGTAGAAAACAAGAACTAAAACAGGACTGAGCAACACAGGAGCAAACACACAACCAAATGAGTAACAGAAAAAGGGCAGACATTAAATATATATGAGATGAGGGATAGACAAGGGAAAGGTGTGGCCCATAACCAATTAACCAAACTCTGAAGTCTAAACAAACAAGCCAAAGGTTGATCCTGACATAAAATAGCACAGTGGGGCTTGACAATATGCAAATATTTTGTATATCTTGCACTAACAACATCACTTTATATTTTTGCTATGATATTTGGTATGGATGTGCAGATATAAGCCACATTGCATTTAGCTAATTACTGTGTAGCCTCACATTGGCTACAGGGTCATTAGATTCCAGACACACACTCACTATAGGAGATTAGGAGACAAATATTCCCCAAACCTGTATATTTCAGCAGGAAGAAACCTTAACCCCCCCAATATACATGGGACCTCAACACCCATAGTCTCTTCAATGTTCATTTTCCACTTATGTTTGAATAGCTCTCTCGTTATGTTTTGCACTTTCGCCTAGTTGGCTGTTTGACTGCTGTGTACCCCACGTGTAACATATACCTGCCTCACTCATATGTCACTTTGGACAAAAGCTTCAGCTAAATAAATAAATGTAATCACTGAGCAACCGGCCAACTGGTTACCAAGGTGCAAAATTCATAGGTAAACAATTGAATAGTTCAATAGGTTCTTTGTCATTTGTGGTGTCTGACACAGGTACAGATTACCTCAGAACTGTGTTCAAACTGTCAGTGTGTCTATGCCACTTTAATTATTGTTCCTTTTTAAAATGATCTTATATACAGTATGTTCAAAATCAATGTAGCATCTGCTTTTGCATGAGCTCTGCATGCGTTCTTTGAGCCAATCAAAGTCACTTTTATCCTTGATGTTGGACTCACTCATAAACAGTGCACTGCATTTGTGAGACATTTAACAAAATGAGTGAGGTGGAAAGTGAGCAAGAACTGATCACTAAAAGACTTCATACCGCTGTATGGAAATATCAAGTGATACTGCTTTGTGTCTGTTGGCACAACTCATGGTCATTTATCTGACAGACTCTATTGGTAGATAACATGGATTGTATTTGTAGGTTTAGCGAAAAGTACTAAACATATATCGTCAATGTAAAACTAGTTTCAGTAACCGAGGATTGGTATACCAAGGCCCTGGCTTTCGACTGCCACCCAGCCCATATAACATGTGATCTGCTTGCCCCCCCCCCAGGCCTGGCTCCTGGGTTCGCACTTTGTCTGACCGCTCACCTAAGACAAATTCACCTAGGGAGACCCTACCAGGGGCAATAGCCCTAAACAATACAGCTCCTAGGATCACAGAGGCATGCAAACCCCCCCATCCAATATTCCAATATTAATCCTCACCCATTCCGGATAGGTACTTTGGAAGCACAGTTTACACGCTTGAAGCTGGGATTATCCAATCATGCACATCTACAGTCACCACCAACTAAAGACACAGGGTGTAGATCCATCACACCCTGAACACAAAGTTTCAATTTGTCATGACCTGCTCGTCCGATCTTCCTGTGTGCCACGCCCCTCTCGCTACCTCGTGTTAATTCCTGATTGTGATCACCTGTTGCCTGTTATTTTTTGCTTGTCTTGTGTATTTAGTCCACGTTCAAATTTGTTTCTCCTGGTCTGTCATTGACGTCGTTTGTCGTGTGCTCTCCTTTGTCCTGTCCGCTCTAAATAAACCCCGTTTCGTCCTATTTACGACTCTCTCGTCTGCTTGCCCGCTCGCTGGACGTTACCCAATTTTATCTATTTCTGACATTTTCGTCTTATTTTTATTCGTTGACAGAAGTTTCAGTGCATTTTGTTTTGCCGTCATAGATTCGTTTTTACTGTTTTGTTTTTGTCAGGGAAAAATCTTCGTAGATGAATAATTTAGTTTTCGTCAATAAAATTAACACTGTTTCCTCTTACCATTGCCTGTGAGCCTAAGTGCTTAAACTGGTTAAAGACAAAAAATTCCCCTCACCCGAAAGGAACAGTCTACTCTTTTACATCAGTGCCAAAATACTCACATAATACGAAGTTGCTAATTCTCCTTCACAAAGTGTTCATGACCTCCAAAGTCAAGCCAAATTCTTTGTCATAGGCACAGAATGTCAGAAATAATGCTTGGGGCGAGGCTCAAATAATTTCAAATAATTGCACATACAATCATACGCAGTGTCGTGCACGAATGCGCAACCTGTTCAATGAACGCCGTTCATTGAATGCGTTCATATTTTTCGTGAACGCTGAACTGAACGAATTAGTTCTCAAATTATGAACGTAAAAATTTGTGACGTTCGCTCTCGTGAGACTGAACGCCGATCACGTTTTATGACAGTTTTAAAGTTTGCTGATTATAGGCTGGCATGGCTGGTGTTTCGAGTTCGCACGCTTCTGCTGAAGGCAGTTTGTTTAAACATTTTAAATCGGTGTAGATTTAGATGGGGAAAATCAAACATTTTTATGCAAATTACGCCCAACTGATCCTGTCGTCAATCACATCTGCATCCAATTTAAAACGACACATCGAGTTAAAGCGTCAAGGCAGTTTTAAGGATTACTTTTATATTTGTAAAAGACCCGGTAATCATATAATTTCTTTACGTTGACACGTAGTAACTTGCGTTCGTAAGACGTATGACCGGTAGAGGGAGGCAGCTGGCACAAGGGCGGCAGCGCGTATAGTTTGGTTTTTTAATTACTTAACTTCTCAGCCGAAAGCTCCCTTTTTGTTATGATTGAGAGTGTGCGTGGATATACAAGTAAATATATATACCGCCAATCTATTAGTTACTCGCGCACTTACCGATAACACTTACTTCCCTAAGTTGTGGAAGCGGTAGGCCTATTTAATTGTAATTCCCTTATTTCTATAATACGTCATTTAAATTATCCCTGTTTACATTGGCATTCCATTTAATTAATGAGTGTGTCGCGTTTAACCGAATGTGCAGTCGCTAAACGAGTAGGCCTATGTTAACGTGCGTAAGATTGGTTGTATTATGGGATGTGTGGCACTGGTTTCATTAGGTGAGAGTATAATTCTTATTATATTGATGGTGCTGTTTAATTTAAGTTCGTATTCATTTTAAAACCACGCTAACGGATGTTCTGCGTATGTACCGATGTTCCTGGGCTCTATGCATAATCCCTCTGCAAGTAAACAAACTAAGGACTGGAGTCAATGGAGTCCCAATTCCCAATGAGACCTGCAATACTCAATAGTTCCTAATGAAGTAATAGTGAACTACTATAGGCCTAATAATTAGTTCACTCTTACCTATTGAGTAATTAAGGATAATTCCCTAGTAGTGAATAGTACCAGTTTAGGTGTTAATGAAGCACTACTCCTTTGTTGCTGCTTACTTCCTGCATATTTACCTGTTAACTACGGAACAGTATTATAAAGTGTTACCGAATAAAACTTGCACATACAGTACAGTGGTACCTCGGTTCTCGAACTCACTAGAACTCAAATTTCTTAAGTCGAACAAACCAGTTTGACATAGTGCTCGATCGGAATATATGTTGAACGGTGAACGCTGACCTAATGTATATTGTACGTGCCAGGAAATGAGTCGTACTACAATGCAATTCTTGCTTGAATGCCTTCTTCACAGACTGGATGATTAACCAAATAAAGCAGCACAACATTACAGTAACTAATATTAAATAAACCACTAACGTGTACTATTACAGCATTTGTCATTTATTTAAACTTTATTTTACCAGGTAAATTAACTGAAAACCAGTTCTCACTGCTTTACGTGATATTCAGGAGAAATAGCAGATTACGTATCGGAATTGCCTGGGTTACAAACGTCACGCGTGTAACTAACATATAGTGAGTTTTTGTCCTCCCATGCAATCCCTGTTACTCCGAGTAAAATTGCTGTAGTAATGGATGTGATTCCCAAGGGGGTTATTATGTTGTTTAATGGAGTGGCTAGAGATTTAGCACCCTATAGGCCTACATGGAATCTATATGACACCAGGGTAAGGGAAGATCTGTTTTTCGTCTAGTCCATCAGCTCGTAACAAGAGAATTAAATCTTTGGCTCAAGAAAACATTGTCACTATACCAAAAGCCATTTCATATTGGGGGCGGTTTGTTCCAAATATTTTGTGGAAAAAAAGTTTGGTCTTTGTCATCCAAATATGTAATTTCTAATAAATGTAGAGATGTCTGTTACAAATTGCTGCACAGGTGTTACCCGACAAATTTTTATTTGCAGAAGTTGAAGAAAGATATTCAGACAAATTGTGCTTCCTGTAATGTCCATGCTGAAACAGTTTTACATCTGTTCTGGAACTGCCTGTCACGTTGTGCTGTCGGTCGAGCGGGAAGCCAAGTGGGGAATATGGGAAACGGGGCTTATTTACAGGGAACATCCCAACACAGGAGCGGGTAGCACGCACATCACTAAACATCAACTAACATTAATGACGAGTCTGCCGGATGTTACGCTGACGCAGACTAAATACATCACACAGGCAGGCAGGAACGAGAGAGAGGTGAAAACAATCAGAGAAAAACACTGGGTAATGAGGTGGGCGTGGCACACACGAGGATCATTCGGAGCGGGGCGTGACATAACCCCCCCCCCAAAGGCGCGCCCACCAAATGCGCCTCAGGAGAGGCGACGGACGAGACGAGACGAACCTGGAAGACAAAACCAAAACCATTAACAAGGACCGGGGAACAAGACCGAGACACAAAACAGGCACAAGGACAAAACCCAGGAGAAGACACGACACAGGACAGGGAACGCAGACAAACAGACAAGAAAGGGAGGGACTTTGAATTGAAACAGTCAAGTTTGTATTGGAGGTGTTTGTTAGACAAAATCATCTTCAGATTCCAAGGAAGTCACCTGTATGCCATAGGATCATAGATATGGTGCCGGACATTAGGGACACCCACATAATCAGCAAGAGTCAGCTCAAAATGAGCACATGGCGCCACCTTGTGGACCCACTGCCTTCAAGGTGTAAGCTTCACGTATTTTCAGTAGGGGGTAATAAAACCAGAGGACTACCATGCCATAGCCAACAGAGACACAAAATCAGTGGAACAGTGATTCGTCCTGAATGGTGATTTCACTGGAAGAACCAGGGTACCCTAAGTTCTGAGCCATGTGGAGAAAACTGAAGGTGGATTTTGACAGTCCTCCACCAAAGATAGCTGGCCTTGTGTTCCAGACACATGCACAATTACTATCTTCTAGAATAGAATTTGTGATGTGGTGGAGATCAGTTTAAAATTGGTGGAGGGAGGAAAATAGATGTAACATCTAATACTACATTAAAAGTATTATATTCACGATACAACTTTAAGTGTATGATGACGACCAAGGATAGTCAGCCTGTCTGTACACAGAAAAACGTATTCATGTCAGTGCTGTGTTAAAAACTATGTAGGCTATGTTTTTACATACCATGTCCTTGGAAAAAGTTTAATCAAAATATCCATCAAATTTCACTCTTATCTTGACCTTCGATGATGACGACGAGTTAGAAACATTTTCATCCAGTAGGTGGGAGTAAAGCACAACTGTCAGAAAAAATAAAATAAGCATTCTCATGGCATGATAATATGATGTCTATTTTTAATTGAAAGTACAAAAGATAGATAAAGTGGTATTATTTCAGTATCAGTTTTTGATCATACATAATTCTGGACATAACCCTAATTAATGCAGATTCAAATATGCTGCTTGGACATTGTAATGTTACAGCACTGAAGAAACAAGATCTCCATATTAAGCAGGCACTTTTGTCCAAAGGAACATAAAAGTGAGGAGCAGAGAGCAGGGTCAGTCAGTGTACCTGAAGCAAGTGGTGATAAGGTACTTATTTAAGGATGGTGAGATCACTATGTGAGCTGCAGAAACATTGATCTTCTAATCATAAGTACAAAGCTGTAATCCAGATGCACAAAAGGGGATATTTATAAGATGATGAATCTGACATTGATTCAACTGATTTTCTCCCATACATCTCAAAGATATTATGTAGCAACACAGGTAGTCTTACACCTATCTTTTGGCATGAAAGAAATAGGACATTAAGCTTCATCTGGTCCTCCAACTTGCAGGGGAAAATTTGTGGGTTGGATGCAGGACTGGCTCTCCAGCCACCATAAAAACTTCCAAGCTCCGAGAAAGCAGACAGGACTCTTTTCTGCTCTCTTTGGGAGTAGCTCTGCTGTAGACACCCACAGGAGGGCTACATGCATGATGATGGGGATGGGGAAAATCCTCAGGAGCCTCATTCCCAGAAGAGTCTAAACCAGTGGAGATACAGCGGGGTCAGGCCTGTTGGAGATTGGAGCTGGTGCGGGTCCTAATCTGAGGCGGCACTTCAGGGGAGGTGAGAGGAACGTCTTGTCCCTTTGGTGTGATGACCATCTTCCTTTGCTGTCAGGCGGGCTTCATAAACTCTGCATTCCGGTGGCAGCGCTCTCTGAGGTACACAGACCAGGGAGTGGCCAGAAGGCTACCTCAGACTAGTAGAATGATGCTGGACTTGATGTGAATGATGTGAAAGACTTTCTATGACAAGACACTAGAGGTTGCTGAGGGTTGTGTTGGTGTTGTTGGTGTTCCCAGAAGGAGGTGTTTCATCTAGTGATGTACCAAACGATTATTCTCTAAACGATTAATCTAGCAATTTTTTTTTTAGTTATTCAACTAATCTAACAATTTTAGTCATTTCACCACTCCCCCCCCACACTCCAAATCTGAAATTATCATGAACATTTCAATTTATTAAAACCTTTCTTAAACATGAGAACATTATTAACAAAAAGGGCAAATCTTAAGAGAGTTGATTCGTGTAGTGTCTGGGCACCAGAGAAGAGGCAGACCCCGTAATGCGGGAGAAGGATTTATTAGGAAGAAAGCCCGGTGCACCAAAAACCAAAAGGGAAATCCAAGCAGGTAGTCAGGGTGATCACGGGAGGTCTAAAGGTCTGAAGTCAGTCCTATAGGCAGAGAGGGGAGGTGAAGACGATGGGACAAGAGAGATGACGAAGGCAGGGCAGGGAAGGCAAGACCAGGCAGGGTGGTAGGATCGACCAGGGAAGCAGGGCAGGCAGGAGAACAGGGCACAACGAGGCAGGCAGGAAAAGCAGGGAAGACACGAGACAAAGAAGCGCTCAGTAGATGTCATTATCATAGCAGCAATACGTTGCACTCTTGGTAGTTCGCTTTGGATTGAAATAATGATTTGGGATTATTGGAAATTGCTATCTGCTGTGTTGTCCCGCCCCTGTGGACGTTACAATTCAATCACTGCAATAGTTTTTACTTAATTATTTTAGTACACCAATTTGACTTTAATGTTGAAATAGATACTAACACATGGAATGATTTCATAACTAGAGAAACATGTTTTTAACAAACACTAGCAAAGGTAGCTTATAGTTAAGTTTACTTCAGTGGGCAAGAAACGATTTAGGCTACAGCTAATTTGTCTCATTCTTGCATGACAGAATAAGTAAACAGAAAATATGAAACGGTTGAAACAGCATCATTAAAGTCCGCTACAATAGAGGTGCAGTAAAGGTGTCATGACTGAAGTACAGTGGTACCTCAGTTCTTGAACTCAATCCATTCCGGACTTTGGATTGAATCCTAAAAAGTTTGAGTTTTTCCCATAAGAAATAATGGAAAACCAATTAATTGGTTCCTGGACCCCAAAATTACACCTAAATTTGTTTTTTAGCATTTAAACACAAAATGAACAGGATTAAACAAGAAGAGCATTTTTTTCTTAATGGCTCCCAAAAAGATCTTATCCCAACATTACCCCTGTCCTGCCCTGATCATCTGCTCCATCCGTGTGCCACGCCCCCTCGTTAACC
>JABFEA020000050.1:17349841-17367359 GCA_019775915.2 Cyphomyrus plagiostoma
TGCTTTGGATACCGTTCAGCCTTGGAACACCGCTTCCCGGCTTCCTGTCTCCGCTGCCCTGCCGGGGAGACCTGGGCGAGCCGGAGCCACGCCTCTCATCTGCCGGCGTGTCCTGTTGATTGGTGTTGTCAATAAATTAGCTTTCCCTCGCACTTCTGGGTCCCTGCCTGTGCTTCCGGACGGTACACCCCCCCCCCCCCCCGGCAAATAGGTGAGTTTAATTTTCGGCCCTGCATGTAAGCACCCTCCCAGTGGAGTTTTCCTCTTGAGTATCTGGTATAAGAAATTAATCTGGTGAATGATAAAATTAAAATGCCAAGAGGGGACCGATTACCTCTCAACTTTTAAATATGTAGAAAACTCATACGGCAAGTTCATAATTCACTGCACTCTTAATGAAGCCCACTGAAACTTTGCAGATTTGAATGCTGCACAGGATCAGAGGGAGGCGAGATGGGTATGGGACCTGGACATTTCAGATAGTTTCTTTTAAGGAACAAGAACAATCACAACAAAGTCACAAGAAGAGTACTGAGATGTAGCGAAATCTCTGGTCGGTCCTTGACATGCTAAAAATGTGCCTTTTGGCGCAGTGCAAAATAAGACGTACCTGCCTACCTCAAAATGAGCAAAGCATGTGAGCCGTGCTTCTCTATGGGAGTATTCAGACCTTTCTGTAAGCCAGCATCTTCTCTACGTTAGATATATTTCACAGCTGCGTGACCCATACTCGCTGTCAACATTACTGCTCATGAATTCAGTACTCAGCAGTTACAGAAAAGCCATTTCAGAGAATATGGCAGAGTTGTGCTTTCGCACTTGTGCCTCTCACACTTAAACAATTTCATTCCATCTACAGAATACAGACTAAAATAAAGTGAAAACTGCCACTACTTTCTTTTATTAATTCACAGAATGGATATGAACATACTTGAACTAACCAGTAAAAAATAAGTATAAAGTCTAAACTAACTGAGTAGTAAATGAGTGTTACGCGGGAGCTGGTGCAGCCTCCAGAGAGTCCAGTATCTCTTTTGCACAGAGACACAGGATGTGTCATAACCCTTAACGCGTTAAATTGCTAAAAATTGACATGTTAACGTGCACATTTTGTATGTATTATTATGTGTTAACACATACAAAATGTATACATTAACCTGTCAGTTTTGAATGTGTTAACGTGAAAAAGCGAGCACATTTTGACCCTTATGGCCCACCATGGTATTATTGTGAATTACATGCTTTGAAATGTGCATTGCTGCTTGCATATGCTCTGATGAAGCTTTGTCGCAGTATACCAACATATGGAACATCACTGGCTACCACGTTTCACAGGTATCTGGCGCCACCTTATGTCAACATGTTTAACAAGCGAAGAAATAGGGCTTGTTTTCAGTATTTAACATCTGGTAGAAACTTCTGGTGGCAACAGAGATGGTCATAGCCACTCGTTAGACCCACCCCTGTTTCATATACCCCATCTTACTCCCCCATGAGGCACACACACAGGTGAGAAGGAAGCTTGGGGTCAGAGCAATGTATCGGGCCATTTTTCAGTGTCCCTGAGGGAGTTTTCAGTGTTAAGGCCCCCACAGAAATATGATCACTCTGCTGGCCACAAGATTTGAACCACCATCTAGTACCTGTTATTATAATTTGCTAATAAATTATTAATATATATAAACGGATAATATTTTCATTTTAAACGGAATCATTACTATAGTAATTATTATGTGCCAGTGGGTATTCCCAGTAAAACCAGTTTTGTCGCGCATCCGTTATGCAGGCCGCGCCGTTTCTAGTTAGCGTATGACTTCTAGGGCACGGAACCCGCGCCTTGCTTCGGACGGCGGGTCCTGGATGTGCTGCGGCCGCGGGTAGCGCTAAGTGTCGCGGTGGGCTGGAGAAGCAGTGAGCCGGTCTCCGAGGAGATGGACGAAAACAAAACGAAGGACTGGCCGCCGGAGGGCGTGTAGCTATGCCGTTTGTTGTGTGCTTTTGTGCTTATTTCTTGTGGTGCAGCTGAATATGTAACCCGTTAGTGAACCGTGAATAAACGTACGACTTATCCGGCTGGTACGGCTGACACACCGGCAGCTTTTCGGGGCATAGCCCGGTGCCAAGGCGGCCTTCAGCCCATTACGTGGAGACTGTCACCGCACCGACAACAGAGGAGCGGTCCTCGGTGTTGCCGTCCTGTGGGCCGTTCGGACCGAGCGAAGCTAAGGCCGGGTTTCCGGACAGCAGGGCTCGGCTGAGCTGAGAACCAGACGACATTTCTGCAGCCCCGTGAGGGCTGGAACCTCACCGACATGAATCAGTATGTTACTTCACCTGTTTAAAAAGCAAACGGATTTCAAAGTGCAAATAAGTAATTGATTCCCGTGGTAAGGTTATAGGATGTGCAAAATGCCGCATTATTTACATAGTAGCTTGTTAGTGGATTGTTCAAACGTAGAACTATATATGCACTGTTATCCTATATTTGCTCTTTGGACTAGCGCTGGATGCGTACTGTTATAAAAACGAATTGATATTAGCACAATTAGATGACTCAAAATAATTTACCTAGTCATACAGATATCAAATACACGTATGTATTTTAATTAAACGTATTCGGTTGACAGGTTTTTTTTTTGTTGTCGTTGATAAACTCTGATTTATTTATTTTACCGATACACACTGCAGAGAAACCTGGAGCAGCGTGTAAACAGAGACATGGATGCTTTATTAATCCTGAAGAAAACCGCAGGTTTACAGTATCTCAAAACATTTTAACAGCGAAAATGCATTTAGACATTAATTTTGGGAGATGCAGACCATTGACTTTTAGTAAAGAAAGTGTATTTCTGTTAGTTCATGCATATTTACGCAGTTTCCCTAAGTATTCTTCTGTAAATCATTTAATGCTCTGTTGAAATAAATGTTATTGGTATATCATAAAATGAAATGCGAGGGAAGTGAGCGGGGAAACGTTCTAACAAATGCAAACTCGATGACTTTATTGTTTTTCTGTAATGTCCACAAGCAATTAAGTTCAACACAGTGACTTAGATTTATGATTGTTTGACTGCCGATGTCACAGTTCACTGATACCAACGTTATACTTTAATGGAATGACTCTGATTACACTCTCCCTGAGCAGCAGGCCTGTGCCACGAGGGCTTTTTGAAGCGAGGAGCAGCATAGAAATCTGTTTAAACTATTTTGGGAATCAAATACTGTTATTACACGACGTTGCGGAATCACATTTTCCCTTAATTGATTAAAAAGATGAGAAAAGTAAATGTTTCCATCATTTTGTTGAAAGTTAGTCATGATGTCCACACATATGGAGGGTGACTTGGGGTTCCAGCGAAACCAGTGGTCTCGTAGTGTGTTTGAGAAAGAC
The DNA here is from genome assembly GCA_019775915.2 of Cyphomyrus plagiostoma. Lineage (NCBI taxonomy): Eukaryota > Metazoa > Chordata > Actinopteri > Osteoglossiformes > Mormyridae > Cyphomyrus > Cyphomyrus plagiostoma. The sequence continues at coordinate 17,353,233 of JABFEA020000050.1, forward strand.
CTGAGGGAAAAAAAACACCCCAGATGACTGTAAGGCAGGTGTTTATTTTGTTTTTAAAGCTGAAGAGCGGTACCAGTTTAAATAAACAGATGGTGATGATACTAAATAACCAACCTCCTACTTAGAAAGTACTATAGAACAGCGGAACAATACTATAGGACGTACTAATTACGCTATATTGTTTGATACTTGCATAATAGTGGAAACTATCACAAAATAATAATAATAATAATAATGATTTCCCATAGTAAATCATGATGTAGATTGTGTGAACAGTAAATATCTTTACTTCGGTTATACTTCACTCTCGCTGTCCAAACCCAGCTCTCCAAATAGAGCCGACCCTTCTGCAGAGTGTTGGAACCGCACTATAACTAGTCACTGTACGTGTCACTTCCTGTATCCCAGTGCAAAAATGGCAGTGGAGACTGCTTTAAATTAAATTAACACAAAACATGTGCCTTAGAGTCATCTGGGGTGCTTTTTTTTTCTCAGGTCTTTCTCAAACACAAATTTGCGTTTATTTCTGCTGTGCAATCAGCACCAGGCACCTCAGCTATTTAATGTGAACTTGTGCATGAGTTTTAAAGGTACTTAGGGCCCCTTCTTTAACCTTTGAGCAACTGCCCCTCCAAAAGTCAGTGCACAGCCTGCACCATAATGTCCAGCAGCCCTTTTAAAGATACTGGTAATTGCTCAACGTCTTGATCCTTGACCTGGCTGAGGTTATGGAAGACAGACTGACATCAGCAGCTTGGAGTAAAGTGCATATTCATGAACCCCAGTGTGAATGCATTGGTCTGAGAGGTAGATTGTCAGCTTTGAATCAGTTGAGTGACACATCGTGCCTCTTGGGGTGAGTGGGGATTGAGTGCATCCTGTACAGCTCCCTGAAGAATGGTGGGGTGGTGGTGGATCTTCTGAATAAAACTCTTATGATGAATTAAATAAATTGGTTTAAAAAGTCAGATTGACTAGCTGTATGAGGTGAGCTAGTGGCCAAGTCAAAAAATACATGGCTGCACTGGACGGTCACAGCAAGTACTGAGGTGACTTTAGCAGAGGTTCTGAAATGGCTAAATTGACATACTGCATGATATCATAGCTTTACACCAAGATTACGACAATCTAAACATAATTTTCTTTGCCTGCCTAAGACTTACTGTGCATGCCATTAAATACCAGACCGTTTTAATGTTGTTAAGCTCTTGTGTTGATCACCAGACATGTTTACCATGTGTTACAGTTATCACAATGAGCAGATCTCATCCTCCCTGAACAATTATGGCAGATTCTGATGTCGTATCTGAGATGTTTTCATCCACTCTGAGCATAACACCCAGTAATGAGATTTCTGTCAACGACTGCTCCCTCTATGGCACCTGCAGAATCTGTATCAAGGACCAGATGCATTCCTGTCATTTGCATATTTACCTGCTAATTAATACCTGTAGTTATTATTAGTTATGCAGAATGTTTTGTGTTAGTCCCCAATCGACCTGGAGCAGTGAGAACATCAGTGTAGCTGTGTATGTGCTCGGTAAAGGTGGCGTTTTGTAACTTTTGTAACCATTTGTAATTGGCTTTGAGAAGCAAGATGAACACGAGGGAGCAGCCATTTGAGAGCTGTGCTGCTGTTAGAACCCTTTTTCTCTGGTGTCTTTTAGTCATAGCTATGCGTGGCAGGTCCGAGTCACGCAGGTACATCTTACGTCTTGCAGGTGTATTATTTATGCTTGCTGTAACCACATTTAATTCTCCTTTCTTGTCCTTGTTTTTATTTCTCATCTACAGGCTTCAGTGGAGCTGAAAAGATGGCCGCCTCAGAGGTGATTCCCTTGCCGCTGTTTGTTGCCGTATGCGGAGTTGTTTATGCTGCTTCACTCCTGTGCTTATCAGTACTTTCTTTAGTACAAGGAAAGTTCTGGTCTGCTCCAGAATGGAGCTTCCAGGTATTAGATAACCACGGTGTCCCGAGTCTGCCCATCCGGCATACAGTGTTACATGGGGGCGTGGCTACAAGGGCTATTTCCAGGGCTACTGGGGCTGCTCTTTGCAGATCCAGGGCTTGTGAAAAACATTGGCTTTTGTTTCAGCACAGCTCTTGAGATGGTGTGCATTCTCACAGTGGTTTGACATGTTTCTGATTTCATTTTAAAGATTTTTTAAATGTGAACTGAACTTTATTAGTACATAAGTAATAATACTTTATTGCCTGATTTATTAATTATAGTAATTATTATTTTTGTGTCTTAATTCCTAGTTTCTAAATTCTCAAGTTTGTTGCTTTGTACTTACTTTTGCCAAATCTAAGCTTATTATGTGAGTAGTAACTATGACTGTAAATGTGTCGGCAGACGGCAGGGTTCTCGGGGGCGTCCCAAACCATGAAGAAGACCATTGGACATCGGGGGATCGACCATACGGGAGAAACCACCTACAAGAAGGTCAGCTGCTCAGTGACATTTCACTTTTCCTTTACATGAAAGTATGAAATGTGCAGAGTTCAGAAACGTTTTCTTCGGTGCTAGCGGTTTAAAGATAGATTTCTGCATTCCAAGTCTGCTGCTGGGTGGGTAAGCTGTTAGTGTCCTCTTGCGTTGCTTGCTATTCTGTGCAGACCACGTCCAGTGCCCTGAAAGGTGCCATCCAGCTGGGCATCACGCACACAGTGGGCAGCCTCAGTCAGAAGGCCGAGAGGGATGTTCTCATGCAGGATTTCCTGGTGGTGGAGAGCATCTTCTTCCCCAGGTCTTCTTCACTCGCCTGTGTACTGCTCTATGAAGCCTGCTCCTTATGTCTGACTTTGAGCTGTTCTCCTTATTGCTTTTCTGCTGTGTGGATCTCTTACCTTAGGGGGGGCAGCAATCTGACTCCAGCCCATCACTACAATGACTTCCGATTCAAGACTTACGCCCCCATTGCCTTCCGCTACTTTCGAGAGCTCTTTGGTATCCGGCCGGATGATTACCTGGTACGCCTCCATCTTCTCACGCGTTTTGCAGTTCTAAGCTAAAAGGCATAGGCATTTGTACTGGTAAGCAAAGGAAGAGAAGACTTCATGGTTGGATGTTCTGCTGTGTAGCGAACATGCAGTGAGGCGTACACGAGCAGCTGTGCTTCCATTGTGCTGCAGTAGTCCATGAAGCATACATGAGCAGTTGTGCTTTCGTTGTGCTGCAGTACTCCCTGTGCAATGAGTCGCTGATTGAGCTGTCCAACCCCGGAGCAAGTGGTTCGGTCTTCTATGTCTCCAGCGACGATGAATTCATCATCAAGACAGTGCAGCACAAGGAGGCAGAGTTTCTGCAGAAGCTGTTGCCTGGCTACTTCATGGTGAGAGCATGTGTTGTGAGTGTCTCCTGCTGGAGGTGCTTTATGGGTGTGATTCTCCTGGCAGATACACTGTCCCTTCCTTTGTGTTTGGCATAAGGTTCCGCTGTCATTCTCCTCCCCGGCGGCTCACTTTGATTGGGTCGTTATAAGTTGCACTGGAGTGACAGCAGATTACTCTCCTGACATCCAGTAGCAAATTTCTGAATAAGTCTAGAAATTAGAATGACAGGAAGTTATGGAGCCCCGGAAGGGACACAGAGGGGAAAAGAAATTGATGGTTGAGGGAAAACTTTTGTGAGATCTTACAGTTTGCTTTCAGTGTTACACTATGGGGGACAGTGCATACCATATATAACTGTCACATTATGTAGTTTTATACATATGGTGGTACCTTGTAACACAAACTTAATTTGTTGCAGAAGGCTGTTTGCGTTGCAATTTTGTCGAGGTCCAAGTCGAATTTCCCCATAAGAAATTATGTAAATGAATTTAATCCATTACATAACCCCAGATTATTAATTTACCAATTTAACTAATGATAAAAAGCATTAACAATCAATATAAAACTACTACACAAGAAAAAGCACACATACAAAAACAATGAACATGAAATGTATAAATTATTTATTAATTTTTGCACTGCGCACATTCACCGGCATAGCAAGACAGTCAGGCTATTGAATGTGAAGTGCACACAGAAACACTGAAATTTAAAATCACCTGTAAAGAAATCTGGAAAACTAAGGGGTGTTGCTTGCTTTTATTGAATGATACTACAACCAGAAAACTGCATATTTAGCTAATTTTACTGTGGTCTTGGAGTAGCGTTCTCATTTGAGGCTGTATATGGGGATATGCAGATCTATACTGAAATATCAATGTTTTTTATATGATCTGCACTGTCCCCCGTAGCTTAATGCGTATAGCACACTTTGCTGGACGTGTCTGTATCATTTAGGTTTCTGCATATTAGTCCATTAATTCTATCTTTTTCTTTTTTTAACCGTAAATGTATAAATGGGCACAATGCATATATTAGTAGTAACAAAAAAGTATTATGAGGTCTTTCCTCCTCCATGTCCCGTAGGACAGGGGTTCCGTAGGACTAGATTCTCTTCAGTGGTTTACAGCTGCTTTTTAAAATCCTGGGTATCGCGTCACTCATACCAACGTAAACCTACACAAATACTCCCAAGGTGTACGATTCTGACTCAGAGAGGTTGCTGAGGACCACCGTGGAATGAGGGGGGGGGGGGGGTGTGTCCCTGAATGCCCCGAAGGACGTGGTCCTCAATCCCACGTTATTTTTCAGAACATCAACCAGAACAAGCGCACCTTGCTTCCCAAGTTCTATGGGCTGTACTGCGTGCAGACTGGCGGCAAGAACATCCGCATCCTGGTGATGAACAACCTGCTTCCGCGCGCCAGGCACATGCACCTCAAGTACGACCTCAAAGGCTCCACCTGCAAGCGCCAGGCCTCACCTAAGGAGCGTGAGAAGGCTCTGCCCACCTATAAGGACTTGGACTTCATCCAGAACATGCCTGATGGTTTACACCTGGAGCCTGAGAATTACAATGCCCTGAGCAAGACCATCCAGAGGGATTGCTTGGTGAGTATGCTTCCATCCTCTCTGGTGTGCTCGTGATATCTTCTCTACATCTCCAGGAGCACCCGTCTCTGTATGCAAAGAGTAGCGTTAATGACCTGTAGCAGCCCGTCTCTCTGTCATGTTGGCCAGTGTCCCACATCTGCAGTAACGTTGCATCTCATTCAGCTTTTGCAGAGCTTCAAAATCATGGACTACAGTCTGCTGCTTGGCATCCACAACATGGAGCATGCGGGCCGGGAGCGTGTGGAAGAGGGTGGGAACGATTGGGCCGCAAACCCCGAGCAGAGGAGAGGCCCAGGCCAGAAGACACTGTACTGCACAGCCATGGAGTCCATCCAGGGCGAGTCGCGCGGCAGAGTCGTGCTCGACTCCGAGGACTAGTGAGTCACTCCTCCCAGCATGACTGATATAAGCAAGAACCCCAAAGGCATTATTGTGAGTGGCTCAGGGGATGGTCATGTGATGCTTGCGCTGGTCTTTTAGCACGGGGGGGATTCCAGCACGCAACGGCAGAGGGGACCAACTGCTACTCTACATTGGCATCATCGACATCCTGCAGTCGTACAGGTACAGGCGTCTCTGCCGCTTTCTGCTCTAGACTGTCTTTGCACCATCTGGTTCACGTAATCATTTTAGTGTTAGTACAATTTGAAATCCCTTCCGTATTAGCAATTTACTTTTCTGGAAAACAGCATTTTGGGGAACACATCTGAGTGATATGTCATAAACCGACTGATGTTTTTCACCAGATTAATTAAGAAGTTGGAGCATTCATGGAAAGCCCTAATTCACGATGGGGTAGGGCCGCTTGCGGTTTTGCATTCTCCTGTTTTCCCGTGTAAAAAAAAAATAAAATAAACAATACTTATGACTTATTGACAGCATGTTGTTATAAACATTAAACTTACTTTTTCTGTAGGACACAGTATCTGTGCACAGACCAGGCTTCTATGCTGAACGTTTCCAGAAGTTCATGTGCAACACAGTATTCAGGAAGGTCCCGTGTAAGTAATTGTGTATGAGTGTGTGTGTATATCTGTCTGTGTGTGTCTTTGTGTGTCTGTGTGTTTATACTACCACCCCTTCACATCCGCAAGAATTAGGGTGGAAGATCCCTGCAAATGTGAAAATTTCTTAATGATGACTCTCAATGACATGATCTGACTCGGCCTGGCCTCGATCCTCTTTCACAGCCAAGCCCTCCCCATCAAAGAAGAGAGGACCCGGGGCCCAGGGGAGCCTGCCCAGGGCGATGGCGGCAGCTGGAGACCCCAAACTGGATGTGGAGGGAAAGCAGGGTGAGCGGTGTGTCTGCACGACTCCGCTCTGAACAGAGACGGCGTCATCTGCTGAACATGGAACTGCAGGGCAGTTTAGCAGCTGCACTAAGCTGATGTGTTTTTCAGACAGGCAATCTGACCGGCCTGACCTGCTCGCAAGGACCCCTCGGCTGGATGAATTAAAAAATAACTCTGTTGAAACAACTCTGTCCAGCTGCTCCCTGAGAAGCGCAGGTCTGGCCTCCTGCACTTCGCCACACAGGTACCACTCTGCCATCCTCTTTGGGCCACAGTGAATGTGCTGTGTATGATTACCAGGCATGGTATCCAATAACAAAGTCGTAAAGAAGTGTGATATGACAAGAATTCCTGGTACTTGAAATTGAGGCTGTTCTCCATTTCTCTTGTATCAGGTTGCCTCTGCATGTTGACTCTATCGATGTGACTCGTGTTTTACTGTCACACTGTATTCTGTAGGTCAGTAGGAGTTGAAGTGCATAAGCCAGCAAATCCAGAGGAATGGCACAGTGCCTCTAACAGGTGAGAGCTCGTCGCCCTGGTCATAACATCAGCCCGCTGACTGCGAGACTCCTGAACTGCTCCTCTGCACGCTGCCTGGGGTGCCGATCAGCTCCTCTTCCCTTTCCACCCGTAGTATTGAAGTGGCTTTTCCAGAGCATCCGTTGGCCAGAGAAGATGCCATTTCCCTCAAAGACATCATTCCCGAAACTAACATCTGCTTTGTAAGCCACCTACCCATATGTGCCAGCTTAACAATATTGACTTTGGCTGATAGAAGCTTGGGTGTCTTTGCTTTGTAACCCTCTATTAAGCCTGATGTATGTTAAGCGTGATATAGCTCATGACATGTCTGTGTCCACTTGGCAGTAAAAGAAGAGTGAAAAGACATTGAGAGGAAGAGAGCCCAGAAGGGCCAGGGTGAGCCCTGTCTCCAGGCACACGTCCCAGCAAACTGGAGTAATGAGGAGTGGCGGAAAGGCGGAGCCATAGCATGCAGGGCCCCACCCACTGTGACATCACTGCAGTGCTTGGCTCGCAATAATCACCTTGACTGGGCTTGAGGTCATGATCCCTGATCTATGGGCTGCTCAGCCACACTAAGATGTGTGTTAGTGAGTATCATCCAACACACAGCAGCTCACATTTCTCAATGCACAAGACCGAGCTGAGATTTCTGCATTTATCTCATACTACATACTCCATGTGGCTTAAAAATATATTAGTTCTAACCTTTGATGTGGATTTATGAAAAAACTGTAAACAAGCTACAACAGCAGATACTATGACTCCAATCTGTTGCTACCCTTGCACATGCAGGACATGCTGCTTGAGTTACAGTGACACTACCTAGAGAACCCCAGCAGGGGGAGCTATCAGTACTGCAGCACTTTCCATATTAACTAGAGCCAAAGCAGACTACGCTGGTATTTCAGTATTCCTGGCCACTCCCTTTAGTATTTCAATAGCTTCTTAAAATTAAAGGGAAAGATGATGGGAGTTATTGCTACATAAACTCTCTATGACTGTAGTTATACTGCTCTTCCTATAGAGGGATGCCTGATGACAGTAAGTTGGTCTCCTAGTGGTAGATTTTCTGCAGTCCTATATGCTGGGCTTCTGTGCACTGAGCTTATACGGCAACCACAGGGCATGAGGAACGTCCTGCAAACGTGGCCTTTCCTCATCCCCCTTGATGCTGTGGTTTTGGGAGCCTGGAGACTGCGTTTATGTACTGCCATGTTTCTACTTAAAGCCCACAGAATCTATTACATCATTACATTTCCAGTCATTTTGTAACTGCCACTCACATGAAGAAGACACAAGGCGCTACTAACTATTAAAAACTAAATGTTTTGTGGAGGTCATTAAACTGTGTGCATGGATGAATTTGCCACACTTCGGATACACAGTGAAGGTGACCAAAATGAACAAATGAACAATCTGAAAACATTTGAAAAACATGCATTTGTTTTTTCTGAGATTTGGAATGTTCAGTATAACCCAACTACTGAACATATAAAAGTCAATGGAGAGAAAATAAAATTAACGGACGAGAAGCTGATGGTGACCCTCTGGAGTTGCTCTATTGGTAGACTGGGCTGAACATTAAGATATACTTTTCACAAATGAATTATGAATTTCATAAATCTTTAATGCCTTTAACTTTATTGTGCTAGAAAGGCTTTGCTTTCGCTTAACGTACTTTCAGCACATTTTTTTTGCAATATAAGAAAGGTAAAACTTAGTAGTGTTCTGAATTGTGTTCAAATATCTAATTATCTCCAACATGGCACCCAGCTAAAACTAAATGGTCTGGAACCAGTTTTTAAAGGTGTTACAGACATTTTAGTTTTTATTTAAATATTTTTCTCCAGGAACATATGTACTTTGAATGTATGTGATATTTAAATGATACCACAGGTCTACGTGTAATGGACTGAAAAGGCTGCATTCCGGCTTTTCTATTTTAACTGTAGTTATGCATTAATGTGTATATGCAAATCTTGTTCTTGCCTGCATTGTATACGATTTTATAATTTGAGATATTTCAGTACAGCTAGGACAGTAATCTATGAGTAATGTTCTGTGTATAAAGTATGTACAGTGTAAAGTATGTATACTGTATGTATACATAGATGAACAGGGCCCTGTGCAGGTCTGTATTTCCTGTCAGGGATTCTGTAACCTAATGTTATGATTAGTTAATTAGGTATAAGTTTATTAGATTTTTTTAATTATTATTCAAAGTCATCAGTATGTTAGTGTGAAGGATTTTATTTATATATCATTTCTGATTGTGCCAAAAATGAGCGCAATATTTAGTTCCTATGCTTCGACTGTCACTGAACTGACAGCCATTATGCCTCAAGCTTGCTGCTTCACAGTAAACCTCAGAAAGCCTTTATGCAGTCATAGGTACAGCAGATGTAGTCATATTTGTCTTCATTTTATCCTTCATTCATAGACTGTGCCTCTCTTCTACCCCAAGTTTTATGGCTTAAACGTCACAAAAAGTTTGAAAAATGCAAAATTTTGTAAAGAATGGAAATTGATAATTTGGCATACAGTGGTTAATAAAGTGAAGCAAGAATTGTCACTGAATAAAATCTTGTGTATAGGACCTGTGGAGTTTGTTTTATTCATGTTGCATGAGCATATTCTTGGTACTCCAGTTTCCTTTCACTATCCAATGACATGCAGTCCAGTGGCTCCCCTGTGATGCACTGGCATCTGCATTGTTCCTTGAGTCAATGGTTCTGTCCACACTGTGCAGTTTTTGCAAACCTTTTTTTACTGAGTGATCTTTTTACTTTTTAAGAGAAAACAATTACGTATGGAGTATAGTTTCATAAAAATGAATATATCACATAAACTATGACTTAATAAACTTGGTTTCAATAGTAAGAAAACTGATCTTTTCAGCAAACCTATATTTACATGTTGGAGGAAGCTGTTCCCTCAGGTACAGATACACTTGGATGGTGGAAGGGTGCCAGAAAGATCATTTACACCAGGGGTGGCCAATCTTACCTGCAAAGGGCTGGTATGTACGCAGGTGTTTGGGGCAATCTGTAGGTCAGCTGTTCAAACCCAGGTGGGAGGACTCTTCAGCCAATCAGTCCTCTAATTAGTAATCTAATTAGGATGTTGCAGCAAAAACCCGCATACACACTGGCTCTTTGCGGATAAGACTGGCCACCCCTGATTTACACCAACTCAAAATTCAAAATAAATTTAAATGAATCAACTTAAAAGGCCTTACTCAAGGGCTCAAAGTGATATTACACTGTAACATTTAGTTGGTCTGTATTTAGCTTTGATTATGGTGCACATTCATCAATACATCGTTTCCACATGTTTATTTAACACCTCAAGATTTTTTTTCCATCCCGATTTGCATTGATTTCTCATTGAGAACTTGTATCGATGATAGGTGAGTTGAACCACTCCATAAAGTCGTCTTCAGCACATCTCAATGATTTTCAGTGGGGTTAAGGTCAACACTCTGTGGTGGCCAATGTATGTGTGAAAATGATTCCTCACACTCCCTGAACCACTCTTTGACAATTCGAGCCTGATGAATGGATCAACTTAAAATATGCCCGTGCTGTTAGGAAAGAAAAAATACTTTCATGGGATAACCTGGCCAACCAGGAGATTCAGGTACTCAGCTGACTTCACTTTATTGCTGTATAATGTTGCTGAGCTGTAATAATGATCCAATCATTTGGCTTTTAAGTACTTTTAAGTACTTGCTGAGCTATGGCATTGGAACCCACAACCCTCCAGACAAAAGCACAAAACCATACTCCACTGAGATACATACTATCCAGACCACGTTAGCTGCGGTAGTATGTGACAGTGTGGTATGTTTAGGCAATTTCGTTTTTAGACTGTGGGAATAAATGCATAAGCCCACGCGCACAAAAAAAAAATCGGGTTGCGGCGTAGCCAAGAACGTTTGCATCCGGGTTACCGAGCGACTCCGGCGTTCTAACCAATGAGTGGCTGCGTTTCCCAGAGCCGTCAGGGAAGGACGCAAAGTTTCCAAAATGGTGCTCGAGAGTACTATGGTTTGGTAAGATAGATATATTTAAATCAGTATTTGTCTTTTTTTTTCCCTTGGTTAATTTACCACCATACTTTTGATTAATTGGCAAGCGTGATGTGATATCATTACATTTTGAATGAAGAGAAGGGTTTTGCTTTTACTTCTGCCTGTTCGCCGGGGTTCCGTATTTTCCTGAGTCATTACTGACAGCCTTGGTTATTCATGGCTAGTCGAGTTCGCTGTGTAGTAAAATATTTTGAATTTATACTTCTGCGTCATTCTAATCGAACATTTCAAGCATACACATCTTAACGAATGTGCTGTGTTTGACGTATATCTAGCTGAACCTCGCATAAAACCGCTGAAATGTTATTAACGGCCGGTTCTTGGGGAGCCCACTAAGACTAGCCAGCCAGCCAGCTAGTACGGCTATCAACGTGTTAATAATGCTGCCAGTCGAATATGAAGGATTCATAATGTAAACCACGCTTCGCTAATCCAGACAACTAAGACGCACTGTATTGCTGTCAGTGTAACGGGACTGTATAAAGGTAGTCATAGCTAGCTACATATGCTAATGGCTGGAAAACATTTGGTTGGTTTTCCTGCGATATTCAAAAATGTACAAAACGCATATTACCAATAGTTATTAATTTTTTTCCGCTCTTTTAGTATAATGACGTCTTTTATCCAGCGATAATTTGAATCCAGCCTCTTTTGTTAGTGGCTGCCACAATCTATATATTTTGCCATTAGCGCCGATACTCCGTAGCATACCGTAGACCGTAATACTCTTTAAATGTCTGTGGGGTAGTACTCCCAAAAACATTTGTTATTAATTTTCTCTGTATAACACAGTGCATTTTTGCATTGTATTTGGGTTGAGTGGTGGCTTTGAGGCTAGGGATCTGTGCTAGCAACTGGAAGGTTGTTGGTTCAAATCCCATGAACCCGTGAATGCCTGGAGTGATTCTATTCTGTTGGGTCCTTGAACAAGGCCCTTACCCAGAATGAAGCATTTGCAGGTTATGATGTTAATCTACATACAGCCTGTAAGGAGTTTACAGGGAAAAACTTTGGGCCGTGTGGCTGGATTGGCACTCCAGATACTGGAAAGAAACCTTACACTGTTCCATTTGGACCAGTGTGGTGCTGAGGCGCCACCTGCCACATGGCTTCACTCAGGTTCTCATGCCTGATGTGGTTTGTCCTGTGGTGGGAGCAGCAACACACTGTAATCAGTGCACGCACCTTGTAGTATTTGACTATAATGCCTTGAATAGAGCTGGTGAGTATCCAAATATATTAAGTCTATGCACTTCAAGGATTTTGTTGAACATTTTGGTGACAAGCTTTTCCTACTTATTGGAATGCCTTAGTAGGGGTAACAGTGTGCTTTCACACCTGTGTGGTGGGAGGGTTTGATTCCTGCCCCTGCTCTGTATGCAGTTTACATATATGTACATTCCCTGGTGGCAGCAGAGATGGAAACATGTATTTACATTTTTCCATGAGTCTTACAGTACAGGGAAGGGGCAGAGTGTGTGTGCACACACTCCCTGGGATATGAATCTGAAACCTTTGCTTTACTGAGACAGTGCTTTACTTGTTGAGCTACAGGAGCTGGGAAATTATCATCCAGAAATTGGCCTGTGCTGGTGTGTGTGTGTGCGTGCGTGCGTGCGTGCGTGCGTCCGTCCGTGCGTGCGTCCGTCCGTCCGTCCGTCCGTCCGTCCTGCGATGGGGTGACATTGACCACGCCTCCTACCCTGGCCATACTGGATGTCTGGTTGGTAGGGACACTGTGCCGAATAAGACCTAATGAAGATGGACTCTGTTGCTGTTTGTATCTTGTTGTGCCAGTTGTATCATCAAGTTTTTTTTTTAACAAAACCTTGAATTAATAGCCTTTTTTGTGTGTGGCTTTGTCACATCTGTCGTGGAAGTCCTATATACTTATAAAACCATAACAACACTTAGCATAATTTTGTGCTCCCTTTTTAGTCCAATTAAATATGCTTTGTTTGTTCTACAGTGTGGATAACAGCGAGTACATGCGCAATGGAGATTTCCTCCCTACGAGGCTACAGGCCCAGCAGGATGCTGTAAACATTGTTTGCCACTCTAAGACCCGCAGTAATCCCGAGAACAATGTGGGTCTCATCACAATGGCCAAGTAAGTGTGTGGTGTTCTGCTTCTTTGTACAGCTCTGGAAAAATGAAGCGATCCCTGTATATCACAGGTGTCAGACTGTAGTCCTGGACAGCCAGAGCCCTGCACATTTTTGGGTTTCCCCTCGTTTAACACACCTGATTCAACTCCTTGTGCTAATTATCACACAGTTCTTAAGCTGAATCATTTGTGGTGGAACAGGGAAAGGACTAAGCTGCACAGGGCTGTAGCCATCCGTTACTGCAGTTTGACACCCCTGCTCTACATATATAAAAAAAAAAATTGCATTTTTAACTGCTGGTTTAATCCTGGTCCTGCTGGCAAAATGCTACATTGCGAGGCAGGCTGCTTACAGGCTCAAAGTTTATAATACAGCAGCACACAAGAACACGGTGAAGCTGGCCACACCGACAATAACCAAAAACCAGCCAGGTGGAGGGCAGAAGCGACTTTATAATGCCACAGTTGACAGTCAATTTATCCAGTAGTGCCTCAAATCAGAGGATGACTTCAAGTGACCTTCAAAAAGAATGGAAACGTTAAGTTCAGGTGTGAAGTGCACGGCTAGGGCTATTCATAACAGGCTTCTAGAAGCAGGACTGAAGACCCATAAACTATAGGCCAATCTGTTTAACTAGCATTACTGGAAAAATAATTGAATCTATAATCCAAGTGAAAATGGTAGATTACCTGGATGGAAATAACATTCTGAGGGATAGCCAACATGGATTTAGGAAAGGTAGATCCTGTTTAATGAATCAATTTGAGTTCTTTGAGGAAGCTATAAGTGAGATTGATCACAAAAAGGCCTATGATGTGATCTACTTAGATTTCCAGAAGGCCTTTGTTGTCCCCTACAAACGGTACTTTTTGAACTTGCTAAAGCTCTAAGCTGCAGGGATTTTAGGAACTATGGTATCTTGGATCGAAAACTGGTTAACTGACAGGAAGCAGTGAGTAGTTATTAGAGGCGCAATGTCGCAGTGGGCCTGCGTTCATAGTGGGGTACCGCAGGGTTTGATTTTAGGACCAGTATTGTTCTTAATTTACATTAATGATATTGACAACAATACATTCAGTAAACTGGTTAAATTTGCATATAACACCAAGGTGGGTGGTGTAGCAGATACTGATCTAGCAGCAGAGAGGCTAC
>JABFEA020000050.1:17367459-17391571 GCA_019775915.2 Cyphomyrus plagiostoma
TCTGAGCTATTAGTTAAGTTCTCCCCAAACAAGCTTGATGGGCCGAATGGCCTCCTCTCGTTTGTATAGTTCTTATGCTCTTAAGTAAGCAAGAAGCTCTTCATCAACGAGAAATGGAGAAGAATCAATTTGCAAGAAAATATATATATTTTACTCGGGCCCATAAATAGAGAAATGAATGCAGCTGAAGGTTTTGCCGCGGTCTCCTAATTTTTCCAAGTATATTATTTTATTCCAGTATTATATATTTTTCCAGTCTTTGTAATGGTGTGTCTGCTTGTCACTGTTCTGCTGGGGTTTTTGAAAGATTCATGCTGTGTGTCTGTGTGGCCATCACAGCATCACTATGACTTGTGTGGGTGTAATACTCTGTATGTACCTGAAATCTGTGAGCATGATTGCAGGGCATGGTGGTGCAATGTCAGTTCATTAGACTATACTTTTGATATATGCTTTTTAAATGTATCTTTCCACAGTAACTGTGAGGTGTTGACCACACTTACCCCAGACACGGGACGCATCCTCTCCAAATTGCATGCTGTCCAGCCTCGGGGCAAGATCAGCTTTTGCACTGGTATTCGAGTAGCACACGTGAGTCTCCCTGTGCACAGCGCACTGCACACTGCATGTCACTGGTGGCACTTATGAGTTGAGCAGTTTTATTTTTATCTGGTCAGTGAGTGCTTTGTTTACCAATGTCTGTCTCCATGTAGCTGGCTCTGAAACATAGACAAGGGAAGAATCACAAGATGCGCATCATCGCCTTTGTAGGCAGCCCTGTGGAGGACAATGAGAAAGATGTGAGTTTGTCTGTTTCAGTCATGGTAGCTGGTAGGTTTGTGCTAAAGTAGAGCAGACAGGGCTTCAGGAGTTTCTTATAGATCTGAAACACTGTCTGACAAGAGAAACAACACTCACTCTCTCTCTCTTTGCTCTCTCCATGTGTCTCATCTAACAGCTGGTTAAATTGGCCAAACGGTTGAAGAAAGAGAAAGTAAATGTGGATGTAATCAATTTTGGGGAGGAGGTAAGGCTGGTGACCAGATGCCTGTAGCACTAACGTATCTCCCAGTGCTGTTACTCACCTCCTTGTCCTCTGTAGGAGGTAAACACTGAGAAGCTCACTGCGTTCATCAACACCCTGAATGGGAAGGAAGGTACAAGCTCTCACTTGGTGACGGTTCCTCCAGGACCCAGCCTGGCCGACGCCTTGCTCTCCTCACCCATCCTAGCAGGAGAAGGGGGTTCCATGCTGGGCTTAGGAGCCAGCGACTTTGAGTTCGGGGTGGACCCCAGTGCCGACCCTGAGCTGGCATTGGTAAGGGTTAAATCCAAAAATGAGAATTTTCCTGTGTGTTAATGTAAGGGGATTAAATGTGTAGTAATATATTGCTGTACAAGGTTGTAGTGGGTGATGGGGGGGTCTTAGAGAGCTGAAGATGGGGGACAGCTCCTGTGGTGCATTCCGGTTCAAGTGGCTGCTCGCCCCCAGGCCCTGCGGGTGTCAATGGAGGAACAGAGACAGCGGCAGGAGGAGGAAGCTCGGCGAGCGGCAGCCGCTTCTGCCGCAGAGGCTGGCATCCCCACTTCGCCTGGAGATGGTGAGTGATGATGTCATTTTTCAGGACTTAGCTGCCCTCGGCTTGCTTATTGAAGATGGAGCCTCGCGTAAAGGCTTTGGTTTGTAGATCTTCTCTCTGCCTGTCCCGTATGAACAGAATCGGAGGAGGCTCTGCTGAAGATGTCTGTGTCCCAGCCGGAATCTGGGGCTGCTGTGCTGCCGGACTTCAGTAGCATGACGGAGGAGGAGCAGATTGCCTATGCCATGCAGATGTCTTTGCAGGGAGCTGGGGGCGGTAAGTCTGCCTGCCTGCTGCCGCTTCCCTTTCCGGGACTGCGCGCTATCACTTCTGCTCAGTATTAGCTGTTGATCGGTTATACTGTAGTCACGTTTTCCCCACTTTCGCCCTGGTTTATATGTTTGCGCAGATTATGGTGAGCCTGTTGCTATGGACACAGGAGTCCCGATGGACACAGCTGATTCAGCAAAGGTATGCAGTCTGGTGCTGTGGATGGTCTCATTTTGAAGAATATGGGTGGTGTTATGACGTAAGTTGACCGTGCAGTTCTTTTTATTCAATTTTACTACCCCAATCTTTTCCCTGTGTCTTGGTGTCCGGCCCGTTTCATCATCCTCAGGAGGAGGATGATTATGATGTGATGCAGGACCCCGAGTTCCTTCAGAGTGTGTTGGAGAATCTGCCGGGTGTGGATCCCAACAACGAGGCCATCCGCAATGCCATGGGGTCCCTGGCCTCGCAGACGGGAGCGAAGCCACCAGATTCTAAGAAAGATGACGAGAAGAAGAAGTGAAGCCTGGATGAGCAGATGTGATGAGGACACCTCCAGGCACACATTTCATTGATCGGAAAGG
Organism: Cyphomyrus plagiostoma; assembly: GCA_019775915.2. Taxonomy (NCBI): domain Eukaryota; kingdom Metazoa; phylum Chordata; class Actinopteri; order Osteoglossiformes; family Mormyridae; genus Cyphomyrus; species Cyphomyrus plagiostoma. Next base: position 17,369,894 of record JABFEA020000050.1, read on the forward strand.
ACAACTGTTAGAAATGGACAGCAGAGGTGACATTTAGGTGGGCATAGTGTTAGTTCGGAGTGACTTTTTGACAGTTGGGCCTCCACACCAGACAAAGGACATGGAGGGTATCATATAAAGACAGACTCATTACATTAGACACATCTAAAACCTTGTACGTTACAAAAATGTTGTATACTAAATAGCTATGTCTCCCTCTTTGCTTTTGTTTTTCATTTTCTATTGCAATTAAAAATGCTGAAGTACCTGCATGTCTCTTTCAATTCCCTGCTCTCTTTCCCTACTATTTCTCAGCCTGTTGCTCATTTAATTTGAAATTGAAACCTGAGTACAAATAAACTTGAATACTGCGACGTGTTAGTGTTTCGCCCCTGTGTGCCTTTAGTGCATGTGGAAGGCAGGAAATCTGACCATTACAGATAGCTTGGTGTTGCAAACAAGTCTGGTGCATCTATGCCTTTTACATGCCAGGTTTGTTGTGGGCAGTGATGGGGCAGCCTTAACACTGAAATTTGACATGCTTTCAGTATAAATCCAAAACATTGATTTAGTACTTGATTCAGTGTTTTGTTAATTTATCTCACGCACCCCTGCTTGGAAGTGTGAGTGTGGTGATTAGGGGTTTGTTCTGGTGCTGAGGACAGTTATCTGTGGTCATCTGGTGTCTAGTACTAGGTTAGTAAATAAGGATGGAAGACAAAATTATACGTGTAACCATTTTTAAAAAAGGTTCTGAACTGCGTCTTTCTGATTCTGTAAATCACAGGTTTGTGATTGGTCTGTGCACCTCACGGGGATCGGAGGTATTCAGGTTATTGCTGTGCATTGAAGTGTTTTGTGTATACAAAAGAATAAAAGGAATATGAACCTGTTACTTCACTGAATATTTTCAGACTATATGCAACTTTTAAAACAGATTCTAACGCTGTTTTTTCTAATATAGATATGAATAATCTTTGGGGACAGAATGTCAAGTGCCGTTATTGCACATACAAATATTTTTTTTCTTTGACAACATTGGGGACAGGTGGACATTGCAATAATTAGGCAAAATTTTTAGACATCTTTTCCAAACAGTTAAACAGGAATTCCGCATAAAAATGTTTTATGCTGGATCCAGGAATCAATGGCTTGATCGTGATTTCTCGGGTAGTTTACTACATTACTAACCACATTAAAGCATCCAAAAACTAAACTGGGGATCCAACACTAAGGTACGCAAGTATTAGAAATAATTGCCAGGATAAATAATTATCCAGTTAAAAATAAAATCCTGATTAATTGTCGGGGAATCCAATACATTCAGACCTTGTTATTCACGGCATTTTGGAATAGATACGCATAGAAAAACGTAACCTGTCCATATTTTACATGCGGTAAACGTAAGGTCCGAAAAGGCCGAAAGTAAAACCAAACAAAATATAATTAAGTGTAATTTTCCAAGAAATAAAAAATCTGAAAATGAATTCATATCCTTTATTTTTATATGGCTTAGCCTAAGATTTGGTATCATATTCAATTCATAGTTCAAAATTAAAGGAAGCATATTTTATGTGTATATATCTATCAGGAAGGCCAGTCTCGTCATGTGATCGGAAGCTGATGCTGCAACTGGAGTGAGAGCGTCGGGAATCTTAGAGATAGGTAAACAAGTTTAAAATTTCTGATAGAAATGGCACCATTATACAGCGTTTCAGATGTATAATATTTACAGCAACGCATGAAAAACCTCGGTGCACTAGCACGCGCCAACTAAGGCCAGTTTTAGAAACTCGAAATGGCCGTTGTGCTAGCTAGCGATCACTAGCTAGCCCCAGCGAGGTTGAGGGGGAGCTTAAAATAAACTTACACGAATAAATAGATTATCATCAATTTTTCTTTAAACTATAGGGGTCCAGCATAAAGTTATTTGTCAGTTTTTCGCATCCATGAATCGAGCATTTCGATTGTATTACAGCTAACGAGTTGCTCTATTTTGTTTGCTAGCGTCAACTGGCTCGATAAGTAAACTGAATTGGACGCATACTATTTATGTAAAATATTTTCGTTTTAAAACGATGAACGTTTTAACAGGCTGATAAAAATTACTTACTTCACAACTTTAAAACGTCAGTGATTCGGTGTGTTTATATGCCCGATAGGTATTTTTCAGTTTTGCTTAGCCCTGAAAATCGTTCGCACGGCTGACAGTGAATGTGTCTCGTTTACAATGTTCCATATAAACTTATCGTAATCGTCTGGCATCGTACATTTGTTTCGTTTAAATGTTCGGAAAACACTTTGTAATGTGAGCATTCATCCGTAAGGATCCGTATCTTTCCGTTCGGATCTGGGGGATCGAGTGGCCGCCCGGACGATCGGGTCCTGCGCGCCCTCAGTAATGCTAATAGGAGCCCTGGATGATATTGGAAAATCACAAAATTATGAAATGAAAACAAATCAATTCCTATGTCTCTCAAGCTCCTCAATTAGGAAATGAAACCTAGACAGGTGGCTGCGCGGGGCCTGATGTAGACCTGGTGTGCGCGAGGACACCTTGCAAGATAAGGTCATGGTGCAGATACTTTAGTTCAGTGTAGTCGTGAAGGTGTAGTACTGTTATCAGAAGTCCATATTTGTAGCTTTTTGTTTACTCTGCTGCCGTGCCAGGTGAGCATTTCTGTGGTCATAGCAACTTGCAATAGCTTTGTGTGCTGCCTCCTGCCGACGTATCACTAGGCTGGATGTATTTTTGTAGTGAGACTTCAGTGGTGTGTGGGTCATGCTGCTGTGATATATGCTGCTGTGATATATGCTGCTGTGATATATGCTGCTGTGATATATGCTGCTGTGATATATGCTGCTGTGAAATATGCTGCTGTGAAATATGCTGCTGTGAAATATGCTGCTGTGAAATATGCTGCTGTGATATATGCTACATTTTACTGGCCATTTAAAGTGCAAGGTGCAGTAGCTGGCTGCAGAATATCCAGCCTAGTATAAAATGTTTGTGCTGGTCACATAGGTGTTTTGTGATTACATACATTTTCCTGCATAACAAAATTTGAGAGCATTAGTTATCAAGCACAGCAGCGGCAAGCAGTGATATGTTGCAGTGCTCAGAATGTGACATTCCCCCATCTTCCATTATGTTCTATGCCCTTTGTGTCTCACTGTCATCAGTGTCTTTGCTACTGTAGCTGCACTTGATATGTTTTCATCATCTTCTGCAGGACATAAATGAGCAGTTTAGTAAGATTTGATATGTTTTGGTAGCAGTACAGTGTATCATTACACTGAATGTATCTTTGTTGTCTTCCCCCATTTTGTTACCCCCTCTGTACCCCTCTCCCCCGGCTTTGGCTGCAGCTTCCTCTCCACACGCCTAAATGGGGGACATGAAGACTCCAGATTTTGATGACCTGCTGGCAGCGTTTGACATTCCAGATATCGATGCAAAAGAAGCCATCCAGTCTGCCCCCGAGGAAATGGAAGGACACCAGGTCCTCGGGAAGGCAGAGGGCACTGGCGCCCCCCCTCTGAGACCCCCAAGCCCCTTGGATCCCCAGGGTCTCCCTCCTCCTGGCCAGGGTGACACCTCTATTGTCAGCGTCATCGTGAAGAATCGAGTGCGCCCTGACAGCAGCGGAGGGGCAGAGCTGGAGCACAGCAAGGAGAGCCTGGCTAACAGCCCTGGGGCTGCGGCCAGTGGAGCCGCTGGGGCTGGGGGCAGGACTGAGGCTGGGGGGGTCCTCATGGGCTCCCGGCTGGGCCCCAGAATGCCAGGCTTGGTACTGTCTCAGCCTCCCAGCCACAACAGCTTTGGAACCACAGCCATGTCGCAGAGTCAGTCCAATGGGGAAATCTGGCCCCCATGCTCTCCAAAAACAGCCTCCGAGGGCGGGGCCTTGGGTGTGCGGACAGCCAGGCGGGACAGCAATGTTTTGGACAGGCCAAAACCCCTGATGAGTCCAGGAGATCCCTTAGGAAAAGGGAGTAAAATAGGGCTTTTACAGCAGGAGTCCAGCCCCCTGGGAGCAGATCCAGGCAAAGCCCCTGGCTCCTTTGCCCCCTCCCCCTTTGCTGGTTCCGCCCCCCAAATGTCGGGAGTGTCCCCGGGACTGTCGTCCTCTTTCTTTACCCCTTCAAAGCCGATGCCCCCAGCCACCTCCAGTCCATCTTCTCTCCCTGCTAGTCTTCACCTCTCGATGTACCCTTCACCTCCGCTGCACGCTTCTCAGGGCCTTAATGGCACACAGCAGTCTGCCTCTGCAGTTTTTCGCCGCTTGGAGTCAGATGAGGAGGACTCGGAGCCAGACTTTGGGAGTCCCCTGGTGATTCAGGAAAGTGTCGAGTCCCCAGTATGTTCTCCACCCAAACTGTCTCATTATCATCGGTCTCCTCCTAAGGTCCTCCTTTCCACTTCTCCCCGTCTAGTTCCACCGGCGCCTACTTCAAACAAAGTCGGTGTTCTGCCGAGCCCTGGGTCGCCGTCCCCTCCTCCTTTTCCTCCAGCTCCCTCTTTACCTGCAGCCAGTAGTCCTGGGCAGGAAGACAGGAATCCTGAACATGTCAAAGAGGAGCGGGATTCTCCTGAAAGCCCTGAGCCAGAACCCCCCAGCAGTGCAGCTCCCACATGCTCTCAGCCAGCTGCCACGACTCTCAAAGGTGACTCTGGCCCAGGTTCATCTTCGGAAGCTAAGAACAGGGACAAAGAATTGCTCAGTATCAAAAAGGAGGAAGACGGGGAGCTCGAGGAAGGCAAAGCGGACGGATCAGCTGAGGGCAAGACCTGCGTCGGAGATCTTGGAGGTGAGGGGACGAAAAAGGAGGTGATTAAAATGGAGGTGCAGGATCAGGAGGAGGTCACTGCTGTCCTGGGTAGACCCTCGTCGGAAGGGAGCACTCTCCTTTCCCGGCCCCTGAAAGTGCGCATCAAGACCATAAAGACTTCCAGCGGCGGTATCACCAGGACCGTCACCCGAGTGGCAGCCAAAGGTGCCCCGCAGTCCAGCAGAGGCCAGGCAGGGGGTCGGGCAGTGTCCACCAGGCAGAGGAAAGCCGACGTAGACGCCTCCCAACCGATAGCAGCAAAGAGCTCCCTGCTGCCGGTGTCCACCCTACAGGATGCCAGTAGTGCCATGCTCATGGCAGCCAGCAAGGCTCAGACTAAGCTGGCAACCGCCGCATCCGAGAGGGCCAAGGCGTCCGGGGCAAAGGCCACCATTCCCTGCACGTCTGGCACAGCCACCCCCTCCAAATTCACCATGGGCATCGGTGGGGTCGCGGTCCGCCCTACGGCGCAGAAGCCTGTCAACGGCGCCGCTGCTCCAGCTGGTGGCCAGCAGATGTCCAAGCCGGCCTCCATCGTGAGTGGCACTGGCACTGTTATCTCGCGCAGCCAGTCAAGCTTAGTGGAAGCTTTTAACAAGATCCTGAACAGCAAGAATCTGCTGCCCAGCTACCGGCCGGACCTGTCCTCCCCCCCGCCTGCCGAGTGGAGCCTCCCGCTGCCCTCCAGCGGCTACCGCTGCCTGGAATGCGGCGATGCCTTTGCCCTCGAGCGCAGCCTGGCACGCCACTACGACCGGCGCTCCTTACGCATTGAGGTCACCTGCAACCATTGCGCCAAGCGGCTGGCCTTCTTCAACAAGTGCAGCTTGCTGCTGCATGCTCGTGAGCACAAAGAGAGTGGTCTGGTCATGCAGTGCTCCCACCTGCTTATGAGGCCCATCCCCATCGAGCAGATGGTGGGCCAGCAGGACACCACGCCCATTGGTGAGTCCCTCTCTGCCCTCCTGTCAGTCCATGTGGGCACTAAGCAGAGATGCTGGACCAGTTTTTGTCTGATGGTAATAAATGATCTTTGCTGAGGGATAAGAAGCTTTGCAACGTAAAGAAGTGAGAAGTTACACATTTCATTAGGCCAGTGATTGGTGATTACTGTCGCGTTTTGCGAGAATATTGAGGCTTGGATGATCTCTGCTTTTTGCATGTGCTGCCAGTATTATTTGGATATGCTTTAATATTGGATATGATTTAATTTCAAATTTTGGGTTTTCCCTTTAGTGTACAGCTCAGGTTCTTAGTAACTAAATGTTAACTGTGACATTTGAATGCTGGAAACATGGCTTGCTTCAAGACATAAGATTTACGGAATTGTCTTTAATTTTGATATGAATTCATATATTTAGTAATTAGCTTCATCATTTTCTTCCAAAAAGTCCATATCTGCAGAATTACTTTGGTCTCGTCCAAAACGAAGCAGCAAGTCCTTGTTCTTTGGTGTGTAACCGACGGTGTGCTCCATCTCTCCCAGGTGTCCTCTCTCCGGTGACCCCATCGACGGCCGGGGTTGCTGGCCCCATCGTCCCCAGCACATTGAAGGAGGGGCCTGCCACCCAGCCCAATCCCCCCCGGCGGGCCCCCGAGGGGCCCCTGGCCTCCCTGCCGTTGCCCTGCCCCAAGGCAGAACCCCTGCAGTATCACGGCTTTAAGTGTCCCGAGTGCCACAGTCAGTTCACCGGAGCCGCGGAGCTCGCTGCCCATTTCCAGGAGGTCAAGGCGGAGTCCAGCAGCGTGAGTCCGCATGGGTCCCGGGGCCACTTTCTGCGCCGGTTCCTTTTGCCCTTCGTAGGTCTAGCCCAGTGAGACACTCTGCCTTCATGACTTTGAGAGGTTATTTTTTCTGGAAGTTCATAGTGAACATGGTGATGAGTGTGTGTGTCCCTGCAGACATGCACGCTGTGCTCCCCAGCCATGATGCTGCCCAGCAGCTGCAGCGCCGCCGCCCACCAGCGCATCCACAAGCACCGCGCACCGCATGTCTGCCCTGAGTGCGGGGGCTCCGCCCGGCAGGCCAGCTTCCAGACCCACCTGGACGAGGCGTGCATGCACTTTGCCCGCCGCATCGGCTACAGGTCGGGCCCGATCACCACCATCGCCGTAGGAGTAAAATGCTGTCATGTTTTCAGCCGATGCATTGAACCCGTTTGGAGCGGTTACGCATGGAAAAGTACTTGTATCAGAAGCCTGACTGGCTGTTATAACAGCAGGATAGGGACCATGGGACATTGTGCTCAGTAGGGCCCTCTAGGGTCATGGGATATGAAATGCATGCCATTCACCTGTTATTATGCAAGCACACTGCCAGTAAGCTGCTTGAGAAAACATGCTTGTTTGAGGCATGTTTTACCAGTCTGGTGTCCGTTCATATGACCTATGAAATATTGTCTCCTGGTGGTGCAGCAGGGGGCGCTGCTGCCTCATGTCTTCACTGCCTCAAGTTCTGTGATTCCTGGAATATGCTCCAGGCTCCCATCACGACTGCACTGGATCTTTTCCACTATTTATTACTAACCTTTATTTCTTTTGACTGTTGGAATCAGGCCCGTATGCACATAACACACGCTCCCTGTGTGCAGTTTATCATTTGGGTGCAAAAAAATCACTTCAGAGGGGCTACAGAGACCAGCCTTTGGTGTTCAGCCTAATCTGACAAAGTATAAGAGGGACACGGAAGCCCCATCCAGGTGCTCAGTAAGTGCCCCTCTGGACGAGCGCCATGAAAGCAAACTCATGCCCACGCTGGCTACAGAGGGCAGCTGTGCGACTGCGATGGCATAGAGGTGTCACCTGCAGCAGGGGCTGCTGACGGGGGATGAGTCTCACTGCAAAGGCCTGGCTTCCTCATGTTTGCTTCATGCTTAAAAAGGAGACTGGCTGAGGGTGTGTTTCCGCCAGCCCCTCTGCCAGTAGTGGTGCAGGGAGAGCTGTTATACCCCAGCCTCAGAGTGTGGGAAGATCCCACCACTTATGTCAGTTCTTGGAGAATACGACAGGACGATGTATGGTGTCAGCGTGCCCCTGTTCTTTTCCTGCTGGAAGCTTTTCAAACTAGTTCTAATAAACTCTGTCTTTAAAATACAAAAGAGCGCTGGAGTTGGAAGTTCTTTTACCCTTACTTTCCCTCTGCCCCACCCTGCAGGTGCTCCAGCTGCCTCATTGTGTTTGGGGGCCTGAATTCCATCAAGACACACATCCAGGTGGCCCACTGTGAGGTGTTCCACAAGTGTCCCAACTGCCCCATGGCCTTCAAGTCCTCCGCTGGGGCTGGTAGCCATATTAGCTCCCAGCACCCTTCACTGGGCAGCGTGCAGGCCAAGTAAGGTGCCACAGGGGACCGAGGCATGCAGTTGGACCCAAACAGCATGTTAGAAAGTACAGTTAGCCAGACTGCATACATTGACACTGTATGCATATTTTAGCATGTCTGCCTCACTGTGTTGAACTGCTAGCAGGTTGTTCTGTGAAGGTCTTGATGCGCTAGAACCCAGTTTTGGTTGCCTGTTGCTTTTTTGTTGTTTGATCTGAGTTGACAGCTTGTCCTTCCTCATGAAACTTGCGTTGTCCATTTATGCAGGATGATCTACAAGTGTGTGATGTGTGACACCGTTTTTACCCAGAAGCCTCTGCTCTACGTCCATTTTGACACACATCTGGCTAAGCAGAAAGTGCATGTCTTCAAGTGCCCCGATTGTACCAAACTTTATGCTCAGAAAAATTCCATGATGGAGCACATAAAGGTTTGTCATTTTTTATGAAGTTGTAGTTTCACTTCTGTTCACTTCTTGATCTTTGAGCGGATTCCTGCTCTACCTGAAAGGTAGGGCACTTTCTGAATGAAGCCTTGCCTTTTTGTGTTGCACATTCATGTTTTCAGTGTGAATGTGCTGTCACCAAAGGCATACATCATCTCTTGTGTTGGCCTTAGCAAGGTGTCAACAGTGTCACCTTGTATTAAGTTCTACAACAAGAACATGACGCTGTGCTGATCCCTCTCCCGTGTTCATGTTCCTGACCTTTGACCCTGACCTGTTTCATTTTGGAATGTCTCTCTGCCAGACGACCCACAGAGGCTTGTCTGTGAAACAGGAGGCTCCAGCCTCCTCTGTGCCCCCCACCACCAATCCTGAGAGCTCTGACGGTGAGGACTGGGCTGGGGACCCAGAGGACGGTGAGGAGGAGGGTATGGATGGGGAGGCAGGGGAACAGGGCCCCGATGAGGCCCCCAGCTCCCCGGAAGCAGGTCTGGGGCCCTCAGCTCAGAGCGCATCTTTGGAGTGGACGTGTGCACAGTGTGGAGCGCACTGTGCAGAGCGGGAGGATTATGTGAGCCACATGCGGAAGGAGCACGGCAAGGTGTGTGGCTGCTCCCCAGGCGGTCTGCGGCAGGTGCACGGCGCCATAAGCTAACCACTGCCACCTGTCACTCCCCAGGCCATGAAGAAGTTCCCGTGTCGTATGTGCGAGCGCTCCTTCTGCTCTGCCCCCAGCCTGCGGCGCCACGTGCGAGTCAACCATGAGGGCATCAAAAGGGTCTTCCACTGCCAGTGCGTTTGTCTGTCCTCCTCCTTGTTTAGCCTTTGCTCTGGGGATTTATTATTTTTGGGTTTGGGTTTGGCCTGGGTGTCGTCTCTGTGCCCCACCCCCCGTTCTGCACGGTTAGCCGTCTCTGGCCGTGCGTGAGTTTTTCCACCCTGTGCGTGAGGTTGTGAGGATGGTCACGCCATGCTGTCCATGTGCAGGTACTGCACTGAGGGCAAACGGACCTTCAGCAGCCGGGTCATTCTGGAGAACCACATCCGGGTCCGGCATGGTGTCAGGAGCAGGAATGACCAGGTATCTCAAAATCTTTTTTTCCACTCCTAATTGTGAGCTGCTGATTCATGGCACCTTTATAGAACGCCGGGACGTTTCTCCCCTTAAAAAGTTTTTGCCCGCCCCCACAGAGACCAGAACTATCCCGAAAGCGGCTGGCCCCTGGCGCCCCTACCACGGAGGCCAATGGCAATTCCTCTGAGCAGGAGGCTGAGCTTGCCCGGATGGGGGAGGGGATGGAAGCATCGCGGAGCGCGGGTGGTGAGGAGGACAGTGGAGAGGACAGCAGGCCAGTGAAGCGGCCCCGGGGCCCCGAGGAAGTCCCCAGCGACGGGCGCTTCCATTGTGTGCCGTGTGGCTTCTCCACAGAGGACCAACACGAGTTCCAGCAGCACATCCCGCAGCACCGCGCCGAAGCTGGGGCCCAGTGCTCCCAGTGTGGCGCCTGCTTTGCCTCAGCCAGCTCATTGAGCCGGCACTGCTTCATCAGTCACCGTGTGCGCACTGCCCCCGGGCCGGGTGACCGCAGCCCCTCCCCTTCGGGGCAGGATGAAGATAGCGAGGGCAGCCTCGGCTGCAAGGTGTGTGGCCGGCACTTCGATAAGGCTTCGGACCTGAACACGCACTTCCGCACACATGGCATGGCCTTCATCGCCGCTCACAAGACTGACAAACTGGTATAGGGGCACAAGGGGGCGCTATCAGACCGCTTGGTACCGGTGGTGTGAGAGTGCACTACATGTGCGTTCATCTCCATCTCGGGTCATTTGGTATTGTCAGTGATACTGCCTTGGGAATCCTGTCCATGCAGATGGACACCTCTGCCTGAAGCTGAGTTTGTGAGGAGAACAGGGAGGCTCATCAGCCGAAGCCAGCTCTGCACCGTGGTCTTCCTGCTATATATCTGAAGAAAGCGCTGCGCCATGTTCTCCTTATTTACATTGGACGTAAGCTCTACTCCATGGTCTCATTGCTCCACATCAGAAGCCAGCTCTGTGCCATGGTCTCGCTGTTCTACATCAGAAGCCAGCCCTGCACCATGGTCTCTCTCATCTACATCAGAAGCCAGCTCTGCACCATGGTCTCTCTCTTCTACATCAGAAGCCAGCTCTGCGCCATGGTCTCGCTGTTCTACATCAGAAGCCAGCTCTGCGCTATGGTCTCTCTGTTCTACATCAGAAGCGAGCACTGCGCCATGGTCTCGCTGTTCTACATCAGAAGCCAGCTCTGCGCCATGGTCTCGCTGTTCTACATCAGAAGCCAGCCCTGCGCCATGGTCTCTCTGTCCTACATCAGAAGTGAGCTCTGCGCCATGGTCTCGCTGCTCTACATTGGAAGCGAGCTCTGCGCCATGGTCTCCCTCTACATCAGAAGTGAGCTTTGTGCTATGGACTCTCTGCTCTGCATCGGAAGCAAGCCATGTGCCATGGTCTCTCTGCTGTACATTGTTGTGCATATCCTACTTCTTCACCTGGGGTATTACCTGTATCTTTGTGTCCCCCAGATTTGTAGATATATATAGCTTTCTTTGTTTTCTCATTGCTTGATAATCCATGATCTTTAGCTCTTATATTTGACTTATTTTCTGGTGTTAAAATGGAAAAAAACGTGTAGAACTACTGGAGCAACAGACTGCCCCCTGCAGGTCGCGGGTCCTTTACGTTGTGCACTGTCACTCCACAATATTTGGCTCAGCTGAGGCTAATTCTACACAGGCATTTTTGTTTCTATGGGAAGACTAAAAACAAGATTTAATGAACACTATTTTTTCTACTAATCACATAATATAATTGTATTTAATTATTAACAGCTAATATCAGCTAATTATTTTTAATTGATAATTGTCATGTTTACCTTACTGTTTTTTTTTTTGGTGTTTTTTAGAAGTTTAAAGAATTTCTTCAGTCTGGCCTTTCACTCTGTTTCTATACATATTGAAATGGGGTTTAGATTTTGGATTTCTGTCACTCTCCCAAGACCCCTAGCTCTGCAGTTACTGTGCTGCTAGGAGCTGCTGGTGGCACCCAAGACCCCTAGCTCAGCAGTTACTGTGCTGCTAGGAGCTGCTGGTGGCACCCAAGACCCCCCTAGCTCTGCAGTTACTGTGCTCCTGGTGGCACGGAGGGACTGTGGGACCCCAGACTGAGCTTGACTGCCCAGCTGGACCTGCTGCTGTAGCAGACAAGAAGTTTGTACATATATGTGCCCCCTGCACAGACCGGTAGGCTTAGGAAGCTCCATGACTTCTGCTTTGCTGTGACAATGTGAAAGCGATATTGTGCACTTGTCATTTCAGCTGTCTGAATGCTAATGAATTGATTGTACTTTTTATGTAGCTTAAATTTTAAAGCAGTTAGTACAAAATGCTTTTACTGTATGCCTGATGGTTATGTACAAATGAGAAGAAAAGGTTTTTAATAGTTTGTAATAGTTTCTAGAACCCATGTCACCATGAAAAATGTTGCCTAATCAATTTCAGTGATTTTTCTGTTTTCTTCCCATTATTCATCTTAATGAGAGAAATCATTTCTTGTTTTAAATAAATGATGTATGTTTGGGATGGTCAGTATGTTACTGTTTTCTAAGACAGGAGTGCTCCACTCATAGGCATTGTGAATATTTGGCAGTCAAAGCAGGCTGCTGACACACGGCTGTAACCCTGCCCACTGCATTCGTTCTAATCTCAAGTAAGAAAATCTAGAAATATGAATTTCCGGAGCCGTATTCTCTGATGTGGGTCTGAGGCGCCTGATCCTACAGCAGCCATACCAACGCGCAGAATTCTCGACTTTTCAGAGGTAAGCTAGGCTTTGTAACTTGATGGTGCTGAGAGGCAACCTTAAGAAAAATAAGAGCCATACGGGTGTAATGACCAAAAACATGTTTGTAGGTTCATTTGGCTAAAATGAGGTCACTGCAGCGTTGTTGCACCTCCTGTGACAGAGTGAGGAGTTTGATGATCTGAAGGGAACCTTGATGTAGGGGCATTTCTCCTTCAGTTCAAGAGGAGTCAGCTGGACATGTCCTCTTGGAGGAGCCACTGGGGAAGACCGGGATGCTTGGGAGGTGATAACCCCCAGGCGGCTCAGGAATGACGATTACCCCCCCCCCACACACACAGGCAGATCCCCCTTGAGGCACCCTGCTGCCCTGTTAAGGTATATTCTGCAAAACTTCCAAGCAGGATATTACTTATTCTTTGAAGATGCATTTCTGGTAACAGCTTACTAACATTGTGCAAGTGACATGCAAGCATGTAAAAGAAATGTAAAATTTGAGAGAAACATTCACAACATATATAATGTTTACAATATTACAAAGAGCCAAGAATGCAAGTGGATGCAACAGTGAGATCAGATGGTGTTTTATTCAGGACAGCAGCTCTTTGTGACATTTATACAAGGTAATGCATTGCTTTAATTTAAGCTTGGAAGTATATAAAATAGCAAATGCTGAAATGAGTATATAAATTGATTAGTTGATATTAAAGGTGTTGCCTGTACAGACTGCATCCTACCTGACGCCCTGTAACTGTTTACGCTGTCATTGCTGTCTTGCCATATATGAACTTCTACTCAGCAGGGTCATCCAGTTATTAGTATTAGTACTTTGTTCATGGTGGCATTTCCGTTTGTAGAACTGAGGCTAGTGAAAGGCTATTGACACACACAGACTAATTCTATTAAAGGATGCTTTGATGGGTGTACAGCTCTGGAAAGAATTGAGGCCACTCTAAAAAAAAAAACCCGCATGTTTAAATCCAGGTTAAAATTCTGGTTCTGCTGGCAGAGCGCTACACTGAATAGCAGGCTGCTTCCAAGCTCAAAGTTTCTAAATCAGCAGTACACAAGAACAAGGTGAAGCAGGGGACACTGGCAACAACCAAAAACCAGCCAGGTAGAGGGCAGAAGCCTCATAAATCAGAGGATGACCATAAGTGACCTTCAAAAAGAATGGGAAATAAGTGACGTGAGGTGCACTGCTAGGACAATTCATAGCCTCCTAGAAGCAGGACCGAAGACTCATAAAGCAAGGAAGGAGCCCTTCATTAAAGAGAAACAGGGAAGAGCCAGGCTGGAGTTTGCAAAAAAAAATGTATGTTTTACACAGGTGTATGCCCATAAATTATGAAATGAGTGCCTGAAAATTTTGCTGTGGACTTTTAATTGTTTCCAGAGCTGTACTTTAGCACAAATAACAGAAACAACTGTAAGACGATGACACTTGTAGTTGAATTCAGCCCAGGAGCTCCTGAAGTAAAGAAGATTGTCTTATTGTCTCAGTTTTCTCAGTAAAGTAATACACTAAGGTAATACCCTTATCAGTAGTATCATCATTGAATTAAGACAATGTATGATTTATCATTTTCGTCAATTCATTCAGCTTTTCAATGAACAATAAAGCATCTGGTTGGTAATGTTACTACCATCATAAAGATGTATCAGAATTTTGCATGAAGGTTCTTTTTTGTACCCTTACTCACCAGCCCTTTGTGGTAGTGAAACAGTAGGTGTTCCGACGTGGCCCATGGAGGACACAGCTCCCGTGTCTCCCAGAGAAGCCCTCTGCTCGCTCGTCATTGGCTGCTTCTGGGCCTCAGTCACCATTGCAGCATTGTCAGGGCCCAGTGCCTTTAGCAGACTTGGTGAGAGTGTCTGATAGGAGCAAGGAGAAGTGGGACTTAACAGGCACCTCAACACAGAAAATCAAACTCTTGAGATAAAAAGGGAACACTTTGAATGACGGACATCAGGCTGGACACAGCCAGCAGAGCTTGGGGGAATGAGCAGGATGAGCGGGAGACTTGCGGCCAGCAGAGCTTGGGGGGATGAGCAGGATGAGCGGGAGACTTACGGCCAGCAGAGCTGGTGGGATGAGTGGGATGGTGGATGGCTGGATGAAGGACAGCACAGAGGGGCTCAAGCTCTGCAGCTCTGAGGCATTCAAGGCAGCTGAAGGGCAGAAACATTAGTCAGTAGGTCATGGAGGACTGCAAAAGCCAGCATGAGCTTCTGGACAAAGTGGCCACTGATGTGCTCTGGGTCTCAAGGGCTATGGATCCAACAGTGTCAAAATATATTTGTCACTTAAAACCCCAGAAACAGCCAATATCCATTTAATTTAATTAAGCAGGTAAGGTGTAATGCAAAACAAGCAGCACATCTGATGACAGCAAAGGTATCAGTAGGAAGCAAACAGGAACAATATGGTAGAAAGATGCAGGGAGGCGGCTGGGGCAAGAAATAAGGGCATTTTTCCACCGTATCAAATACCGTACTTTCGGAACTTTGAGGAAGTACCAAAAGTACAGTACTTCAAGATGTTGGTTTTCCCATGCCATAAACATTGGTACCGGCGCTGAATGACACAACGCGAGGTGGGGTATTTTGTATGGAACTCGAAAAAAGGCTGTAGTAGGCTATATTATAGCGTTTGCGAGTTTGCATTAAAGTTTCAGTAAAATATTTTTGCTCTGTTACTCTGTCATAGGAAAAAAACTTTTACATTTTTAATTATATGATTTTAATTATTTCTTCTATTGATTTTTATATTTTAATAATCAGCCGCCTGAAAGCCAGTTTTGTCAGCCGGGGATCGGACCGCCAGGGCCTCCCTTGGCCGCCACCCGATCCACAAAGCACCGAACCCCTAACATTCCCCTTGTGGGTGGTGGGCCCACCTGGGGACAGTCCTGCGTGCCTCTTTCAGGCCAAGGCCCGGCCACCAGGCACTCGCCAACGCGCCCCTCCCCCAGGCCTGGCCCCAGGTGGGACCCCGGTGACCTTAGCCCAGGCGAGGGAAACAGGACTTCATTAGAATACCTTATCATAGGGTTCTTTTGGATTGCTCTTTGTCTGGCCCCTCCCCTGGGACATTTTTGCCTTGGGAGACCCTACCTGGGGCTATTTCCCCCGGCAACATAGCCCCCAGGGTCACTGAGGCACACAAACTCCTCCACCACCATAAGGTGGCAATCCAAGGAGGGGCTCTGGCTTTGTACGTCAGGGACAGTGCCGCTGGATTGGCAGACCGGGGTGGTGATCCCTTTATTTAAGGGTATGTTCCAACTACAGGGGGATCACACTTCTCAGCCTTCCGAGGAAAGTCTATTCCGGGGTACTGGAGAGGAGGGTGAGGTCGATAGTCTAATCTCAGATTCAGGAGGAACAAAGCGGTCCTCATCCTGGCCGTGGAACAATGGACCAGCTTTTTACCCTTGCAAGGGTACTGGAGGGGGCATGGGCGTTTGCCTATCCAGTCTACATGTGTTCTGTGGATTTGGAAAAGGCTTACAACCGGGTTCCCAGAGGTGCTCTGTGGGGGGTGCTTTGGGAGTACAGGGTCCAGGGTCCACTGTTGTGGGCAATGCGGTCCCTGTATGAACGGAGCAGAAGCTTGGTCTGCATTGCCGGTAATAAGTTGGACGTGTTCCCAGTACGGGTTGGGCTCCGCCAGGGCAGCCCTTTGTCATCGGTCCCGTTTATAATATTTATGGACAGGATTTCTAGGCGCAGCCAGGGTGTTGAGGGTGTCCAGTTTAGTGGCCTCAGGATTGCCTTGCTGCTTTTTGCAGATGATATCCTGTTGGCTTCATCTGCTGGGGATCTCCAGCGTGCTCTGGGACGGTTCCGGTTCGCAGCCGAGTGTGAAGAGGTGGGGATGAGGATTAGCACCTCCAAGTCCGAGACCATGGTTCTCAGGCGGAAACAAGTGGCTTGCCCTTTTCAGGTCAGGGAAGACATACTGCCTCAAGTGGAGGAGTTCAAGTATCTTAGGGTCTTGTTCACGGGTGAGAGTAGGCGAGATCGTGAGCTAGACAGACTAATTGGAGTGGCGTCTACAGTTTTGCAAGCGCTTAACCGGTTTGTGGTGGCTAAGAAAGAACTGAGCTGAAAAGCAAAGCTCTCGATCTATTGGTCCATCTTCATCCCTACCCTCACCTCTGGTCATGAGCTGTGGGTAATGACCGAAAGAATGAGATTGTGAATACAGGCGGCCGAAATGAGGTTTCTCCACAGGATGTACGGGCTCTCCCTTAGGGATAGGGTATGAAGTTTGGATATCCGGGAGGGTCTCAGAGTAGAACCGCTGCTTCTCCACGTCGAAAGTAGCCAGTTGAGGTGGTTTGGACATCTGGTGCGGATGCCTCCTGAGCGGCTACCTGGAGAGGTTTTCTGTGCATGTCCTACAGGGAGGAGGCCCTGGGGCAGACCCAGGACTCGCTGGAGGGATTATATCTCTCGGCTGGTCTGGGAACGCCTTGGCGTCCTCCCCGAGGATCTGGGAGAGGGAGGTCTGGGTGTCTCTCCTGAAGCTGCTACCTCCACAACCCGAACCCCGGACAAGCGGCACATAATGGATGAATAGATGGATTTTAAAAATCAGTTAAAATTTTTACCTCTGCTGCTTTGAGTGCTGCATGTGGTCTCCAAGACATTTATGAACTCATTTTTTTGTTTTATGAATTGTATTGTGGATGGGCATATTTATTACAACAAAATCACATTGGTTGGACAGCACGCTGTGTGTGTGTGCTGTATTAGTATATTTAACAAAACTTTTTCTCCATCCATCCATCCATCATCTGCTGCTTATCCCCCCGGACCTCAGGGAGGCCATTCCTCCCAATCACCCCCTTCCAGGTCACACTGTCATTGCCCATGTGAGTGGCAATCAATCCATCCATCTCATCCTTTTTTTTTTCCTTGTCACATTTTTTTTTTTTACTTTGTTTATCATTACTTTCTAATTTCAAAACTCTTTTCAAGGTAGCGTTTGTATTGTGTTTCAGTGGCAGGCTATTTGCACAACCAACCGACAAAGAAAGCGTTCCAAGTCCCACACCAAAGAACAGAAGTACCCCAGCTGGTTTGGCACTTTCCGTACTGAAACTTTTGGTACTGGTACTTGATCAGTAGTCAATGGAAAAGAGAAAGCACTGAAAGTACAATATTTGGTGCTGTAGAAAGGTGCCCTAAATGGAAGTACTGCTCTGTAACTGACCCAGGATGTTCCCTGCACTGTTCACTTGGGCTGCTGACCAGTTTGCTGGTGCTCCGATGGCTTCCAGCAGCTGCGCCTTCAGCTGCATGGCCACATCAAGTGGGCAGTGGATCCTGCCCAGCGCCCCCAGCGCCTCCCTGCAACAGAGTGCACCTCCATCATGGCCACTGCTGGCGGCACCATCACCCACTGCGTCAGGTCGCTGTAGAATGGGCTTCTGACCTGCACGTCTCTGGTCTCAGCTGACTGATTTCTTTAGCACTCAATCCACACAGAAACTGGCCCAGTCCCACAATCTCCATGGTTCCCAGCTTGGCTGGTGTGTAACCAGTACGGTTCATAAACCCAAGCCACACTGCTGTCCTCTGGCAGGGAATAATAATAAAATAGATGTTTTCCCTTCGTCACATTCATCATATTCAAATACTCTATAAAATATTCATCATCAACATCATCATTATTACACATTTCACCACTTCTCTTGCCTGCTGACCTGTCTCTGCTCCCAGACACATAAGGAGAGCATCTCCAGGGTGTCCAGGGAGCTGATGTTGAGTTCCTGGAGCTCAGTGTGTAGGAAACTCTGGGTGACACAGCCCAGCTGTTGTACCTGCTCCTCGGACAGTACCCCTGGCTGACCCCAGACCTGCAGCCAATGAAGCACAACAGAAATGAGAATACGGGCAACATGAGAGGCTGCAATACATGGCAGTTCAAGGAAAACAAGATCAAGGAAAAGGCCCCTATGCAAATATATAAAAAGCTCATGGGCAGACTGATTTAACTATTTAAATTGACATTCACATATTCAGTGAGATTCAGTGATTATGGGTTTTCTGTACACAGAGCGTCCTGGTTATGAGGTTAATCTACATCCAGACCTGGTCCATTTGGACTAGTGTGGTGCTGAGGAATCACACACTGCACAGCTACACTCAGGTTCTCATCCCTGAGGTGGTTCATTGTGTGGTGGGTGGGGCAAGGCGCTGTAATCAACACACGCCCCTTACCTATACGCAGCAGCTACATTACATTAACAGCATTTGGCAGATGCTCCGACTAGGAGCAACTTACATAAGTGCTTAGAATTCTCATTAGTGAATAGGTTCTGTTACTCAATTGAACCCAGCTAAAAATACTATCACTCTAAAAACTGTTGGCAAGTAATTTTTTCTCTAATAAGGAGTATAATCCTGGAAGTGCGAATCCAAGTACTTCAGAGAGAAGTAGGTTTTTAGTCATCATTTGAAGACACCCAATGACTCTGTTCAGAAATCTAGGGGAAGTTCATTCCACCACTTAGGTGCCAAAACAGAGACAGGTTTAGATGCATAACTTCCTTGTGCCTTGAGAGATGGTGGGACCAGTCCAGCAGTGCTGAAGCATCGGAGAGAGCATAGTGCAGTGCAAGGTGAGAAGTTATTTTCAATAGGAGAGTGCTGATCCATTTTTGGCTTTGTAGGCAAGCAACAGTGCTTTGAATTTGATCCGTTCAACTACAGAAAGCCAATGGAGAGAGCTTAACAACGGTGTGATGTGGAAGAACCTCCTAGGAGTCAGTTACAGTTGTCTGGTCTCAAGATAAGAGATTGAACAAGTACCTGAGCACATCTGACCAACTACTCCTTGGAATCGGCGTGCTGGAGTACCCGGGTACTCCCTGATGCCCAAGGCCACCTACCTCCATCGTTTTATTGCGCAGGGCCTGTAACTGCATGGCACTGTAAAGGTGGACCATCCCAAGGGTAGACACCCCATCCCTGAAAGTTTGGGGGGAGATGCCTGCAAGCTGAGCTGGACTCCAATACGCATTTCTCTCTCCTAGGTCCTCGATCTCCAGCACTGTGGGGATGCTTATGGAGGAGAATGCTGGTACTGGGGTTGTGAGAAGGCAGGGGCATCGATCAAAAGGTAAAGAAAACGTTGTAGCGTTCTACACTGCATAAAGAGCACAGAGGAGAATTCTGGGAAAGAGAGACCTTTTGTAGTAGGACTTCTCACCTTCTCGTTTAGTGCGGGCAGGTTCAGATCCTGTAGTGAGGATAAATAGCTTCCTGTGCAAGGCAGAAAGGTCTGTCAACGTGGGAAACACGCCTGGAGAGCCAGAGGATAGAGTTTGGGGCAGGCTGTCCTTGATGTTCATGAGGGCATCCTTCACCCATGCCTGGGAACATACAGAAAGAGACAAAGGAACAAGGCAACATTAAACACTGTAAAGGGAGTGATGACTTCGCTCATGCATCATGATCTCTTTATTATGCACCTCAGAAGGAAGGGATGTGAGGATGGACTCATTCAGCAGCAGAAGCGGCCCCAGGGACATCACTGTGGTGGCCGTCCATTCTGGAGGGTCACTGGGCGACAGCGAGACAAACCACTCATCAGAACCTGGGAGTCAGAGCATGATGGAAAAAAATGTGGCTGGGAACACTCACCCATATGTGGTCTTCAGGAGTGTGAAGATGGCCTCTGCATTATCACGACGGAGGGCGGGACACTTGGCCAGTGCCAGCAGGCTGGCGTTAGTGGCCTCTGGGCTCAGTCCAGAGAGACGCCTTACATCTAATGCACACACTAGATTTCCCAAGTGACTGATGTCTTCAGGTGAGAGCGTGGACAGGTTCCTTCCCTGGAAATCCAACACGTGCAGAGTGGGGCTGCTCATTTTAATGATGCATTAATGCATGAATGAAGCACATCACTCTTTATCTAGGCAAGTAGAACTGCTATGGTTGATTATGATGACAGTGTTTACCAGGCAAGTCAGAGCCTTATCAGCAAGGGCTTGCCACGATGGGGATTTGATTGGCAGGGAAGACATGTTGACCACGGCCATCTTCTCCAGGAAACGTGAGCACTGATGTTTTGGCAGACTTGCTATTATTCTAGGGCTGTTAAGGAGATTTGGGAGGACAACTCTGAAAAATTACTGGATCGGTAACAAATACAATTTAACTGGATCATGGGCTTTCCATGGACGACTCACTTAAGCTCAAGCAGCATAACCGCAGGAATGCTGCTCACATTGATGCTGCTGAAGTCGCTGAAGTTACCATCCTTATTGTAAAAGAGCTTCATATTGGCACATAATGCCTATAAATGAGACAGGGGCGCGGAGTCAGAGCCATTTAGTTAGATAAAACAGCTTCAGGAAGAGTGAAAACACTATCTGAAACCCTAACATTCAATGTAAAAAACAGTCAAACACAATCAAATACCAATTCATATATGTCACACAAAATCAGACCTAAAAATCATAAAGCAACAGCGTTCTCTTAACCCTAACTACACCCAATTCCATATATAAGCTTATCCTAACCTGAACCCCAAAACCATGACTGTGATCAAACCTGGGTTCTGGAGAGCCAATGTGCGTTCAGAGCCAGCATCTGGATCATTTCCATGACATCACTCTGATTAGTTCTATCGATCATCTCACAGGTCACGCCCTGCACTGCTGGACCCAGCTTCCTTAAAAGGCAGAAGACATGTCTGGACTCCAGTGTGCACCTTATAAGGTGGTACAGTGATATGGCACCACGCCATCGACACTTACCCCAGCTCCTTCAGAGCTAGCTTCCCACTCAGAATCTTGCTCATGATGAAGGCAGCCTGCAAACACAGAGAGATGAGTGTGAGAGGCTGAGGGCAGATGACTTTGCCAGGACTGGTGCCCCCTTTATTGTGGATGGGCAGATCACTGTGCCAGGGCAGATGCCCTCTGTATTGTGCATGAGCAGATAGCTATGTCAGGGCAGGTGCCGCCTGTGTTGTGCATGGGCAGATGGCTGTGCCAGGGAAGGTGCCCCCTGTGTTGTGCATGGGCAGATGGCTGTGCCAGGGCAGGTGCCCCCTGTGTTGTGGATGGGTAGATGGCCGTGCGAGGGCAGGTGCCCCCTGTATTGTGGATGGGCAGATGGCCGTGCCAGGGCAGGTGCCCCCTGTGTTGCGGTTGGGCAGATGGCCGTGCCAGGGCAGGTGCCCCCTGTGTTGCGGATGGGCAGATGGCAGTGCCAGGGCAGGTGCCCCCTGTGT
>JABFEA020000050.1:17391671-17402979 GCA_019775915.2 Cyphomyrus plagiostoma
TGGTGCGGTTGGGCAGATGGCCGTGCCAGGGCAGGTGCCCCCTGTGTTGAGGATGGGCAGATGGCAGTGCCAGGGCAGGTGCCCCCTGTGTTGCGGAAGGGCAGATGGCAGTGCCAGGGCAGGTGCCCCCTGTGTTGTGGAAGGGCAGATGGCAGTGCCAGGGCAGGTGCCCCCTGTGTTGTGGAAGGTCAGATGGCTGTGCCAGGGCAGGTGCCCCCTGTGTTGTGGAAGGGCAGATGGCAGTGCCAAGGCAGGTGCCCCCTGTATTGTGGATGGGCAGATGGCAGTGCCAGGGCAGGTGCCCCCTGTATTGTGGATGGGCAGATGGCCGTGCCAAAGCAGGTGCTCCCTGTATTGTGGTTGGGCAGATGGCCGTGCCAAAGCAGGTGCCCCCTGTGTTGTGGATGGGCAGATGGCAGTGCCAGGGCAGGTTCCGCCTGTGTTGTGGAAGGGCAGATGGCCGTGCCAAAGCAGGTGCCCCCTGTATTGTGGATAGGCAGATGACTGTGCCAGGGCAGGTGTCCCTGTGGATGGGCAGATGGCTGTGCCAGTGCATGTGCCCTTATGGTGGATGGGCGCAAGGCTGTCACCTGGGCACGGCTCCAGCTTCGGTCCCTCACTTGCTCAGCAGACTGCAGCCTGGCCTTTGCCAGCATCTCCAGGGACACATGGGACAGTAGCCCGTCTGGGAGGGCGCTCACCAATTCCGGCATGCTTATGTTCCTGTGAAGCTGGAGGCAGCCAGACAGCAGCATCAGTTGTGGCTGCAGTGTGTGTGTCTGTGTGTATGTTTATATCTACATGCGAGTCTGTTTGGCCGACGACTCGTGAATCAGTTAAAAATCGATGTAAATGTATTTAAACCAGCTGATGTGGAAAATTAATTGCTACTTTAGGAGTAGTTCACGGTACTTAACAGAAAAACTGGTCAGATGTCACTGCATATTCACGTAGTTTTTGGTTTTGACCGAATGCGATCGAGATGCCGAGTGAATTTGATATTGAGGACACACCCCTCGATCTTAAATCGGCGGTCTGGCAGCATTTTAGCTTTCACAAACAGAAACAGCGAGAAAAGCACAGACAAGACAAAAAAAGTGCGTGCAAACATAGTAAAAGATAACATACACAAATAGCACAATGAACATGCTTCAGCATCAGTTCACACGATTATACAATTATAATGTTTGTCAGCATATAATGTTTGTTATTAATGTACATTACTGTACATGATGTTTATGAATGTTTTATGAATACATTATTAAGGTGTACTGAACATTTTATGAATGCAATATAAAAGCATTATGAAGGTGGAGTTAATGTAAAGCGTTACCGTTTATTTACAGTATTAAGTTTTTTTTATTTTGATTTGAGACTTTTTAAACAGTATTTTATGCAATTTCAGTTGCATTGTTAAGAAGAGGACACTTTTTAGTTTAGTACTTTTTAGTTTAGAAGAAGACACAGTTTAGAAAAATAAAGGAATTTTTTACAATAAATTTCTCTGCAGCTCATTCTGTTAAAAAGTCATGAGAAAATCATATCACGAATTCAGAATCATATCGAATCGTGGGTCGAGTATATCCTTACATCCCTAGTGTCTGTGTGTGCTTGCGCGTTTGTGTGTCTGCGTGTTGTGACTATTTCCTCCCCCACTGCTCCTCTCCTGCTCACTGTCCTAGTCTCTCGCTTTTGAATCATCTGCCTTCCGCCCTTCCTCACCCCGTCCAGTAGCGCCACCTTCTGCAGGGTGGAGAGCTCCTGGCTGAGTCTGCCCAGGCCTTGTGACCCTAGCAGTCCATGGGCTTCCACCTTGCGCAGCAGAGAGCTGCGTACCCCTCGCACCACCGATCCCAGAGACAGCAAGTCGCTACTGGACACTGACTGCAATGGAATAAGAGAGGGAAACGTGTATTATTTATTGCAATTAGACCCAGAGAAGAAGCAGGAATTGGAGCGACTGGGAAGTGCCACACAGGTAGAGACCCCCACCTGGGCTCCATGCAGTAGGGTGTTCGCCAGCACCCGAGCCTGGCCTGGCCCCCACTTGGCCATACCCAGCAAAGCCAGATTGCTCTGGATGATGGAAGAGGACAGGTTGGCCAGCCAGGAAGCCGGCAGCGCCGACACCGCCGGACCCAGCCACATCACTGACTGCGGACTCAGGTTCCCCTTCCCAGAAACAAGCCTTTTCACCAGCACTGTCCGTAGCTGGAGCAGGAGAGGGAGGGGTGAAGATGTAGCTATGGGAGGCCAAGACACTGGACTGGGGTGAGGCTGGGCGCTGGTGCAGGAATACCTTATCAGCGTCAGAGTTACTGCAGTCAGCAAGCTGGGGCAGCAGGCGTTCAGTCAGGGACACATTGAGAGGCGTGGCATCGCCATAGAAACAGGTCAGTGGGCCCAGTCTAGCGAATAAGTAAAGATAAATACAGAAGCAAAAAAAAGGCAACAGACACAAGCAACCCAGTCACACTGCGTTTACAGGTGCACAGTGCTGTCCGCACAGAGCTGCTTTAGAAGCTGCTTCTGCATGCTGTGACAGAAAGTGATGTAATCATTTGTGGCTCCAGAGTCAAACACACACTTGTCAAGGTTCTGGAGGAACTCCTGCTGCTTAGAGAAACAATCCTGCTTTACTCTGCTGAGCAAAGTCTTTCCAAGGGTGGAACCATCATCACCCAGTTTGCGGAAAGAGACTCGAAACTGGTCGGACTGGACAAACGGGCAGAGCTGGGATGAAGAGGCACAGAGAGGTGCATGTTAACATAGCAGTACACTCTGATGGCGAACACTGCCCAAAGCTCCATACTGATAAAGGGCATCATACCTGCTCTTTAGGGACGCTTTTAAACTCCGAGGGTGGCAGCAGGGTTAGGAAGCGACACAGGATGTCCATGACCTCTGCTGAGAGCCACGTGCCAGGCAGACAGAGCTCTGTGGTGCCGGCTACTGGTGAGATTGGCCACAGTGATTCTATAATTACTTAATGCATTTTCACGTTTCGGTATTTGTTATTAGTCGACTACATTGATGTGCCAGACCTCTGGCTTTCTGCTGACCTGGTGGTCTAGGTCCAGAGGGCAGTGGAACCCTGCAGTTCTGGCTGACTTGCCGTTTGGCCCAGTTCATGATCTTGACTTTTTGATCCATGGATATCGACTCGAACATCTCATTGAACACACCCATCCTGAGGAGACAGACCTTCTAATCTTAAATCAATCTCCTTGTTATTTATTGCCCTTCACAAGAGATTCGTCCGAAGGTGGTCGACAAGGGTGTGTGGCATCATCACATCATTTCTCTCTCCAAAACCCTGACTGTCTGGTGTGCAGACTGATGTCTGGTGGTGGTTAGGGTTAGCAATCATGCTTATTTAAACTCAGTATATCTTATTATGCATTACTATTGTACCACTCCATGTAAATACCCTGTACTGTCATTGATGTCGTAACACTGTTGCTCTAACTTGTATCGGCTTCTGAAATGTACGGCATTTGAGAATGTCATCAAGCCCCAGCGAGGAGGTACAGCTTACATGTCTGACAGCTGCTGGCGATCCAACTCTGCAGGCAAGGCTGAGCTGGGTAGCGGTACCTCTTGGAGGAGAACCTTGGATGCCCAGAAAAGCAGGTCCCGTTCCTGAGCATTAAAACCAGTCCCATTCACCAAGGCCTCCCAGGCCAGAGGGGCTACAAAGGCTCGCAGGAGACAGCGATGTGCATCCTGATGAGGGGCAGAGATAGACAGAGTGACGGAGCAGAGAGATGGCAGAACCTCAGAACAGCAGAGGGTTACTGGACAGCAGATGGTGAGGCTGCGTAGCTGCACCTCGTTTATGGAGTGGCGGAACTCACCGATGCGTTCTTCAAGATCTCAATCGCCTGCAGTAAGCAGGAGCAGTTCATCAGCCTTTCTGTGATGTTCTTCCCATCCAGCCAGTTAAAGGGCGAGATGTGAGGCACAGACTGCACACAAGAACATCTGCCAGCTCTGCTGAAATTCACCCACTCGTTCATATCACAAGTTTTCGCAATGTCTGCAGCCTAGGTGGACTTACCCAGTTCATGGGTCTTGAGGGCATGTCTCCTGTAGCGTTAAACTGATTCATATGTGACCTCAGTGGTGGAGGCAAGGAGGAGAGCAAGGGGAGGAACAGGGAGAATGGACTGAAGCCTGAGACTGTCTGCGCCAATGGACTGAGAGACAAAACCAGGGAAAGACACATTTTACTCCATGAGGTGCAAAAGCTCATGAATAAATGTGCAGATTAACACACAGGTAACTGGTGAGAGGCAGGATCACCTGCTCATGTTGTCCATCATGGTGAGCGGCGGGTGTCCTGCAGCCAGACAGATACACAGGGAAATGGGCGACAAAATTCTACAGCTCAGCTTGCGATGCCCTCACAAAGCACTTAGCCTGGGGACTTGTGCCAAGGTCAGAGGAAGAATTAGAAATGGATCTTACCCACTGGGAGGCACTTGTTCATCTGTTAGGATGGAAAAGGGAGATAAGTCTGGGTCCAGGTGGTGCATGGTGACGTGTGAAGCTGCAGCGGTGCAGTGAGGGTTACCAGTATCCTGGCTTTGTCTTTGAAGTCTGAGGGCAGTGGAGGAAAGGGCAGCCGGGACTCATTATGGGCGACCATGTGTGATGGTGCAGGTTCTGGAGGAAGCACTGAGCAAAAGAATCACTGATTATATGAGGAGCCAGAGGCAGTATCAGAGACATTGAAATACCATCACAGTAATAAATCTGAAATCTGTCTAGAAATGCTTGTTTTATAGTAGATTTAACTTTATAATAGTTATTTTCCTAACAATGCAGTATTTATCTCACAAATAAAATGATCAAGGGTGATGGATTTTTTGTGTGATATCAGCACACAGAGCGTGTATATTCACCCGCGAGCCCGTGGACCAGCAGGTGTAGGACGGTGACAGTTGCCACCCGCATAAGCATGGCGGCTCTCTCTTATTCCTGAATTGCTGTTGGTAAAACAGAGTGCAATATTAGCGTGTTCATTTGCAACAGTATAAAGTGGAAATTTTACATAACTACTGTATATCCGTTTGCTAAACAGTTTCTGTGAAACCATGTATGGAACGTGATTGCATTGGTTATATAGTTATTTTAAAATATATAGTTATTTTAAAATATTTTTTAAAAAAATCTGTGAGAATAGGGACAATTACATAGGTTGAATATTTTCGATGACACCTCCGGAGGGCTGTTCCACGAAGCGAGCTAACCTCGAAAGCCAGGCTTATTTCGACAATCCCGGTTTAAATTTTCCAAATTCGGTTCCAAAAAAGAGGCTAACCTGAAGCTCCGTTTAGGTACTATGTCAACATATGCCCTTCGACAAGCCTGCTCCGTGGCAGGTTAGCTGTGAAGCTTAGTTTAGCTCGATGAATAGGATTGGACAAGCCATGTGATATCACAGCACGACATTCTGCGGCGCTGGGATTATTTTGCTGCTGTTCTCTCCCTCTTTCACGCACGCATATCGACCCTCCAATATAAAATTATTACAGATTACATGCAGGCGATTCCAATTACTCAGAAAGTATAAAATGACAAGGGGTGCATTGAAGGTTTTTACATGAATAACCATGGCATGCCCCGTTTATTCATAATCAGGTTGATGATGGAGCGCGGGTCATTCATAGAGCTTTAAGGCAACAGGTTCAGGTTCAAGTACTTCAGCACAGTATAGATCCGTTGCATTTTCCGGATGATTATTTGTACAAGCGCTATAGATTTAGTAGACGCAGTATTACATATTTGTGTCAGTTATTGGAACCTTACATGTATAAGAATACACGTATACGTCGCTTTAAAGCGCTTACGGTTGCACAGTTTATGTAGGCCTATATCACTTTGCGTTACTTTGCCAGTGGTTCGTTTCTGTACAGTGTGGGGGATGCTGAAGCGAAGCTACAGTGTGCCGTGAAATCAGGAAGGTTTACATTGCATTAAAGCCCTTTTAAAATATATTCCTTTCCTGGCCACAGAGGCATTCTAATTCTTGGCATTAAGGAAACTCTTTGGAATTATTGGTACGGAATCTATAAACATCTAGTCATTTACAACACAAATCATTACCTGTACACAGCAAATACTGCATGTGTTTATAAGGAAGAGACAAATGTTATTCGCTGCAAAATAGTTTCAAGTTCATACGGCTGGCATTTCTGAGCAAACAGAAATTGTTTCTTCATCCAAAAAAAGTGGGGAGAAAAAGTCACTGCATCTTATGGTCCAAATATTGCTCTGCTCACATGCTTTAAACCTCTGGGGTCGAGTGCATTGTCAGCGACGCAGCGTACTTTTCGCGTCTATTTCAGTTTATAGCCTATCTCACTGAAATCTTAATGTAGAATCATGAAAAACGTTGGCTAAATCCGTAATCTGTCTTCTTTTCAAAATTAGGTCAAATCAAAACGTCAAACGATGTCACCTTACTTTGTTTTACCTGCATCGGGGGCTTGTAGTACCGCTGTCACCCGAAGATCGCTATTCACATTCTAAACATTCACGTTAGGGCGTATTCATATCGCATTCGCATTGTAATTTGCTGAACAACGCAGCGGTGAAACGCGATCCAGTTACATCCCCATCAGCGCCATAAAAGGGGGGAGGGATGTGGCCTGGTAAGGATGGTTGACATAAAATATTTTAGGACACTATTTGGTTCAGAATCTTTTTTTCCTTAATTTCCCTCCTCTAAAACTAGGTGCATCTTATGGTCCGAAAAATAAGGCACCTGTAACATAAGATTGCACATGACTGGAAGGAACAACGTCTGAGGATGTTCCTCCCTCAATAATAGGCCGTGTACGGTTCTGTGCAAGGGCCATCTCCTCGGCTGGGGTACAGGCTGCTGGAGCCCCTACCGGTTGCGGTTGCAGCAGCCGCAGCCGCAGCCGCAGCCGCAGCCGCAGCCGCAGCCCTGTCCTGCCCTGTCCTGTCCTTCCATTCTTACTTATCCAGCATTGATTAACAAGGCTTCCTTTTATATCGCGTGGACGCGCGTGAGCCTTACTTGTCAAGCTTGTCTTGAATTAGCGCAGATTAAATACACCTGAATTCTGTCCGTGGAACTCAATGAGGCTGAAGTGAACTGTTAGGCAAACTCAAGCTAGGTTATTACAAATGATCTTAGTGGAACAGCACCCTAGTCCGTTTAAGTAAGTTTTTAGGGTTTGTTTTTCGACCGGAAAGGGGATCTCACTGACAATGTATGGCAGGGGTCCACACATTGACAGTGATTGATTTGTTGATAGTGCAGGAAATATGTCAAGATCCTATGATATGTACAGAATGAGCGGTAAGTGCTAACAAACGAGGGATTAGTGCAAACAAAATAGTGCTCAGTTAAACTGCCAGATTGTGTTTTGAGGTCGTGGGCCAGAGAATGAGCGCTACAAATACACTAGTGGTCAAGATTGTGGACACCACTGGCGTCGTTAGGCCTATTTTAGGGTGGCTGAAGCCTCCCTAAATATTCTTAAGCCCCCCTAAATAATTTGGTGTTTTTTTTCTAACTTATTCTATTTTTTTTTTTTTTACAAAAATTGCAGTCAAATTCAATATAAACACGCAGGAATATGAGTTTAAATAAAATATAATATAAACCTGTCACTATTCACTTGAATATTATCATAAATCTGTTGGTTCCTTTCACTTTACAGTGTTAAGGTAGCGTCAGTGCTTCGTTATCCAATCCGTTCCAGTTGTTCACGGGGAACGCCCACATTATTGAAAATCCAGTCCACGTTTTCACTACTGCTTTACACTCCGCGGCATCTACACCTGCGGACACACTAGCGTACATCCAGACAACATACCTATACGCAAGTTTTTCAAGAAAGTAAGTCTTCATCACTGCTGGTAATAACAATTAGTTAGCTCCAGCTAACAGCATAGAGTCCCGTGTAATTAACCCCCTGCGGTCGGCGGTCCCGCAGGCGTGACCGAACAGAAATTTCGCCGAACAGTTTAAATAACTCTCCGAGTTTTTGTCCTGTACACATTTAAAGAACACCCTCAGAAATCTTGGACGGTCTACTAAGCCTTTTCCTTATAATGGGTGTCAATAGAGGTGAAAACGCTTAACGTAACATAAAGTCCATATTCGTAGCATATCGGTTTTGATTTTTTGTCAGGTGAAAGTGTTTATGACTAGATATATGTGTGAGGAATTTTTTGATTATTGGTGGCTGTTTTGGTACTTTAAGTTACATTAAGCTTTTTCACATTAAGCGTTTTAGGTAGGAACTAAATATATTTTTACAGCTTCGTTATACGAATAGAAACAACAAGAGTGACTGATTTCTTGTTGAGTGTTTTCTTGTTATACTGTATTAATAAAACAACAAATCTATTGGTGGCTTAACATGTTTAATCTTCCCAAAAAAGCTGAAAAGCGATTTCTCAGTCTTTGTTTTCTGTTCGTGAAATTTTGTGCTCATGCGCTGCGTTTGTTCATATCGTGCGCATTTCTTGGAGGCTAAACCCCTCCGTCCTTAAAACCTAGTGACGCCCCTGGTGGAAACACTTCTCATTTTTAAAGATTGCAGAGCTTTGTTCCAGTTACTCCAGTTACTTAATGTAATCATCCAATATATGATATTTGTAAGCATTCTCTGATTGTTTATAAACATTACCACCAGTACTTGTGTAGTAATTTTAAAGCTACTTCAAAGCACATTGACAGCTGCGGGGAAGAAGCTGCTCCTTAGCTTAAGCCCTAAATTCCACCGTAGAATAAGACGAAACTTTGTGTGGCTACTTGTGAAACACAGAAGAACATTGTCAAGGGAGAGATATTACGCCGTAATACCAAGATTTGATTAAATAAATTGACTACCGTAAAAATTATAGCAGGCTATTCAAGCACAGACAAATTATGTGCAGATGGGTTGACTGTAGTTTTTATCGAGATATATATAACGAAAAACTTGGCAAATTTAATTTTATTATGGTAACAGCTGCCGTATATTATATTTTATTATATTCATAATACAATATGTAGGCATAATAGTAAGCGAATATGTTGATTTTCATTTGAAATTGTTGGGGAATGCCTCTCCGTGGCAACGTGATTTTGTAAGCAGACTATGTAACAGGTGGTGTTATTTATTTATCTTTTAATGAATCTGTTTCTTTTCCAGTGTTGCCACGGGTTGCGTTGCTATGCAATGTGATCTGTGCTAGCAGCTGCCTAGATACCACGCAGTTTCCGGCATCCCACTGGTACCTGAAGAGGAATCACGTCGGCACACAGGGATATTGCGGTGAGCCCCGCACCTTGTTCTGAGAACATCTGCAGGAACACATTTTACTACAGAGAACGTGTTGTCCTTTCAAGTAAATCTGCATAACGCCTACGTTAGTGTATTAGTGTATGATATCAACATAAATACGAAAATGAAGCACCTGCACCTGTTGCCCAAAAGAGTAACAGTGCTTCCCTTAACCGGCCCAGGATCCCCCCCTAGCTGAGCACCTGCTGTAATGGTGTAATTTCTCTAATTGAATTTAGAAAAAGTGTTATTCCCAAACATCATGGTGGGAGGTATCATTACACTTTTATTTTATACCACTATACACCAAAGTAACAACAAATCTGTTGCCAAGTACCTGTCTTCCTGTGTTATAATGATTTACAATAATTTCAAAACATATGACATGTGTAGGGACATATGATTAATATGTTTACATTTGACTGTGGTCTTAATACATGCACATATGCATTACCTGGATAACAGCTGTTACATGAAAGCTGTGCTCATTGTAGAGCATTATTTGTCTCAGTTTGTAATGTACATTTTACAGAAATTATTGAATTACTTGTGATATACTCATTTGAGCCTAATGTATTACTTTGTTGGAAAATAAATTCTTTTCATTATATATTACTTAGTATTAAGTAAATTTCACTGAGTGTAGTTTAACAACAGTGGTATAAAATGAATACTTTAAAAATTGATATGTTACTTTGCCAGCAAACACTGAATGTCTGCTTCACTCACCGCTCTGTGATCAGCAGACGTCCTGCTTCTGCTGGCTGTCAGACACTGTGGGAGACGGGCAGCGTCCGGCAGGTTTATGTCGCTCTCTGTCTCCTCCCACCTGCACTGTCTGGGTATCATAGAGGTGGGAGAGGCAGAATGAGGTGAGTCTCAAGCCCTGTATACCTGATCCCCCAAAAGCTGGGTGGTGTGCAGCATTGTGCTAGCATTTCACCGCTTTATGGTACATTGTGAATATGCTTTGATCCCCATGCCAGGCTTGTGTATAGGCGCCTTCGGTAAACATTTCATCTACGGCGATGACGAAACCTCATACAAAACAACTGGCCATGCAGACAGTGCTGCATTGAAGTGCTCACTGTCTGCCTTAAAAAGGACAATATTCACTGTTGATTTGGCCTGGAACAATAAACAGCCATTAGATCTTTACCTTGTCTCTGAGGTGATCATTTGTCTTTGTACTTTGATGTGAGGTTTTCCACTGTACGTCTGTACCTGTGTACTTTATGTTTCTTATATACCACTATATAATGCCAAAATAAAGTTTTCTTAGTTTTTTTATGTCTCTATATGTATTTCTTATTTTTTATTTCAAATGCAGAAGAACATCTTCAGCAAGGCACTAGGTTATTAACTAACTTTAATTTTAACTGGTTCCTCCGTTCCAGCTAGAACCTGAACTGTGAAACATTTCAACAGGGAAAATGACCAAAAATCACTCTGCTGAAGCTAAAACTACATTAGGGTAGTACTATGTGCACTTATACACTTACACATGAAAATAAAACATCTACCTAAATACAGAAACATTGTACAGAATAGATCCTTTTCACATTTTTGTTAAGGCTCATAACATTTTTGTTTTTAGTGCTTGCAGGTTCATATAATACTCAGGGCTACCAGACACATTCTGGGTAAGCTTTCAGCCAGTGAGCTTCCAGGCACGTTCTGGGTAAGCTTTCGGCCAATGAGATACCAGGCACGTTCTGGGTAAGCTTTCGGCCAATGAGATACCAGGCATGTTCTGGGTAAGCTTTCGGCCAATGAGAGATTCACAGACCCTCTGCCACAGGTCACCGGGGGCAGCTTTATTTGTGGAAGGAGACTGCATCTTATAGTTGGCCCGCAGTGGGCCTGCGTTCATAGTGGGGTACTGCAGGGTTCAAATTTACATTAATGATATTGATGCCAATACATACAGTAAACTGGTTAAATTTGCATATAACACCAAGGTGGGTGGTGTAGCAGATACTGATCTAGCAGCA
>JABFEA020000050.1:17407865-17418627 GCA_019775915.2 Cyphomyrus plagiostoma
GAGCGAAAAATCGAAGTCCGAAACCAAAACAGTCATACACGAGCAATCAGTCAAAATACAACAAGCCAATAATCATACAAAAATGAGCAGAGCGCTGAGCTCCTGAGGTCCTGACGGCCTTTTCTTCCCCAGGACCCGGAAGTAGAAGTGGCGCACGGAGTCCCATGTGGGCGGGGTCTGGTCAGGGAGGCGGAGACCAGACGCAGCCGGCGAATGACGAAGGCGGGAGTTCAGGAGAATCTGCTGGGGTAGAACTTACGGCACGTAACACTTACCCACCCCAGTATTACAGTCACATACAAGTAACTAACTTCGGGAGACAGACAAATTTAAATACCGGCTTTTATTCAGCCCCTGAACCCCCCAAAAAACTTGGAGAAAATGGAAGATGCATCCCGGAGTCCATCTGATGGAGGTAAGACACCTAAAAAAAAAAAAAATCAGACAGGAAATAAACAGAGCAGAAATTCATGGTCCAGTGGGATCAAATGCTTACAAAGAAAGGACACGAAAAGTGATTAAAACTATTGCTAACAAGGTTGAAAACCCTGTGACAGAAGAGAGAGCTCAACACAGCAGAAAAAAGCTTATCTACTGCCCCACTAGGGCAAAAAGAGCAGAAGGTTGACGCTAACCGGGCTCTGGTGGCTCCTGTTGACTCTGTGGACCTCTTGAGCGTGTGATTGTGGTCTCCTCGTTCCCATGGCTGTCTCTCACTGTACGCCTCTCCTCCACCGCCTGACATACACATAAGATTTGAGAGCATCATGTAACTCTCACACATTAATGGCTACACCTAGCATTTCCCCACTGGCATTGCTACATTCACTTCAACCCCGGCAACCTACCCCATCCGGTGTCACAACCTTAGTGATCATAACAGACTGCGAGAAAGATTTGATTGTGGGCTGAGATGGAGTGGGCGAGGGACTCAAGATTTCTTCCAGACCCTTTGTGGAGACCTGCGAGTCCAAGTCTGAAAAGAGATGGCAGCGAATGGTGAAACCTAACGAGGAAATGACAGTGGCTCAGGGCAGGGATGACAAAAAGGGCTTTATGTCACACTTTTTTCACTTCACTTCCCTTTAACTGCATTGGTTCACTGCAGACGGTTGTCAGACAGTGCACCTCAGTGTTTAGAATATGCCAATTTCTGATAAAAGACGGGTAAGTAAGCGTAATTCTATGACTGATTTCTTTCCTGAGTCAACAGGAGCTCGCATTTTGGGGACATGATAAGGACAACAATTCTAACAGAGGGAACTACAGGGCGTTTGCTTTTCTCGTATGATGAAATGAAGATTCACTTGACATTTGTGCAAGTACAGGTACACTGGTCGGAGTTCTGTCCACATAATAAATCATGCTCTCCCTGAGCACAAATTAAGGTGGCAAAAGCCATAATCATGAATATTTAACACAATTACTCATTGACTTTGGAGATATGCATTGACTACGCTTTAAAAAAAAGCTTGTCCTTTTAATAGTGAATGTCCTTCAACTCTAAATTTACTTAAACTAAGAAACAAATACTTAGGGACTGGAAAAGGGTCATCATGAGGTTTCCTCCAGGTACCCCCAGCTGTGTGCAGTGCCAACCACTGCACCACTGCCTCATACCTCAGGGACCTGGGTTCAAGTCTCCCCTGGTGTGTGTCAGTCACACACACAGCTGGGGGTACCTGGAGGAAACCTCATGATGACATGTGTGTTCTCTCTCTCTCTCACACACACACACACACACACGGGGACCACAATCACATGTGTGCGTGTGAACAGGTGCATTAGGGCTGATCCCAGATCAGACCCCTGCAACCCCAAAGAGGACAAGCAATTCCAGGAAAGGGGTCCTCTGTCTTTATAACAAAACAGGAGCATCATCGTGACAAATGTGGCACAATAAACACTTTATCTTATTTTGATAATCATTGGAAGCCAAAATCCCTAATACACATACAGTCAAAAGCAAAACCATAGTCAAAAATCCCTAACACACATACATGTAATGTTTTGTTAAACGTGAGTTTTGATTAACGTGATTAAATTAACTGTGATCAGCCTTTGACTGCATTGCCACATTCTTCTGATTTACATGTCCCCATGGCAGATCCTGTATTCTACAGGTGACAAGGGGCATTAGGCAAAACAAAAATGAGGAGAAACATATATTAGATGACTTAATGGTCGCCTATTTAAATCTTCAAAAACTTGAATGTGGGTGTCTGCCGTTGAATACATAAACATTTTTAAGCTTAAAGAAAATAACAAAGCTCAACCTTCAAGCCCTAATAACCACACCCAATTTCTGTCACAGTGATCGATACAGGACTCGTTCTACCTCACCTGAGAGAGGATGCAGTCCTACAAACAGGTTAGAATGAACTGGACTATAGTTAAATGGTCTGATTTGGCTGCGTACTGAAAACGGGAGTGAAAACATTTGGAATATAGATTTGCTGATGTTGCTCAGCCCATGGTTCAGCTCTGTGCCATCAGTAAAAAAAATAAAGTGAAAGCGGTGACTTATTACTCAACAGAAGTCATGGAGGATTCAAGCTACTGATTACTATCTACCTCTGTCTTCCCAGACTGCATCCGAATCCTCTTCTTTCTTTAGTCTTCTACTCCAGAGGTCATTAAACTGTCAAGCCAGGAGGGTCAGAAAAGGGAGAAGAAAAAGTCAAAATGGGTAAGTAAAGGGCAGAGGTCACACTGGCACATGGCACAAATGTCCATAAGTGTCCAAAATCGTAGCATGCTGCACCTTGGAGAAGGGCATCCAATGGCGTGAAGGGGGCGGATCGGTGGGCGGAGCTGCAGGTTGGTCAGGTGATTTCAGCATAAAATCTCTAAGGGAGCCAGCCTTCCCACCTCTGCCACTGTGCTCCATGTTGTCCTCGGAAGGCGGGGCCTCAATCTGTGGCACACCTGTAATGGAGAGTCAAGAAGCTGAGAATGATGTCCCTCACAGATAAGGTGACATTAAACCTACTGAATTATAAAAGCAGAGAGATGGTCTTAACATCCGGAAAAATGTACAAATGAGTGAGTGTGCAAGAACGGTGTGTAAACAAATGGTCAATTTATTTCCAAGTAAGTGACATTTCCAGTAGGTCCTTCCCCGATGTTGCACCACATAAATATAAATTCAGCAATGAATGACAAGAAAAATCAAGCATAAGGAGAGAAATGTGTCAATATTTTATAGAGTTACATAGATCAAAGGTAAAAGCACTTTAAAAACTCCTGATAAAAACAGACACTCAATGTAAATAAATGGCCAATAAACAGGCAGTAGGTGAGAAAGTGTGTGATAGTTTCAGGGTGAATAGTACAGGTGTAGAGTGTCTGAAATGCCTCTAGGCAAGAGTCAGTACCAAAATGCCGGAAGCCTGGCTGGCGATCCCATGTGTTCAGAAAGGAGAAGACCTCCTCCATCTCCTGCAAGACTTGGCCAAACACCTGGGGCTCCTCAATGCGAAATCCAGATGGGCCAAAACTGAACCCAAACCTCAGGGCATCATCAAAGGTATCGTGCTGCCTAGCCTCATAGGAACTGCCAAAGTCATCAACTTCATCGTCGTCATCATCATCATGGGTCAAGCCATCAAAGAATGGATCCCTGACAAAATAAACAGCATGTCAGAGTGGCCTGACCTTGCCTGTGGGGGCCCTGCGTGTGAGGGCAGGCCTAAGGCTCACTCCTGCTGTACTACGTAAGGGACACAGAAGATTAATAAATAGTTGGACGTTATTCTGAACCAATGAGAGTTGTAAACAACATTTTAACTAGCATCAAAACGTTTAGTTGCAAATAATTTGATATGTACATCGGTGTCAAGATTAGGTATTTTAATTC
Source organism: Cyphomyrus plagiostoma (assembly GCA_019775915.2). NCBI lineage: Eukaryota > Metazoa > Chordata > Actinopteri > Osteoglossiformes > Mormyridae > Cyphomyrus > Cyphomyrus plagiostoma. The sequence continues at coordinate 17,411,725 of JABFEA020000050.1, forward strand.
CTGTCTCTAAAAATGAGGCAACTTTTACAGTGCAGCTGCAGCATATAAATAAGCTGTTTTGAAGCTAAACATAAGAAACATAACGCGACCCCAGCACACGGCCGCGAGAAACTAATGCAGCTAGTTTTATAGATTATACATCGCAGGTTGTCAGTTTCCATAGCCAGCACAGAATAAAAGAAGTGTATATAAAACTATAACTCATTTAATTTATCCAGTCGTCGTTTTAGCTTCAGTTTCACTTACGTTGTCACGGTGAAGCTGCTTTCCAGTCATACGGACATGCCTTCTTAGCTAATATTCTCGACCTTATGTAATACACTAAATCTATCGAGTTTAACAAACATATTTTAACAAGGAACTACGAACAGCCGAAGTCAGAGACACCACCCCACATCGACAGCCGATATCGGCCATTTAGCTCAGCATCTACTATAATGTAGCACAGTGGGGAACGAAACTACCCCGTTTTACTATACGAGATCAAAAATGAGACCAGAAATACAACAGATGTTAACTGTGGTTGGGTATTTTTCAACTAAGTGTGTCAGTTTTAAACGCATCATTGGTGTTGGTTACTTTGCTAATTAGCCTCCGTTCAGCGTTTTCCACGAATTCGTACCTTCGGCCGGATCCACTGTAGCGGCCACCGGGAACCCCGAAAAAACCGCGGAACAAATCGAATATGCTCATTTATGTTTACAAAATGATGGGACATTTAATCAGGCCATCAAGCCAGGGTTGTGTTCGCAGACGTGACGAGGTTACGCTGTTGCCGTAAATCGAGCCAGTGCTGGGCTGCGCAGGCAAAATATGAGGTGAGTTTGGTTACATAAGATTCGCTAAATCTGGTTGTGAAATCTGGGAAGTTTACTTTTGGGGCATAAGGCCCAGTAAAAATAATTATTAGTTTATCATATCCTTTCAATCAGAAACAAGTGATGAGGGAGGGCGAATTTTTTTTTGTTTACTGTTGATGTTGAAAACTTGAACAGCAACAGATGTATGACATATGGGCTGATCTGCAAAATTAATATGAAAAGAAAATATTTTTAAAAAATGTTTTATTCAAAATTTGTGAACGCCGGCAGTGGAATGTACCCAGGAAAATACACTTTTAAAAAAATAATTTAAAAAATCGATGCGCGCTAAATTCGCCACGCGGGCGGGAATGATAAACTAATATTTTTTTTTTTACTGGGCCTAATTAATAATGTAGTTCGAGTGCAACACTAAAGCAGATTTCTTTCCAGTGTTTCCGTATGCACTTCCTCCGACACATCATCTCCTCTGCGTGGCCATGAAGACGGACGTAAATACCTAAGCTGTGTGCTGTACCACTGAGTACCAAAACGGGTGGAAAACAAGGGGCCTCCTGAGCTTCATGGTTCCTCCCTGAACCCAAAGGGACCGTCCTCATCTCCGTCGTCTTGGCAAGCTCTTTGGGGCATTTAATCACTTTCAATGGACCATACCTCAGGTTATACTGTGCTGGTCAGAGGGACATGTGTTGCTTGGCAAGGAGGTGAAATAGCACTTCTGAGACACAGTCTTGCTGATGTAATAGCTAATTAAATATGATTTGAGAAATAATTGTCAGGATTACGGTCAGTCAAAGGCTTCATCTCTTTCAGGCTCAACTTCTATCATCAGCATTTTCACCTTCGCATCAGCAGAAGAAACTTTGTTTGCACCAAAACTCCAGAACCTGATTTTGATAAATTTTCTCTATGGTGTTTAACAGTTCAGAGAAATCTAGCCAGACAACTTGCAAACAATGCAGCCTTTAAAAAGAGATCCACATTCAAGTGATGAAAATGTCCGTTTCCTGTTTATTTCATTGTTATTTATATAATTATATATAGTTTACAGACTGAAAAATAGGAAACAAATGGACATTGATGGGTGAGATTGAGGAACGGGGTACAGTACTCAATTTAGGTCCAATAATGTGTGCAGACACAGACTTATTCATTATGAAACAGTACAAAAGAAAAGTCACTGACAAAAAAATAAAGTCCATCATCAATAACAAATTTAAGGTGTCTATTATTAACAGAGATGGAAGATTGTTGGGTTAAATTAAAAAAAAAAAAAAAAACATGGGGGATACCTCAGTCAGCTTGGTCCCACACACACACACACACACACACACACACACACACACACCAATGGCAGCATGGTCTCATATGCACTCTTTTTAGGAATTACGGATTTAACCTTTAAAAACTGATACAAAGGGAAATAAAACCAGAAGACTCAAAATATGAGAAATGGGGAACTCCTCTCCTCTGTATTTCTCCCCCAGGAGATTAGAAAAATAAAAAGACTTCATTGTTATTATTTTTTGTTTTTAGAAAAATTGCTTACACTGTTACGAGAAAGGGAGATTAAAAACAATACAAGCTGGGAGCACTTCTGGTTCCTCTGGTTTAAACTGGTCTGTTCTCCCTCTGCTCAGCTGCAGTCCCCATGACGACATCCTTCCCAGAATGCCCCACTATTAAGTGCCGGCCTCCATGTCAGTGACACTAGGGCCTGCTGTTTGCTGGAGATGGGCAGCCAGTGGGGGCTTTGTGGGGATATATCAGTCACACTTTAGGTGATGGGGGGCATTAGTTTGTACCCCAGCTGTAGCTGTTGTATGCCGACTTGCTGCCTTGGGACTTCTGCTGGATGGAAGAGCCCTGGGTTCGCTGTGCAGTGGCTCCCTGCGAGGAGATGGGGGCGTGACGGGAGCAATGAATGAAATGCAGCACACTGCACTTTTCAGGAAGCACCAGTTGATATTTGCCAGCCTCAATGGAAACGTATGTGCATTTTAAAGCATGATGTCATTTTCAAATTAACAAAGGCTATAACAAGCTGTCAAGTTTGTGGCAGCAGTCCGTATCCTTCATGTTAAAACACCAGTTGGAGAACATAGCAACATTAGTTAAGAGAAACACGTTTATATCACCAAAGTCCAACAGTGAATGACTCAGAAATGTGTGGTCAATAAACCACTGAAGCACCTCTTTACTTAATGTAATTTAAGACGTTTCTGTTCCTGTGAGTGCAGACAGAGCAGGACATTTCCTCACCTGTGCATCCTGCTGCAGGTGGTGGTGCAGTATCTGTGAGTATGGCTGCTGATGTGGGGTCAGGACATGCATGAAGGGGGCTGCGGGGTAGGTGGTTGCTGAGGCAGGGCTGACGGGACCGGCGCTGCTCAAGGCGGAGGGCAGGCCGAAGGGAGCAGCAGCAGCTGCGTGGAAAGCTGGCTTTTCTAAGGACTAGGAGGAGAAAACAGTCCCTCAGGGTTACAGATGCCGGCGTCCAATGGAGACTTGAAGAAGAGCAGCCATACCTGAGTCTTTGTGTAAACAGAGCCCGAAATGTCAGGAACCCCAGTGTTGCTGGATGCGACAGAAACTCCTGCAAAACATAGTGAGTTAGTTGTAAACACTTCAGCCAATAGAACAGGGCCAGTGGCTGAGCCATAGAAGCACTGACACTGCATTCTGATAAAAAGGTTGGTGACTGGACCACAGAGGCACAGATGCTACAGTCTGATAATGAGAATGGTGACTGAGCTGTAGAGGCATCGTTACTGCTACCTGATAATGAAGTAGGCAGGTTTCTTGCAGGTTTCAGTAAGTTAAATTTAACACATTTTTAAGACCTTTTAAGACCATTATGAGTAAAATTTAAGGCCAAGCGATGCATTACTAGAAACATTCGAATGATACCAGAAATTCTCATATTTTATGTCACTCATATCCTTAGCCCAATGTCCACATATCATATGTGTTTACAAAGGGCGTTTCAATAAGTTCATGTGTTTAAAGCATGTGGGAGTGGTATTATAAGGCTTAAACCAGTGTTTCCCCAACAGCGGGGTGTGCCCCCCTCGGAGGGCGCAGAGGTATTGCAGGGGGTGCACCAATGGGATAGCCTCAGGGGCATGTGCCACCCTAAAATAATCTCTTCACAGACTAGACGATTAAACAAATAAAGCAGTGCAACATTACAGTAACTAAAAAATAAAGCACTAACTTACGTGTACTATTAGAGCATTTGTTTAAACTTTATTTCACCAGGTAAATGAACTGAAAACTCAGTTCTCACCGCTTTACGTGATATTCGGGAGAAATAGCAGATTACGCATCGGAACTTCCTGGGATAAAAAATGTCATATAAACGATATGTTCTTCAGCCAATAAGGGTAAAGTTATCTTGTCCCGAAGCTTGTTCCAGTTTGTTCAGCCGGCTGAGAGATGCTGTATGATCTGTCTCTGGTCGTCTATCTCCTGCAAGGTTTTTGTACCATGTGACATGATGACGCTCATGAAAAAATAAAAATAATTAAAATTTAAACAATTTTTATTTTATGTATTTTAGATGTGATTAAGTTTATTTTTGGCATTTATTCTTATTCTGATACACTCGTAGCACTTTGGTCAACTTCGTTGTGTGAAAAGTCCGTTATAAATTAAGTTGACATTGCCATGAAAAACGAGGTTTAAAATTTTCTACATGAAGTGCAGGGAGACTATCAGTTAATGGGTATGATTTAGTGTCATTTGTGCTATAGTATAGGCTGAAACCTGCGGTTATCATTAAAAATAAATTGCAGCAAACGTAAGACACTTTAATTTGTGTATGCCAATGAATATTTACAGGAATGGTAAATCTGTATATGCATAAACTTATGCTGGACTTTTATTTTTAATTTCTTGCGCTTTTTTCTCCCAGTGGTGAAATTGCAACAATTTGTATTTTGTTATTGCATTTGTTTCGCTCAATTAGAAAAGGGAGGTGTATTCCAAATAAAGTATGAATCTGAACCCTATAAGGTTACTATATAGAAAAGGGGGGCCCTGCAGAGAAAGTTTTGGAATTACTGGCTTAAACTATAAATTTTAGGTATATGGTCTTTCTATATCGCGGATTTTCACCTATTGCTGATAGGTCTGGAACGTATCTTCCACGATAGGCGGTGATCCAGACCCATCAGTCATAGGCGAAAATCCGCGATACAGAAAGACCATATACATAAACTTTTTTATAGTTTAAGCCTTAAAATATATAGCAATCCCCTATCGCGAAATTTATGTTCCAGACCCATCAGCGATAATGAAAACATCTGGAAACAGCTGATAACCCCGTGTGGATTCCCCGTGTTTAACGAGGGGGCGTGGCACACAGGAGGAGCGGACGAGTGGTGCAGGACACTTTTAGATTTTTTATATTTTCTAAGCAATCTGTTATTCAAGCAAGTTTTTTTCCATCTCTATTTTGCATTTGTCTTGGTTTAACTTTAAAATGTTTTTATAAAGCACATTAAATAATCCCTGTGTATGATAAAAACTTGCCCTGCCTTACCATAAGGAGACCGAGAACGTTCTCAAGCTCACACAAAGAACTAAAAACTATATGCTGGAAACTAAGACATTCATTAGGTAACTCCATGAAAAGCTCTGTAAAAGTAGAAATACGTTTATTTTATAATAAGATAACGTGAGCCAACTGACTAGTAGTTGCCTTTTCACTGAAAAAAATCACTAGGTCAAAGAAAAAAGTTACTAACGCACTACATCAAAACTTTTACAATGCAATAATGTATGGCATGACAAACTTGTAACTACATCATTCAATCATACAAATAAAACATACTGTTCACATTGGCCTCAAGAACTAAGTTAGCGCTTGATTCCCCTGCACTCCCTGTTGTGGCTGAGCGTGTACCTGACGTCAGTGGCTGAAAGTGCACGTTCTGCAGCCAGACCCTTCTCAAACTGTTAGTTTGCTTAGCTGCGGTGATCACGCCATGGAATTTGTAGTTTTATTACCACACAGACACCGATGCAGCCAGAAAACACAACCAACAGATTAGCTTTACACCGTTTTACAATTTTATTTTCTGCGGACAATGCTTTTTGGGAATGAACGGAGGTAAGAATTTTAAGACTTGGGTAAATTAAATTTAAGACCTAAGATGAAAATCTGGGCATTTTTAAAACATTAAGGCCTTAAACTTAACTTTCAGAATTTTAGACTTTTTAAGACCCTGCGGGAACCCTGAGTAGGTGACTGGGCCGTAGTAACACCAAGGCTGATAATGAGCATATTCTACTGAATGATCTGACACCATTTACAGGCAATGCACCACCTGTTCTGCAGCAATATAATGATCCATAATGACAGCAAGTCTGCAGAGGGCTTGCACATGACGACACCCTGGGATAAACCAAACAGATACATCAAGGTTGAGCCCCAGCTTAGTGAGACAGATACTACGTTCTATTAATGCCACCATTGCTATAAATTCAGAACCTGAGACTCTGAATAACTCCATTCCAAAGCATGAACCCACGTTCATGCTTCAGGTCAGTGCTAAAGAAGGACACCCCCCCCCCAGTTGCCGCTGGCATCACCAGAAGCATGGCCTCCAGGCTGGTAGTTGCATACAGAAGTAGCTGCTAGAGGCTGGGACAGGAAGGTGAAGTTCAGCACTACATTCAGACTATTATTAGTGGAAAATCTAAGAGCTTAGCCCTGACTGATGACGCAGCAAAGCCAGGCGTGGAAAGCGTAGCCAGGCCGGGGGACTCACCAACTCCAGGCCCAGATACAGTACTGGCTGGCTTGCCCTGTGCAGAAGCAGCAGCTGCAGCAACAACAGAGCCATATCCACCCTTACAGAATTCCCCACTCCCCGAAGTCTGTCCCAGTTCCTCATAGCCTGCAACAGTGAGACAGACATAGACCGACAGAGTGCCGAGGGTCAGAGACAAGCAGAGCACCAAAGCGGTGAGGGTCAGACACGGGCAGGCGGAACGTAGAGGGTCAGACACGGGCAGGCGGAACGTAGAGGGTCAGACACGGGCAGGCGGAACGTAGAGGGTCAGACACGGGCAG
>JABFEA020000050.1:17422302-17441527 GCA_019775915.2 Cyphomyrus plagiostoma
TCTGAGCTATTAGTTAAGTTCTCCCCAAGCGAGCTTGATGGGCCGAATGGCCTCCTCTCGTTTGTATAGTTCTTATGCTCTTAAGATTGAGCGAAAATTCCCCAAAACAAGAACTGAAAGGCTCTTAGCTGGCTACAAAAGCATTTACAAGCTGTGATACTCGCCAAAGGAAGTATTACAAAGTACTGATCATGCAGGGTGCCCAAACCTGTTTTGCACGCTTTTTCTTTACTATTTTTAAACAGTAAAGGATGGAAATACAAATCTGGTTTAAAACATTACAGAAACCAGGGGTCTCCAAACTTTTGCTTGACAGTGTAACGGCTGTTTTTTGTTTTGTGTGGATGTGACAGCGTGTGCAGCAACTGACAATTTTCATCGTGCGGCTGGCGTTGGGTGCTGTGCAACAGTGAAAAATTACTGTAACATGGAGGGTCATTGACACAAGCAAACCTCGATCATTCACTGGTCAGAGGAAACGCTGCAGGAAGTCAGAAAGTGGTCGGGCCAAACGCTGCATATAAACATTTCCTACCCTCTATGATCATAATGATAACAAAATGGCGTTTGAAGAATGGCTGACTGAGAAAGTCCAGAAATACCGGCATTAATATGATTCCTTGCTACAGGACTATAAAAGACCCTGTGCCCAGTCCGACTACAGTTTTAATTAAATTCTTATTTATTTTTATAACACCCATTCCACACATTATAAATGTCACTTTTTAGAGCAGCTTTGCTCTACGGTGCCACCCCAAGCCTGGTGTCGAAATATGTGGTAACCTGGCATATTGACACTAGAATTAAGAAGATGCGGGATGGGGGACAGTCCGGCACTGGGTCACGGGCTGCAACAGCCCTGCCATCCAGAAGGTCACTGCACTGAGAGAAGGTGGCAGGAGACAGATCTGCACTCACAGGGTAGGGGTGAAGCAGTCCAGGGGTCACCATGTAAGGGCTGGGAAGCAGTGGAGGCACCCCGGTGGGGAGGTTTGTGGGCACCTTGCCTGCAGAGGACAAGAAAGACAGCAGGTTATGCCCAACTGGTAATTTCTTATGAGCTGGGGAAGCTCCGCCCCCCCCAACCATCCACTAACCTGAAGATGCCACTAAGCCGCGGGAGGATGAGGTGGTGTGCACCACTGAGGATGAGGAGGAGGAAGAAGCCAGCGGGACGCCAAGAGCCACGGGCAGGCCGCTGATGGCAGACGTGGTACTGGGGGGGGGATTCGCTGTGCTCAGCGACACTGAAGAGGGGAAAGAGGAGTGGAGGCCAGACTCACTGTCCACACTGGGGTTCTTGGAGTCGGAGTGGGAGGAGGACAGAGAGACAAAGGAGGCAGAGTGAAGAAATCGAGCCAGAACACACAGAAGCGACAGGCGGTCACCGCCTGCTGGGAACACCCACCATGAGTATGGAAGCAGAGCTGGGCGCTGAGGATGAGGTGGAGGAGGAAGACTGCACGCCACTCTGCTGTGCTGGGACGGCGCTGCAAGGGGAGTTAGCAGCCGGTCAGTGTCCCTGTGCACAGCTCACCATCAGCAGTAACGACGTGCCACGCTTACGTGCTGTGCAGCGGCCGTGCCAGAGGGGCTCTGTGAGGCTCCACCGCACAGTCCATCGAGGGGGCTGTGCTGGACACAGGGAGCGGGCCGACAGGGTCCGAGACGGCTCTCCCAGACAATGCAGGGCCCGCCGCGGCTGGGGAAGAGCAGAGGGCAGGCTATCTGGCTGCTCCATGGGCTGCTACCATGCTTTCCAGACAACAGTCACTATGTTCGTGATTTACAACCGTCCCATTGGTCTGTAAGGTTTTCTGTCACATTCCTGCTGAAATCCAGTTTATCAGACTCTTGATGGCCCACTGGCAGTGATGCCAGCTACCGAGGACTACAGTAGAAAAATTAAAGTATTGGGATTCATGTAAAACAACCAGTGCGATAAGAAGGAAGTGAGTGCTCACCTTCAGGGACCTGTGCTGTCTGCCTGGAGTTGAAGCCATTCTGGGAAAAGACAGAAGAGGAGAGCTGAGGAAGAGAAACCCAGGTGCGTCAGCAGGACACTGGGAAGGTCTTAACGTACAAAGGCCCCATGACAGATTAACTTCTGTAGGGACCGACTGGACCAACATGAACAGTCAAAGGAATCTGAAGGGACTCAACAAAACTTTAATATGTAACATCCCTAGACAGTGTTGGATACTGTGATCCAGAACAAGTTGAGAACTGAGTACCAAATAAAGATGTGATCTGTCAAATAGCAAGCAACGTGAGAAGATATAAATTCTATACAGGGTTAATCTAAACCAAGCCTATGTTAGCGACTGTCAACATAATTTTGCAATAGCGTAATTTATGTATACGACAAGAAAGAAAATGACTTAATCCAAGTTTGACCTAACTATTAGAATAAAGCTGTAAATCTATTAATGTTTCATCACATATGTAACATTACAGTACACTGGGACAACAAATTGTAGAGCCAGTTCCGGTTGATGGGCGATTCCATACCAGACAAAGTAACACTGTATGTATGTGGGCCAGTGTCAGTCAAAATACTTTGTGTATTAAATCATGCTGAATGCCTCATCAAGTGACTGCATAAGCTTAAGAGTTGAGACCATTTATTCACTACTTGGTTTCCCCCTCCCTCTCCTGCACCCCTGCAAAGGGGCACTTTAAATACATTTAATCTTAAAAGTTCTTTTCAGTCTTCTTCAGGCATTTTCGTATTAGAGAGGCAAGCTCCCCATAAAAGGTGCATGGTTCAAAGCCTGCAAGCCAAACAGACGACAGCTTTCTGATTTAAAAAGCCATCAGAGGAGTGGGGGCTGTGCTTTGCCGGGGACGACACACCATGCCACCTTAACCCTGCAGTGCCAGGTGGGGGCTGTGCTTAGCCGGGGACGACACCCCATGCCACCTTAACCCTGTACTGCCAGGTGGGGGCTGTGCTTAGCCCGGGACGACACACCATGCCACCTTAACCCTGCACTGCCAGGTGGGGGCTGTGCTTTGCCCGGGACGACACACCATGCCACCTTAACCCTGCACTGCCAGGTGGGGGCTGTGCTTAGCCCGGGACGACACACCATACCACTTTAACCCTGCACTGTGCAATGTGACAATACGGTGTTCAGAGACCCTCATCGATGGCAGACCATCTGAGAAGGTCACCAGGCTGCAGGAGCTTCTTACCTTGATGGGCTGCATGTCCTTCTTTGGTGATGAGGAGACAGAGGTGGGATACCATTGGTTCTGTGTAGCTTTCTGGTCAAAAGTGGCCCCACCAACCGCCATTGCCACCTGTAGGGGAAACGAGGGACCTCCTCCACCCTGATAACCCTGGTCCTGGCTGGAAATGGAGGGTGCCGATTCACTAGAAGCGGCGAAAGTGGGTAGAGAGACAACATCCAACAGACCAATTAACCATCTTTTACACAACCAAAGCATCTGGCAGCCTCTGCTCTGCTTTCACTCATTAATCATGATATACAGCGCTTGCTTTATTTTGCGAAGAACCAAACAGGAATGTGGGTTTTACTGTAAAAGACCTTTGCTTGTCTCGGGCTGGTTGTGTTGTCAAATGGGATGGTCTGGCCTACGGATAATTTCACCAGCTGTTCCTGCCCTTACCCATGAACCACGAAGCACCGCTCTTATTGCCTAGACGGGACACATCCACTTTACTTATACGCAATGAATGTTGGGATATAGTGGTCTGTGAAGGATCCATCGGGTGCATCCTCCACAGAACGGGAAAAGGAGAATTTCTAGACTGTATTTGAATGAGCCTGTGAAATGGGACAGCCCTATTGCACCAATGTGACGCATTTGGTCTTTGGATGCTGCCTTAGAAGGATGCAGCCCCTGACTGCAGTCATCGTCAGGGTCCCAGCTGCACCTGGGCCTGTCAAAGGCCAGCTAGCTAAAAGTGACAGAGTTACCTGCTGGCACTGCTGTACAGGCTGGTCTGCACCTGACTGCAGGGAGAGCTTCTCGCCAGCGTGGAGTCATTTTCGGCAATGACTGGTTCTGATCCAAACTGCAAAGCTCCAAACTGGAGGCCGAGTCCAGACATGTCAGCCGAAGCAGGCATCTCCACTGCTAGTGATGGAATCTGGCAGAAGATAGAAGAGGAAGTTGGACAGTAAGACAGCAGGAGTGAAAGTGATCTCAACATGATCCACAGACCAGTACGGTACACAGGGATGATGGCAGTCTGAACCATGATCCACTGACCACTATGGTACACCGGGATGATGGCAGTCTGAACCATGATCCACTGACCACTACGGTACACCGGGATGATGGCAGTCTGAACCATGATCCACTGACCACTACGGTACACCGGGATGATGGCAGTCTGAACCATGATCCACTGACCACTACGGTACACAGGGATGATGGAAGTCTGAACCATGATCCACTGACCAGTACAGTACACAGGAGTGAGGCTGCACTTATGGCATGTGAGAGTGAGTTGACAATATGAAAGAAATGTCTATGTGGTGACAGTGTGAGGTCCGCATAACCAAAATGTCACGGGCCTGCGCCAGGAGCAACACACCTTTGTGCTGATAGAGGTCTTTTTCTTCTGCTGCCGGAGCCTGTGCTGCTGAAGCTGGGGGCTAGAGGAGCCGTGGAAGACTTGTTGGCCTGGGCTCTGCACCACCCTGGAGACAGGGGGTAAGGAGCAGGCAACCAGCACAGAGCTTGTCTGGGGGGGCAGTGAAGTTGAGCCGGAAGATGAGGAGGAGGGTTTGTCCTGACGGTAGGCTTCCACCACGGAGGAGGCTGTGGAGCCGCTGGACTGATAAGCTGGGTACTTGGTGAAGGGCTCGCGGAGCAGAGGATCTAGCTGGGACTTCCGGTCTGAAGGGGCCAGAGAGTGAGTACCTCGTCAGACACAGTCCTACATAGCAGTGTCCTGGTTGTTTCATTATGTTTTGCAAGCTTAAAAATTAGAAGTAACTTTCACTTTTATTTTTGAATAAAATAAGTGTTCTCGTGCTTTCCCCAGGTGGTGATCAGAGCCAGCCAGGTGACCAGGCCCGGCGCGATGCCCTATTCCACACTGCTGCTTTTCCATCAGCTACACCCAGTCCTCACCGTACTGCCCCAGCGATGAACGAGTCTCCCAGGAGCTGGCGGAGCTGGGGGATCCCATCTGAGTGTGCTGAGCTGCCAGCTGGACCAGAGCCTGGCCCATCTTGTACTGCTCCAGGAACTGGGGGCCACTAGTGCTGCCTGTACAGGTGGTCTTGGGCGCCCCCACCTCCCCAAAGGACTTACTGAGCAGCCCAGCCTAGGCGTACAGTAAAAAGGGGTAAATGGGGTCCCCTGACTCTGTTGGAGCTCATTATGCAGGACGGGACGGGAGGAACAGGAAGCACGTGTGCTGCTACTCTTAACATATAAAATTACCTTTGCAAGTTACTTTAGTTAGCATAAGATAATGATCACACTAAAAGGCTATTCGGTAACACAAATAAGGTGCGCAGCACTGCATGTGGGGACCATGCAAACCCCAAACACACAGAGGGAGATTAAGCGATACCGACCGCACTGTCCACATGTGGGGACCATGGCTTAGTTTTCTAGGTTTGGCTACAGACACTTCTCACTGTCGCTGCCATTCATCATTAGGGTGAACTTGGCACAAGAGAGCAGTTAATTGGCTGCATTGTTCCCATTGTTGATATGGGTGCTGATTAAATGGTGTCACACGGGGACTCTGGTTTAATTCAGCAGAAGAGAGCAAAGATGCATGAAATAAGCAAGTTTTTTTTTCCAGTTGCAGGCTAAATACTCCTGGGGGCCAAATTAATGAGGGGGCTGCGGGTGGTGGGGGCAGCTACCAGCGAGTCCCCTGGGAACGACATCACCACCAAGAACGAGGGGAAAAATGAAGGCAGCAAAGCATAGCAGCCTGCTATAGGTCTATCCTCTGTACTGACCATGCTGTTCCCGCAGGGGGCGCTGGGGGCTGTCTGCACCAGCGGGGTGCCCTGCTGGGAGCTGCTGAAGACCAGGGGCTGGGAGGAGGTATGTGGTCGAGAGGTGTCCCGTGGCACAGGCTCCACTTGCGTGGATGAGGATGGAGTCGGTTTTCCCAGCAGTACTGCCAGGTCAATCCTGCAGGGGCAGAAAGTGTCTGACAGCTTGTGGAACCTGACGCAGGTATGTAGCTAAGAACAGAAACAATCATGCCGCATTTATCCGAGAACATGTAATCTGCCATAGCTACTGTGTCAGCCATCTTATTGAAGCAGTACCGTGGATTACAACAAAAATGTTATAAAGTCCAATTTACAATCCCATCAAAGTCACCGTGAATTGAGGTGTCACCTTCTTTGCAGTCAGCAAGCGGTATCCAACTGACCTAAAACACCGGGATCAAGTCTGCCATGCCAAAGGGGCAAACATTACTCCGTTATAAGTTCTTTGATTTTGAAACGTTGACATATAAATTGAGAGACTATGTGCAAGAGATAGAAATATTTTAACTTCAAGAACCTAACAGAGCCACCATGCACGAGCCACTCAGGGCCGGTATCCGTGCTCCCCCCACTGACGCCAGAAGGCCAGGAGACCTACCTCTGTCCAGCCGCAATGCTGAAGGTTGGCGGGGCTGGTGGCACAGAGGCTACGCTCGCTGCAGTAAACACCTTGGTCTCTGCCAGCTGCGATAGGCAGAGGCAGAGTGGCACACACATAAAGGGAAGGCGTGGGCACAGTCGGCGAGTCTGCAACAACCCCGTGCCCGTACTCACATCCTCGGCCCAGTCCTCAGTGGCTGTCCTCCAGGTAGCTGGGAATATCGAGACACTCAGTTACTCACAAACATATTTTTATTCAAACCCCCACAGGCAAGGACGACAAGCACCATCAAGACTGGGCAAAATCAGGAGCTTGCCAGCCAATGAGGGCTCCCCTGCAGTAACACTATGCTGCATCATAACACCAACAACTTGCAAAAGATGCATGTGGCTAAGAGCACACATGAGAGCTGGATGTAGGGCTGGGCGATATGGCATAAAATTCATACTGCGGTATAATTTGAACCACAGACGATAAACGGTATATATTGCGGTATATGATTTGATCTGTAAATTTCAAAATAACTGTTTTTGAAAGCAAAGGCATTGTAGCAGGAAGTTGTATAATAAACTTAACACATTTCGAAGTAGTCATGAACACAGAATATTAATATTGTGCAAATCTGTAATTATAGAAAAAATACGAAAAAACCAGTGAAGTTACATGAAATGTTCTCATATTAAAAACACAGGTTGGTTTTGTAAACTGTATAGGTAAGCAGAAAACAAGACACAGAACTAGACCTGTGTAATAACTCCTCCTATATTAGTATGACCATCTCTCCCATAAAGGTCCTGCCAGGCAGAGTCCTGCACGGGTTCGGGTACCCGACGGGTGACCCGCAAATTTTGTTGAAACGGGTGAAAAATATTCTACTGTGTCGGATATGGGTTCGGGTCGGGTCGGACGCAGGAGAGCTAAATTGCGGTTTTCAAAACATCATGTGCCAACAAAAAATACCCTAGGGCTATATTTTAGTGACAAAATCCCTGCATTCAAGATGATAAAACATAAAATCCATATCAGTTCATGCCTGCACGCGCATTCCCGGAAATTTCTCCCACTTTCATTTTCAAAAAAACTTGTGCCATCTCCCCCAGTTGTTCGAAATGGATGCTGTAGTATTCAGCTGAGCCCATTAACTGTGGAGCATATCCGTTTTTACACAGTAATATAAAGCACCGCACCAAACACTAGTCTTCGCCTTCGCATAGGAATTCCAATCGGGTAATCAAAGGAAAATGGACAGTGCATGTAGGTACCCTATAAAACCCAGTACTGTGCAGGGTAGCCTAATGTACATTTTATAGAATATTAGTTTTATTAAAACATTTAATTGTAAGCTGGTAAGGCTATGTGTGGGCACGGCAATATCAAACATTATTTGAGTCTGGAGGTAGGCCACTACCATTTGCTTTGCTTATTATTAGGCTATTAAGCAACATTTACATTTGGCTATGCCTTGTTGAGCCAATAAACTTTTGTTTTTAATTTTTAATCTGATTTTCATTCGGGTGCGGGTCGAGTGTCGGCATTTATTTATAGCGGATCGGGTGCAAAATTTTATTTTATTTCTGTCGGATAACGGTTCGGATACGGGTTTAAGTAAGACGAGTACAGGCGGGTGCGGATTGGCAAAATCTGACCTGTGCAGGACTCTGCTGCTGGGTGCAGAAATAATCATATAAACAATTTTCATATAAATCATACAAATTAATTATTTATGTGACGCGACTTCATTAAGTCATTTTTGCAGGGGAGGAGGGAAAATTTCTGCGATAGGACGGTATAACCAAACTCTCTCCCGTTGGCCAAATTTATATCGCATATCGTTTATACCGCCCAGTACTAGCTGGATGTTTCACTGCAGCAGTTAATCGGCGGGCAGGGCAGCCCGAATTCGCCTGGAAAGGCCACACACCTGGCGTCGCGTCGAACCTCCTGGGGGAGCTTTCTGCTTCAACACCAGACAAAAGCAGCCCTGCGGACAGGCAGAGCAGCGACAGGTGACACATTCACCCAGAGACGTGTAGGGTTCTACTCCAGAAACATCAGGGGAGTAGGGGCTTTCATGCTGAATGATTAACAAACCAGCTCACTCTGCCCATTTTCAAGCAGTTTTCTATGCTTGGTCCTAAATACTCAAGCCCTTTAAAGAAAATCAAACCCTTTACCAAAGGGGTGTCATATTTAGCTCTATCTCTAGGCTAAAATGATTCGGCTTGGTAAATGATTCAGGTGATTACTTTTGAAAATGCAGTTCATTAGTAATGTAGCAGAAACAGCAATTGAAAACAAGAGTTATTTTAAAAGGACAAATATAGAAGAACAATGGTCAAGAAACCTTCATAGTAACATAGTAACTGACTGACTGTTGCCAGCTTCATGTTCGGCGCTGCTCCTGCGGCCCCAGGTGCCGCCAGCTGCCGTCGGCTCTCTGTAGTCCGCCGGGTTGAATGTGCTGCAGGGGAAGGTGGCCCAAGGAAATGTGTGATATGTGGATGTCAGCCCTTACAGCAATACTGGAGTGTGTGTCCTCCACAGTTTAGGACTCGCAAATCAAGCTCATGGGATCCATCTTGGTAGAAAGGAGCTACTCCAGTGAGGTCAGAAGCAGCTTCAATTTCAACAAATCACTTAGCAGAAACTGTTTCATCCAGAGTTCTGTCATTTTTATCCACGAGTCTTAGCAAAGACGTCCCACGCGTTACCGTGAGCAAAGCTACGTCCAAGACGTCCCACGCGTTACCGTGAGCAAAGTTACGTTCAAGATGCCCTATACGTTACCGTGAGCAAAGTTACGTTCAAAATGTTGCACTGCATAGATACAAATCTAGAACGAGTCAGATGCAAAGGTGCTTTGAGGGCGGGGAGGTGGGCTTCCAAGCTTTACTGTTAGGACATAAGCATAACCACCAGCTCTGGATTTCCCCACTTTTAACCTCCTGTTACATTGCCACGAAGCACAAGAATGGCAGGTGTAAGATTACTCCCTCTAGTTGTAGGCAAATCCAACCTTAAAACAGATACTGACCTAATACTGAGTAAATGATGACCGGCAGCCAAGTAGCAGCATCATCTACCTGCACCGAGCCTACGGGGTGGGTCACAGTGCAGGAGCTGACTTACATCCTGCTCTGAAACCTCTAGAGCACATGCTCCCCTGACCAGCTTAACTCCTACAGTACAGATGTACTGACACCAACCGGGGGGCAAATCACTAAAGCTGCAAGGTCCACCTGACCCCATCCCCCCCCCGCCAACATACCCCCTCTGTACATACCACTCAAGATCCACTCACCTCTCGTCTCCTGACAAATCATATCTTGTCCCCTTATCACTCTGGCTTTAGAGAGAAACAACAACAATGAATATAGAAGATTGGGGGTGACAGGTTAAGACAGCCTGACAACAAGCTTGGGACTCGGATGACAAGCTCTGCCCAATCCACATGCACGCCATTTGACATGGTGAGTAAACGCAGTAACTGTTTTGTTAGTGAGGCAACCCTCAGGAGACGTAGCAGACAATGTAACACACAAAAAAATGCAGCCAGAGGCAAAAAAGGGAGACATTTGCATGAAACAGATAGCAAATGAAGCATCTTAACATATTCTGTCCATGTCTTCCTACATTTCAGCCAAAACCACAAAATACAGCTTGCTGAAATTTGAATCGGCAAACATGCTGAACTGGCTCCCTAGTTATGCAATCACAGAAGGGGAAATCCATTTTTGATCGAGGGCTGAAAGTGTGTGTGTGTGTGTGTAACCAGACAAGCCAAACCACAACTGAACCATAAGTCATGTGATGAGGCTGTCGACAAAGACGGCCTAGGTTCATTCCTACCGTGTTACTAGGAGTCGCATTCACACACACCCAAGGACTCTGCCACAGCACGGCACGGCACGGCACAGCACGGCACGGCACACGCAAGCGGTTGCTCACCATGCTGGACACAACGCACCTTTTCAGTGCGGGAAGCGTACTGGTGCACTGCGTTAAGAGTTAGCTCGGCATACTTGAGAGCACACCAACGTCGAGTCCATTAACTGAGGTACAAGACTGCCTTCAATGTCCCTTTCTAGGAGAGCGATATTTTTCACACACCAAGCAGGTTGCTGCACTGACGCCAACAGCTTAGCATCTGGAGAGGGGGCACCTGCCTATCCTCATTACTAATTTCATAATCTGAGACTGAGGTGACAAGCAACTGACCCTGAAAGACAGCATCGCAGGCCCACCGGTTACCCTTCAAAATCTAGACACAGAGCAGAGGCAAAAAGCAGCAGCAGCCCAGACAGACCAGCACAGGCAGGCTGTGCAGAAACGGCACCAGGACCTGGACACGGGCCTGAAGTCCCCAGGAGGACACGGGCCTGAAGTCCCCAGGAGGACACGGGCCTGAAGTCCCCAGGAGGACACGTGTATACTGCATCAGTGTGAGCTTTCTCACAACATCGGCGCTTACTGCATGGGTGCAGCTGCTGCTCTTTGGGGAGGGGAGTGTGCACAGCTGGACCGCAGGCTTACCCCATAGCCAGTGCCGAAAACCTGCCCCCACGCCTGCCAGGGCCCCCTGGGGAAGAAGAGGAGAGAGCAAACCTCAGCTCCTACAGACCGTCCTGCACACATCACTTAAGGAGAAGGTGCAGTAAATGGAACAGCTTGCTGCTCCCACCTCTGCCCCGATTCTTTCCCCGGCGCCCATGTTCCGCCCCGGTGCCCTTGCTGCCATCCAGCCCGTTCTCCTGAGCATGGCCTAAGGGATAGCAGAGAAAGAGGAAGATGAGGCAGGGCAGTAGGAAATAAGGCACAAAATACGTAGTGGAAACAAAACACCACTCAGAAACCACTGTAACATGTCCAGAGAAAAGGCTACGGTGGACAGATAGACATCCTAATGAAGCCACCATGTACTATGATCCCAAGCTGTCTGCATTCAGCAGTCTGTACCCCTTCCTAAGCTATGATCCCAGGTTGTCTGGGTTCAGCAGTCTACACTCTAGCAATTGCCGTATCATGTATTGACCACAGCGCATGCGCAATATGAGCCTGTCAGGACAGAGCAAGTAGCACAGACTCACGCCCACCTTTTTCTCTCTCCCTCCCTTACCTCCTCGCCCCCGACTGGCACCCCGGCCACGATGGGATGGCGCTCCCCGACGGCGAGCCGTTTCCTTCTCTCCTCCGTGATCCCGGTTCTCCTTCCCACTTTCCTCGGCTTGCACAATCTCCTTCTGCCCAGATACACTTTTCTTCCTGCCCACCATTTCCCAAGAATCCTGGGGTATGAGGTAGCAGTAAGACGAAAACAGCGGCTGATTGTAAATGAAACGAAAAACATTAGAATCTTCATCTCTTGCATCTGCACAATAATCTGTGACATCTGCACAAACCCCCAGTCTTACATCTCTGACCCACCACAGTCCAAAACAGCTATCCTAGCTGTGCACCATTAGAAGCACGCAACTGTATCAGCTGTCAGATCTTAATACTCCTTCCTGGGGCAGTTCCTTCAGACCCTTCATCAGCCAATCTCAGGCCGCTCTTCCCACTGCATGACCACGCACTGCATGCCTGGAAGCTCTCTTGCAGGAGCATCCGCCTGACCACACCCCCTAACTGAGACTCACAGTGTCCAGGCTGCCTTCCAACAGCACGTTGATGGCTCTGTTCACGTCACCGTTGCAGTCGTGCAACGCGATCATGGATTCATCCTGGTTCTTGCCTGTGATGTCCACCAACTGCCAAAAGGACAAAACTGAATAAGGCTGCATCACATGAGCACAGTGGCAGCCTTTGTTATCTATTATTTGCATGTCAGTATTGCTGCAGGTAACTAACTTTTAAGGTATAGAATGGACTCTGAGGAACATTTTTTCTACCATTGGGGTACATTAACGTTGCTCAGACCGGGCTATAGCCTTTATTCCGACACTGAGGCAAAGGGCCTCATAGCTTTTTCAGAATGCCATGGGACTGGACAGTACCTGCTTCACCTTCTCCTCAAAGTCTGTGTCACTGCAGTCAGAAATCATCTGAGCCAGATGGATCTGCTCAGCTGTGGCCTGGGAGGAAGAGGGCAGTCAGCTCTGACACACTGCACAAGCGCTCTTCACAGGAGACTTTAAGAGCTTTAACAGCTCAAGACACTTTTTCCTTTTACTGCTGGTAGGTTTGGGTCATGAGAAATTAACTGTTTGGAGATGATGCCATTAAAAACCCCACAAAAATGTGCATGAAGTTTGGGGGAGGGTCCAGATCCGTTTCAGTTTTCAAACACTGACCATCACTGGCATTTTAACAGACATTACTGAGCTCAATTCCTAAAAACCGCAAACTCTCAAACACAAACCCTAAATAAGAAATTCCTCAGGTCATGGTGAGCACATCTCAGTAAGTGAAGCTATTTTACATATACTGTCATATAAAACCACATATAATATTTCTGCAAATCCCATCTCAGTCCTATGACACACACAGGCAAGATGGTGAGAGAGGAGCCTGGGGTCACCCATCTTTCCGGTGGCCCTGGAGCAGTTTTCGTGGATGAGGGTCTTACTCAAGGGCCCAACAATAATACGATCAATCTGCTAGGCATGGGATTCAAATCAGTGCCCTTCCAACAATGTCCTAACCTAAAGTAAACAGCCCATCTGAAGAAATGTCACATTAGTCCAGGTTTGTGATTACAGATGGGAGATGTCAGTAGGCCTTACCTGCAAGTTGCTTTGGACAAAAGCATCTCCTAAATATATTTAAGGTAAATGAAATGCCTGGGTGTCATTTATGCAGCGCTCATGGGCTCCATGTAAAGGTGTTGGCTCTGGGCCCATCAGCATTACCTGAGGCCTCTGCTTGGTCTGTGCCTGGCTCTGTGTCGCCTCCAAGCTGGTTCGAGCTTGGCTGTGTCCCACCGTCGTCATCATTTACAGTATATACAAATGACAATACTTATAAAAGAAACAAAAAAAAACACCTGCAAGGGACAATTTGGGACACTTACACACAGGCCAATCTCCATACTATTCCAAGTAGTAAAAACAAAAAAACATGCACAGCAAATGGCAAAAGATGTTTTGACATTTAACCAAATTTACTTGTAAATCACAGTATTAACATTACATAAAAAATTTTGAATTATACCCGGTCACAATTGCTGCAGTCTTGAAAACAACAGAGATGCTCAACAGGTCATTAAGATTTTATTAATATTCTTTAAACACAGCTGAAATGAATCACAAGTTGTTGATGTATGCAAGCATGTGCGTATTTAAACTCTACTAATTCTCACTCTGTATTAACCATTAAAATCTCAATAATTAAGTGTAGAACAGGAAAGGCAATAGTTTTAAACAACTCCCTATGCTTATTATGACATAGTAAGAAATATAGAGCAGGTAACCAATGAAGGATATCCAGAAATCAGCCAAAAGAAAATATACAGGTTATGCCAAGAGGTCTCCTGCACTCGGTAAAGACACAAAACTGGTACAAAACACTGCAGGTAGATGAATTTGGCAAACCTTACTTATGTTATTATAGCCATAATATGGCAATATGTCAGACAACTGTAGCAAACCATGTCAGACAGGTTATGAATTTGATACTAATTTTTCTCTTAGTGATCCTGGCAAACAATTGAAGGGGGAAATGTAGTTAAATCAAAATAAACTTAAATACATTCAGATAAGTTAGACTCATTAGCCACTTATATAAAAAAAAGGCAAATGAACGTAACTTTATTTGATCATTTACATTTTGACACACTAATATCCAGTGTCATAAAAACATTTGCTGCGGATTCCGACAATCCGCCGGCGACGCTGCAGATCTTAGATTTTATGTAGCTTGTTCTTTTGCTTCTCTGGTAATACAGATACAGCAACAAGCCCGACGAGCGCCACCAGCTGTGACAAATACATCACCATGCAGCTATAAACACGTTCGTGACAAAACATCTTACATAACAAATTTACAAACGAGAAGACATTCGTCGCCACATTGTTTCACCCTTTTTGTGTATATTTTCACTAACTAAGCGTCGCTGCACAGTTCAGTTCGTCCGGGAAACACCACCACGACATCACCGATGTACTTGACACCGGGGCTCTCGTCAGGCCTCTAGGCCCCAAATAACAAAAAAATAAGACTGGATATACTGACCAGAAACCCGGTTAGAGGCCGAAATACAGCGTTCAATTTGACTAAGCGGTCTAAATACGACCTCCTAATCGAGTCTGAACAAAAAATGAATCCCCTAAATTCGCAAACGGAATAGGGAAACAGGCCGACCAAACTCGTGAGGACAATACAGACACTGTTGAGTTCGGTTTTACCTGTTCTTTTTCCATAGACACGCTGACACTCGTGTCACGTGGTACCACAACGCCGCTCGGCTTCAAGGAAACGACACCTTGGTCATGTGATGTACCCGGAAACCCGCTATCGGTGGTCCTTGTCACATGACCACCAAGGAACTTCTGACGTCTATTTCGGACCGGTTGTATATAATGTGTATGTGTAAGATTAAGATTACAATTATTATTTTTTGATCCCAGGGGGAAATTCTGGTGTATATAGCAGCAAGAACTTAGTGGACAGGTGAAGATAAATATATAGATACATATACACCCATGTGCTGCTGTTCATATTGTATAATTTTTATAACTTGGTGTCTTGAATCTCACCTACCCTTGTGTTATGTGATTTTTCACTAGGCACTGTCTTCCAATCTCCTCCCACAGTTCAAAGATACACAGTTAACTGGCATCTCAAAATTTGTGAGTGCATATCTGCCAATGAGGTCCTGGCATCAAATAAGTGGGGACCGCTTTAAGATTACAAGCCTTACTAGCTTCAAACTGGAAACAAGCTGACTGACAGACAAAATACTCAGGACATTCTGAATGTAACACCAAAATTAACAATTACAGTATCATAAGATTATTTGAGCAAGTGCTATAATTTCACGTTCCATCCAATTAACCTCTTACCCAGTATAGAGTCACAGTGTCAACCAGTAATTCAAAGAAGAGATACACGAAATACAAAATAGCACTTGACTCAGAGGTACTTGCGAGTCAATGCCATTTGCAGCACCAATATCTGCCTTATTTACTTCTCTAAATCTATTGAATTCCCCAATCTGCCTTCAGCCATGAGAGCAGTGCTGCATGATGACGATTTGCCAGGACCAAAGCCACCAGAGATGGAGTTTCGGTGAAGCAGAGGAAGATCGTAATACAATGCAGAAAATGACATTGAGTTTAAATGGACTTCATATTTGTTCTTACATTTGGCCCAGACTACCTTAAACCTAACAACTTACCACAATAAGCCAGTAACCCTGCTTTGTAGTACAGAGATCTTTGAAGCTTGTCAAAAAAAAAAAAAGGGCAAGGATTTGCCATCACTGGGTATGGAAATTTCCGTTTCAGAACGATTCACAAACTTCCTGTAGGCTGTAACCTCTGTTCATGGCTTCGGCTTGTGTGCATGACCCGCAACAATGGCTGATCTTGGTGTAGTTAGTGACAAGCATATAGTGAAAGGTTTCGCCAGGTTATTGTGGCCAGTGAAAAAACTGTATCAGGCTAATTGGAACCCATCAAATACTGGTTGACTATTGCTGGAGACTGGCATAAGAAACATTGAGTATAGATAAACAGTGGCAAAAAATATTAGTTCAGCATTATCATGTAATTAAACACACTATAGTCAAAAGTTAATGTTTCTTCAAATTCCTATGTTATACAGTAAACCTGAAAACCATTTTTTTAAGTAGCAAATGTTTTGAAAAAAATTGTTGTCCAATGTAATTGCCAGTGCAAGCCTCGAAATACAACAGCAGGTTCATAATCTATGTGAGACATGTGTCAAAAAACAGCTCAAGTCTGCAGTTGTTTTGTATGCTTTTACTTCCCTTCAGTCCCAGGAGAGGAACATCTAAAGAATGAATTTCCAGTGAGTTAATGTCTAGATACATATTAGCCCTTTCAAAGGGCACAAATAGACAATTAGGGATGCCAAAAAAGGAGGAAAACTTGAACAAAAAGGACAAGAAAATAAAACCAAACAAAAATAAAGCCCACTGGAAAAGTGACAGTTGTCCAGGATGCCCCTCTAAACAGAAAGACGACTGAATTTAACACCATGGCTCTGGAATACATGGAAGGAGCTTTATAATGGAGACTTTATTCCAGTCACCACCTCTTCACTTTAGAGTCCTCTTTCACTCTCCACAGCATCAGCTCCATGCAGGCCGTGGCATCTTCTACAGAGTCATGGCCACCAACTGCAAGAGAAGCTGCTCAGGAGAACAGGATCTGCTGGCTCTTAAACAGCTTTCTGCATGGACAGCTGGCGTAAAGGGCACTTAGTGCCAGGAAGCACCCCTAACATTAAAATATTTCCTCAACACACCTTTGTTTAGGTGTGCACTTTGACCTTTATTTAAAATGCAACCAACCAACTAACAACCCAAACTAATGCCAGATTTACTTTGTACTGTATCTGAGGACTGTGTCTAGTTTAGTTACTACCAGCATGCTTGTAATACCAGTTACTAATACTTGATGTGAAGTTAGCCTCATGAGGCTATCATCACTCAGAATGTAGAATGAGCATCACTGCATGTGCTGCATACATAAATGTTTGAAGACCAGATGGATCAAGCAAAACTTGTATCAGCATCAAGAACTAATGAGTACATACTCATTACATTACAGTACATACTTTAATAAGCATTACAAACTCAAATATTTTAATATTACATATTTAAATTTCATAAACTTAATATTTAAAGCTTGGGGGGTGGTTTTATGAAACTTAGGCAATGTGAACCTACCACTCTCCTGAATGATTCGCCGGAGATGGTCTGCAACCAAGCTGCAGAGTTGTCTCTTATGGGGATGCCCCAGGCGATGAGGGAAAACCACAGCAGTGTCCACTGCAGTGTGGTGAATAAGCTAAAAGCACAGCCAGTGGCAAGTCACAAGTGAAAAGTCTAAGAAAGACATACCAAATGACAACAGGCAGTGGTAAGTGGCAACTCCAAGCATCCAAAACCAAAGTTAGCACATTAAAGCACTTCCGCACTCACCTTGAGTGCACAGAGATCATTCTCCAAGCTGTGGCCAATCAGGATGGTGTCAGCACTGATGAAGCTGAGCAGCACACTTTGAACATCCCGAAGGGAGAGGCTGGCACTGGACACATCCTCTTCACTTATTCCAGAAAACCTGTGGACACCTCGCTTAACAGGTCTGGATTAATCCAGTGACTATGTGCTTATTAGTAAAAACCACTGAATGAATTGTACCTGGTGTTATAGTCAATGACCTCGTTGTCAGGTTTAACAAAGGCATCATAGATCACCTGCAGGTTTGAGTTGACCACAGTTACCCTGAGTAGTTCCAGACCTTGGGAGGTGTAGCACTATGAAAGGTCAGATAATTCCAATTAGGCAGAGTATGCAACATGGATAAATACGAACAAACCAGAGGTGTACCGATCGATTGGCCAGCGACCGGAATCGGACGATTTTCAGCATCTTCGGCCCGGACCAGAGATCGCCCGATCAGTCTCATTCGTTTCCGGTACTAAACTGGTCCGTTTAACACATGCACCACACATCGTAAGCACAGTGGCGCAGCTACGAGGGCACACACAGCTGCAAGCACACCCACAGCTACACTCTAACATGTTGATCGTGAGAAAGTTCCTCCCTGTGAGGGAAGGCGACACAAAGACTGCAATTTGTAATACATGTAAAGCCAAAGTAAACAGTCGGGGAACCACTGTGAAAACGTGGTAAAACATCAGGGGTTAACTTTACCTAGTATATGTTTAAGAATCAGTTTAATGTTGAAAAGGAATAATCATTAAGACTGCAAAGTGGACGACAGAGTGGAAATGTTTTAGCGAAACTTTAATGCCCTGTGCCAAACTCAGTACAGTATGAAGATATGAAAATGCCTGATGTTACATCTACCTCACCAGCGATGTTAGAACTGTATGTGCATAAGATGCGATGTTGGAATTTCTCTTACCTTGCAGCTATTAGCTGAAAGCTACCCTTCAGTTATTTAGAGGTAACCCTGTGGATCTTTATTTTAAGAAGAGTATAAAGAAAAGAGAATGTTGTGTCCTCTGGTGAATTTGAACATAATGGAAAATATAACAAGTAACTGATGATTATTTTATTTAAATCTGTTGCACCAATTAACTCTTATTTTTTGTACCCCTTTCCAGTCACAGAGCACTTCTGTATTTAAAATGAGACATCCTGTAACTTAGTGAAGTTTGCGGGAAATTGCTTAAAGTTTAATTTCTTATCATGAAAAAATTTTGCGTTGAAAGAAAAGCCTTTTATTTTTTATTTGTATTTACTGTCAATTATAGTCATTGGAAATAAAATTTGAATCAGCAAAAAAATCAGTATCGGCTAGTCACACACATTTTCACAAAATGCCAAAATCGATGCATCTCCAAAACAAACAAAAGCAAAAAAAAAAAAAAAAAAAAACATTAACTTTAAAGTTCATTTTAAGCAGCCGTGCTCCTGGAACATGAAATGGTTGTACAGGCATTTAATTTAGAACTTCATAGAAAATTT
>JABFEA020000050.1:17448873-17468985 GCA_019775915.2 Cyphomyrus plagiostoma
AGGCGGCTGTGGCCTGCGGGCCGGTTCTAATACTAATCAAATATCATCCCGGGGGCCATAGATAATTCATTCGCGGGGCGGATGTAGCCCGCGGGCCTTGACTTTGACACCTCTGCCATAGATAGTCGCCGCTATGTTCGTCCGATGTTGGCTGTGCAGCTCGTTCCGAGTACGTTCGGGGCTATTCCCGAAATGCGCGCTATTCGTTGGTTGTTGTCGCGTATTTTCCCGGGATTTTCTGGTATAACGTAAATGAAATCTCCGTCTACAATCTCGTTTTCGAATTTTTCGATTCTGTCAAGTATTGCTTGTGCACGCTCAGTTTAAAAGTTTTGCTCGATTTCATCGCATCTACAAACTCTGATCGTATTTTCAGGATTAATAAAAGGCAGGTAGGACGTTAATACATAATTTCAATTTAAAACTGACGAAGTTTCATTGCAGTCTGATGACCTGAAGTGGTATTTTTTATTGCCGGAATGAGTCGGGGGCATGCACGGTGAGGTGTCATGGCGGAGGAAATCGATGACAACACTGCCTCATTTCAACTCGGATTAAACATCCTCTTCTTGCTGTAATGAATACCTAGCTTCAAACTTTTCAAGTGGGTTTAAAAGGCTGTGGAGTGAGGCTTACAGAACTGTCACTGAGTACTGGGATTTGACAGACAGTCATAAATTCATCACAGGCACCAGCCATCCAGTCTTTGCCTTCAAGTAGGTATGTGAATGTATAATCAACTTGCTTTTTAGGTGATTTTTTAATCATGTTTTATTTCATTGGATGCTTGCTTTAGCCATTGCGGGGAAAAATGAGAATTAAGAGTGGACATCTTTTCATTTTCTTACTTTGATAATCCAAAACCTATCCCTTGGTGTCACTTCAACTAACTCTTCCAAATTTTCTCACCTATGGTTAAAGCAATATTAAATGAAATAATCTGTAATTAGGTTATTATTCAAGTACTTTTAATAACCTTTCCAATGATACCTTCCTTTTTGAAATCAGACTAAGATTAAGAAAGTTATGATGCTTGACAACATAACATCCTAAGACCTTTCCAACGATACCAATCTTTTTAATACTGACACGCTTTTATTTTTTTGTCACATACCTACATTCACTGACACAGATGTAATGTCTCACTAGCAGATGTGGGAAATTGTATAGAGGCTACCGTTAGGCCATTGCTCTCTGTTAGACCAGAGCGCTCTCTTACTCAATTCTGTTCAAGTGTTGTCAGTTTAAAAGAGAGTTTGATTTTGGGCATTTTTTCTGAATGTTTTAGTCGCATTTTGATAATTCAGGGATATTTGGTGGTGGGGGGGGGAGGCAATAGAGGTAATAGAGTGAGTTGTTTTTATTTCCCTTCATCATCCATTAATTAAGTTCAATGGTATTATTGTGGTGGGTAGTGCTGGGTATTTATTCAAATTTCAAGAATCAATTCGATTCCGATTCTCAAGATTTAGAATCCATTATCACGATTCGATCCAATCTGTTCCGATCCGCCAACTAATTGGTTGTCTTTCCAAAACGTCCATTGTCGGAAATATTAAAGTTTTTAAAATTAGGTTAAATCGGCTAAAACGTAAACCAAGTCACTTTACTTTGTTTTACTTGGATTGGGGGCGTGTCGTACCGCTCTCACCGGAAGATCGCTATTCGTGTTCTAAATAGCCGCATTAGCGTGCATTCAAATCGCATTTGCGTGGTAATTTGATGAACAACGCAACGGTAAAACGCGATCCAGATACATCCTTATCAGCGCCATAAAAGGGGGGGGACGAGACCAGTTGTCAATGGCTCATTCATACACATGCAAGTTGCTGTACATATTCAATGAAAGGAGCCAGAAATAGTGACATGAGTTCGGTTTTTCTTATTTATTTATCCAACTGAATGTTGCAACTACACCATTTAGTCATCTTCATGTAGCCAAGACTTTGCTGATCAGATATGTGGGGATCAAAACAAACTGCCAGCATTGCTTACTATGTACTTTTATAATGTGTCTGCAATTGTTCTAAACTGCATTTTGGAATGTCTATACTTTGATGTCAAATTACAAACTTAACATAAATCTGACATATTTACAAAGTACAGTAAGATAAAGATGACTTTAATGCCAAAACAAAAGTATAAGAAATAATTTATTTGGCATGAATTAAGTTTATGATATTGAATGAAATGTGTGACCATGCCCCAGTCAGTGAAAGTGTGCTCCCTATCCCTATACTCCAGAGGGAAAGAAAATCGCTTTGCTTTTGTCAAGCTCATCTGTCTGTTTGTCCGTTCTGAACCCGAAATGCTGCCAGACCACAGCTTTTAAAGTTATGGGCGTTTTCAAAGCGTTGCTAGTGTCCGACGCCATGTTGTTAATACAGTTTTCCCCGGTGAACTTTAACATCACCTACTGTCGTGTCACGATGCGCGTGATTAAAGATATTAACCCTTTAACACCTAACCCTCAAAACGCCCATCTAGACTTGTACATCTGGCTGTAAAAAGAGCAGAAAATGTCAAAGGGTAAAATCAATCTTTCGACGTGCGAATCGATTTTTAGGAATTATTATGAGAATCGATTAAGAACCAGAGAATTGATTTTATCGACACAGTAATAGTGGTGGGGGGTGGGGGGGGGTGCGGGTGCCATATCCGCTGGGAACGCGGCGGGAAGGGAAGCACCAGAGTCCAGAAATTCTGATAAAACTCGGGCTTTAATAAGGGCAGGACACAATCAGGAGCACGAGACATTAGCGACCCAAAGACGTTAATGACAGGATTAGGGAAACTGTCTCGAACATGGACTGAAATACACAGGATCAATTGGAAATAACAGGAAACAGCTGGTAACATCGGGATTTCACAAAAGGTTAATGAGGGGGGCGTGGTACACGAGAGGATCGGACGAGCAGGGGCGCGCCAAAAGGGAGCGAAGGGACCAGACTGGGGACACGAGACCTGGAAAACAAAAGAATAAACATTAACAGGGCGCAGGGAACAGGACCAACACACAGAACAAGCACAGAGACAAGCCGGACAATCATTGACAAATCACAGGGATTGCAGACAGGCACAGGGGCACCAAGAAAGGAGGCTCAGGGGAAACACCAATGGGAGGAACAAAAGGACCCAGAGTGAACTAAGGAGAGACAGAGGGACGAGGAAAAGACAAAGGGGGCACAAAACCAGGCAGCTAGAAGGGAAAGGACGGGGGGAAAACGGGGAGCCGGAGGGAACCCCAGTGGGCAAGAGGTGGAAGCAGTAGGGGCAGCGGGCAACCGGGAGGCCGGAGCAGGAGGGACTCTCAGCAAGTGCGCAGAGGGAGCAGGAGGGAACGTCAGAGGGGTGAGGAAGAAGGAGGAAGGACCAACAAAGGAGGTGAGGAGGGAGATAAAGGGGAGATTGGCGGAGGGGAGGAGAGAGCAGAAGCCGTGACAGGCAATAGCACTGCCACAGCCAGTGAAGGTGCAGACAACCGACGAGTCAGAGCGGGCAAACCTGCAGGTGACTGACGAGGCATTGGAGGCGGAACTGTAACCGGCCGACGAAGCGCCACAGGCAGGACCTAAGTCAACCCCCAAGCCAAAACCAGAGGGACCACAGATGACCATCAAGCCAAAGCCAGAGGACCTGTAGGCGACCGCCGAGCCGAAAACTGGAGGACCCGTGGGCAAGCCAGGGGGCTGGGCGGGCGGGAGGGACCCGACTGCGGCACAGGTGTCCTCTCCCTTTCCGGGAGACTGAAGGGCAGGGACCCAGCTGGGATCTGCCATGCTGGGGTGGTGGTTGGGGTGACCCACCAGAAAAGCATACTGGGGCCATCAGGTTAATCCCCGAGGGGTCCCACTCGAGCTCCTCCTCCCCAAAGGGGAGAGGAGCCATGTTCTGTCAGTCGGGGACCTCCACAGGGACTAGGACCATGGGTATCAGGGACACAGGAACAGGGTCCGGTGGATCGGGGAAAGGATTCAAGGGAGCTGGGGTTACAGGACTAGGGTCATGAATCAGGGGAACTTGAGCTGGGGGTTCAGGAGCCGGAGGGTCAGAAACCTAGAAGGGCAGAGCAGAAACTGGAGTACGAACTTTAGGGGGCAGAGCAGGAACTGGAGCAGGAACCTCAGGGGGCAGAGTAGGAACAGGAGCAGAATCATGAGGGGGCAGAGCAGGGTTTTGTGCCTTGGCAGCGGGTGCCGCCCATTTGGGGATTTTGGGGACCCGCCGGATAGCATCCCCAACAGACCTGGCCCCTTTAAAAGCCTGGCTTATTCACTGGAAAGGGTGACCTGCTGGCGCCAGCAGCAGAGTCAGGCGCACGCTCGTGTATTAATCAAGCAGCGGTGGCTGCAAGCAGACAAGTGTCAGGTGGCTGCAGGGAAGCAGTGGCGGCGTCAGGTACAAACACTGCCAGGCTCAGAATCGGGAGAGGTTCCTCCCAACAGGCAAGAGGGCAGACAGCGGAGATGGAGACAGCCCCTAAGAAGACCTCTGGTGTCTCCTTACGTCTCTGGCTTTTCTGCTTTTTCTTCCCTCCCGCGTCTTACGACGGAGTCAGGGGCACCTCTGGAAGCTCCAACAGTGGACCAGAGGGTATTCTGCTGTCCAAGGCTACCTGCTGCATCCTCCTGGACCTCGGGCTGTTGTAGCCAATAAATCACCTTGTTTGCAAGACCGGGGTATTCAGCCTCGGTCACCCGAGGCATCTTCTTGCCGAGTCCTGTCATTCTGTTGTGTCTGCTGGGAGCATGGCAGGAAGGGAAGCACCAGAGTCCAGAAATTCTGATAAAACTCTCGTCATGGCACTCTGCATTGTGTTTCGGTATGTTGATGATGTCACATGGCATGGTGAGAGAGGTGCTGGGCCAGGCTAAGTAAGGAACCCTCCTGTCGTTTCACTCTGCATTGTGTTTTGGTATGTTGGTGATGTAACATGGCGTGGTGAGGGAGGTGCTAGGCCAGGCCTGGGACCCTCCCGCCGTGACACTCTGCATTGTGTTTCGGTATGTTGGTGATGTCACATGGGGTGGTGAGGGAGGTACTGGGCCAGGCCAGGCCAGGCCTGGGACCCTCCCATCATGGCACTCTGCATTGTGTTTTGGTATGTTGGTGATGTCATATGGGGTGGTGAGGGAGGTGCTGGGCCAGGCCAGTACCGGGATCCTCCAGTCGTGACACTCTTCATTGTGTTTCGGTATGTTGGTGATGTCACATGGTATGATGAGGGAGGTGCTGGACCAGGCCAAGCCCAGGACCCTCCCATCATGGCACTCTGCATTGTGTTTTGGTATGTGGGTGATGTCACATAGTATGATGAGGGAGGTGCTGCGTCAGGCCAGGCCCGAGACCCTCCAGTCGTGGCACTCTGCATTGTGTTTCGGTATGTGGGTGATATCACATGGTGTGGTGAGGGAGATGCTGGGCCAGGCCAAGCCCAGGACCCTCCAGTTGCAGCACTCTGCATTGGGTTTTGGTATGCTGGAGATGTCATATGGTGTGGTGAGGGAGGTGCTGGGCCAGGCCAGAACCGGGATCCTCCTGTCGTGACACTCTTCATTGTGTTTCGGTATGTTGGTGATGTTACATGGTATGATGAGGGAGGTGCTGGACCTGGCCAAGCCCAGGATCCTCCCATCTTGGCACTCTGCATTGTGTTTCGGTAGGTTGGTGATGTCACATGGTGTGGTGAGGGAGGTGCCGGGCCAGGCCAGGCCCGGAACCCTCCCATTGTGGCACTCTGCTTTGTGTTTCGGTATGTGGGTGATGTCATACGGCGTGGTGAGGGAGGTGCTGGGCTAGGCCAGGCCCGGGACCCTCCCGTCGTTTCACTCTGCATTGTGTTTTGGTATGTTGGTGATTTAACATGGCGTGGTAAGGGAGGTGCTGGGCCAGGCCAGGCCCGGGACCCGCTTGTCGTGGCACTCTGAAATGTGTTTCGGTATGTGGGTGATGTCACATAGTGTGGTGAGGGAGGGGCTGGGCCAGGCCAGGCCCAGGACCCTCCTGTCGTGGCACTCTGCATTGTGTTTTGGTATGTTGGTGATGTCACATAGTATGATGAGGGTGGTGCTGGGCCAGGCCAGGCCCGGGACCCTCCCGTTGTGGCACTCTGCATTGTGTTTTGATATGTTGGTGATCTCACATGGTGTGGTGAGGGAGGTGCTTGGCCAGGCCAGGCCCGGGACCCTCCTGTCGTGGCACTCTGCATTGTGTTTCGGTATGTTGGTGATGTCACATGGCGTGGTGAGGGAGGTGCTGGGCCAGGCCAGGCCCGGGGCCCTCCCGCTGTGGCACTCTGCATTGTGTTTTGGTATGTTGGTGATGTCACATGGCATGGTGAGGGAGGTGCTTGGCCAGGCCAGGCCCGGGACCCTCCCGTCGTTTCACTCTGCATTGTGTTTCGGTATGTTGGTGATGTCACATGGCGTAGTGAGGGAGGTGCTAGGCCAGGCCAGATCCGGGACCCTCCTGTCGTGGAACTCTGCAGTGTGTTTTGGTATGCTGGTGATGTCATATGGTGTGGTGAGGGAGGTGCTGAGCCAGGCCAGGCCTGGGACCCTCCCATCGTGGCACTCTGCATTGTATTTCGGTATGTTGGTGATGTCACATGGCATGGTGAGGGAGGTGCTGGGCCAGGCCAGGCCTGGGACTCTCCCATCATGGCACTTTGCATTGTGTTTTGGCATGTTGATGATGTCACATGGTGTGGTGAAGGAGGTGCTGGGCCAGGCCAGGCCTGGGACCCTCCCGTCATGACATTCTGCATTGTATTTCCGTATTTTAGTGATGTCACATGGTGTGATGAGGGAGGTGTTGGCCATCCTGTTCCCTCTGTCTTTGTGCTGGACCCTTGTGTGATTTTTTTGCTGTCTGGACTGCTGTGTCTGTAAAACATAGGCAAATACACCAAAAACATAGCAAATTAACATTTAACCACTTACTGGCTTAGTTATACTAATCTGCCTCAAAAGAACTTGCTGCTAGTGACCTTTACCAAAGTGGGAATTGTGATTCGTTGAGATATATATCATTTTGAAAAATGTTACATTTTATGTCATATTTTATGGGGGCAGTGCGTGGTTCAGTGGACTAAGCGTGTGTGCCTGTAATCATGATGTCGCAGGTTCAAACCCAGCCTCAGCACTGTAGTTGGAGACATTTCAAAAGAGTCGAATTGCAGTCCATGACGGGGCGTTCCTGTCAAAGAGGAATGCCCTGTCAAAGAGGAACACCCTCCCCATGACATTGGCATTAAAGTACTGGAGTTCCTCAACTGAAGCAAGGTTTGTGGCAAATTAATTTTGCATAGAAGGCTGGTATATGTTAATGAGGTATGTTTGCATGTAACTTTTTGTGGAATACAATAGTACCTCAGAACTCAAACTTAATCCGTTCAGAACGGATCGTAGTGCTGGGCGATAAAACAATCTCGATTTTTTTTTTTTTTTTTTTTATCAATAAAAAATGAGGATGATCATGATGATACACACAGACTAATAAGATTAGATCAACCAAGTTTGCTCTGTTTTAGAGAATGAGCTAGACGGACAACTCGATGGCCTATCAAGCAGGTTTACTGAACTCCAGCACAACAGCCAATCACCGACGACATTGTAATTTTACCCATCCTCCCTTAAAGAAGAAATGGGTGCGTTTGACTTGGGCTATGTCTGTCTGCAGCTGACGCGACGTGGAGCGTGATCTTCCAGCAGCTGCAGGGGTGGAGTATAAACTGACTGCGGCAAAGTCGGACAACTTCTACTCCTCGTAGTCTGCGAGACCTGACTGCAGTGGCAGCACTGCCTGAAGGGTGTAGATAAATAAATATCACCTGCATGCACATTACTTATTTTACAATAATCAACTCCTGATACAAACTGTTGGCAGTGAATAAAACTATTGTGTATAGTGCCAGGAAAAAGATCCTATTTCAAGGATTCAAAGTTTTTATTGTCATGTACAATGCAATTCTTACTTGAATGCCTTTTTCACAGACTGGACGATTAAACAAATAAAGCAGCGCAACATTACAGTAACTAACAATAAACAAACCACTAACTTATGTGTACTGTTAGAGCATTAATGTAATTGATTTAAACTTAACTTTACCAGTGTTGAGTGCATCGGTGGGCGAGCGGTCAAGCAGGGGAGAGGAGCCAGGAAATCGGGCAAAACGGGGATTTATTTGGACGGACAGGGCAAACAAACCGACACGAGGTAACATCATGTAACATTAATGACAAGTCTTTGGACCAGTTAATACCAATTGATCATTGCGGAGGCGGGTCCGGAGCAGGTGCCTCGGGTGCAGCTGCAGCAGGTGCCGCCACCTCCCAGCCCACAGGGGGTGCCGTCAGGGCAGGCAGGAGAGGTGCAGGCAGGTTGCGTCCGGCCCCTTTAAGGGCCTTGGGGATCCGCAGGATTGCTTCCCTCACCGCGCTGATCCCCCAAGCATCCTGGGCAGGTTGGGGCGGTGTCTCCCCAGGCCAGCGGGGAGCTCCCTCGTTCACCACCCGTCTCCCAGGCGGGAATCAGCGAGCAGGCACCCCGGAAGAGGGTAGCTTCCTCCTGCTCCTCTCGCGTCGTCCGCTGCTTGTTCTCCGGACCGCTTGCGCCGGAAGATGGAGCCGGCCCCGCTACATCTTCCTGGCGCTGAGCGACGCAATTTTCCTGTCGCTCAGTGAGCCGGCGAAGCAGGCGACTGAGGATCTTCCTTGCTCACTGGAGGAGGTACTGTCGTCCAGCCAGGCGCTCTGCTGACAGGAGGTCCGCGCCCCAGCTGGCCAGCTCCAGGGCTGCGGGGTCCTCCCGAACCTCGGGCTGGGATCGCAATACACAAAGTCTTGCAGCAGACCGAGCCGAAGATGCTCGGTCTGCTGCTTTGTGCTTAAGGGGAGACTTGTCATTCTGTTGCGTGCGTCGGTGGGCGAGCGGTCAAGCAGGGGAGGGGAGCCAGGAAATTGGGCAAAACAGGGATTTATTCGGACGGACGGGGCAAACAAACCGACACGAGGTAACATCATGTAACATTAATGACAAGTCTGCCGGAACTACGCAGATGCAGACTAAATACAGAAAATAGGCAGGCAGTAACAAGAGACAGGTAAGACCACTCAGGTAAGAACACGGGGTAACGAGGTGGGCGTGGCACACACGAGGATCGGACGGAGCTGGACGTAACAACCAGGTAAATGAACCGAAAACCAGTTCTCACT
The DNA here is from genome assembly GCA_019775915.2 of Cyphomyrus plagiostoma. Lineage (NCBI taxonomy): Eukaryota > Metazoa > Chordata > Actinopteri > Osteoglossiformes > Mormyridae > Cyphomyrus > Cyphomyrus plagiostoma. The sequence continues at coordinate 17,458,089 of JABFEA020000050.1, forward strand.
GCTTTTCTGGAGAAATATCAGATAACGCATTGGTACTTCCTGGGATACAAACGTCATGCGTGTGACTAAAATCTTCAGCCAATAAGAACAAAGTTGTGTCGTCACGGTGGCGGTTCAAATTTGTGCTGCACGGTCTGTCTGATGTCGTCTCGAGAGGATTTTGTACTATGTGACATGGTGACACGTGGTGACATTTTGCAGCGCCAGACAAAAGAATCTAACCATGATTTGGCATTTTTTTGATTAACTGTTTTTGTTTGATTTAGATAGTTTTATACCTCAGAATTTTAAAAAGTTAGAGACCAAGAATAGAGGAAGATGCTTGTTGTTCTGTCCTGCTTTATTTTATGTTTGCCCTTTAACATATTTGCAATATTATACAGTTTTGCACATTGTTGCATTATTATATGGTTTTGTTCATTTGAGCTGTGTTTCTTTGAATACTTGAAAAACAATAACCTTTTATAATTTTAAGGGAATTTTGTATGTAAACAGTAAAATTTATATTTGGTTGCTAATATTGTTTATTTCCATGTATTAATTATTCATTCCAGAATTGGGTTATTTTTATTATTATGATTATTACATTATTACATGGAACAGCATTGTGAAACTATAATATTTCAATAATAATTATAATTGATAATTATCAATATCAGTTGATACAGGAAAAAATATTGTGATAATTTTTTTTTGCCATATCGCCCAGCTCTACCGGATCGAGTCCTAAAAAGTTTGAGTTCTGATCAAATTTTTCACATGAGAAATAATGCAAGGCCAATTAATTGGTTCCCAGCCCCCAAAAAATACACCTAAATATGTTTTTTTTTAGCATTTAAACACAAAATGAACCAGAATAAACAAGAAGAGCATATACTGTACTAAACACGTCGACGCACATTTATCAAAACAGTAATTTGTAAAGTAAGAAAATAAATGTATCCAAACAATGGTTGAAGTTAAAAAAAAGCAATGTGTCATGCCCTGATCGGCTGCTCCTTCTGTATGCCACACCCTCTTGTTAACTCTGTGGAATCCTTGCGTCCTCTGTATTTAGTCCACGTTTCAGTTTGTTTCTCCAGTCCGGTTATTGTATTCTCCGTCTACGTTTTGCCTGCCTTACCTGTAATTAAACCTCCTATTCCCCGATACCCAGACGTCTGCACTTTTGTCTCCGTTCTGTCCCCGCTCGGGCCAACAATATTATTATAATTAAATGTATTAATGGTTTATTATTAAAATAATTAATAAAAAATCTTTATTTTAAAATGTATTTTATTATATAATACTAATTACCGTTACTGTCTATCATTATCTAAATGTATTTTTACTGTCTAAATATATTTATTCAGCTAGTGTAAACATGCACGATGCTATCACAGCTAATGCGAGGCTGAGACTGAAGCTTTACCCTTTGTTTCCACTGAGAGACATGCTGTGTGACTCATTTCCCCGCTCGTACAAGTTATCTTAGGTCGGCTTTCAGGGTTTGACTTCTGAGATTCAGATCAAGTCCTAGGTAATTTTTTTTTTTGAACTGGTTGGTTAGACTTTTAAGAAATTTGAGTTGTAATGAGTTTGAGAACTGAGGTACCACTGTATTTTAGAAGTGTTTTTCCTCCTCTGTTTAAAGAAAAATCCCTGTCCACATGAACATGGTCATAAAAAATTTCCGTCCACATGAAACTGCTAAAATGCACTGTCAAAAGCATGCCAAAACAACAGGTGGTATTATAACTCTAACCGTACTGCCATGTTAGCCAATCAGAAGCCTAATTGCCAGTCCTGTTAAGTTGAAAACTATGGCACACATTCCGATGCCTGTGTTGATCAATATAATGCGAGAGTGACTCAACATTTATCTGTACACATGTAAGAAGTCCTGTCAGAAAGGTTAGCACAAGCACTATTTCGGCTAAGTCCGCCGTTGCTCAAACTCGCCTAATGTATACAGCAAACAGCACACGCTCTGCCGTTAAACAAGGTGGACAACGGCGCACAATCTGACGTTTCAAGCCAAAAACTCAGTTTTCCCTGTCTACATGTCGATGATGAAAACGGAGTTTCTTAAAATCTTCACCCTGAGTGCAGTTCAGTGACCCGAGACGCCGTTTACGTGTGGACAAAAGCCCAAGGTTTATAGAAAAAGGTATGTTTTAAAATATACCCACGTGTGGACAAGGCATCAATGTCAACTCGATAAACGATAGAAAATAGTGCGTGTCTTGTCATTGCAGAAGTATTGGGAGAACAGGAAAATTCCTGTGTATTGTTTTTGCCTTGCTCCTGAATCAGAAGATGGATGCCAGGAGTAAGTCAATAAGTGTGTAAATAAAAAATGAAAACCAGTTTGTCCCTGCAGTTGCCTTATGAACATTTGGCCATCCTTGTATAATCAAACTGTATATATAGCCTTGACTACAGTACACTTAGTTATCACGTCTTTGTTTTATTGGTGACTTTAATATTATAATAATTTAGGGCCAACCGTAATCTATCAGTCCTGATTATCACGTACCTGCGCAGGAACGGGCACCTCCACAGTAGCTGGTCTGTTTTAAATGTCCAGATCACCAGTTCATAATCTGTGTCCTCGGAAACCCCTGTCCTGCACAGGTATTTCCTACCCAAAACACCTGATCCTATACTGATAATAGTTGGAATGGTTGTGGATCAGGATGAGGAATGACTATTTCTGGTCTAGATGTACCACAGTCGCTCTCTAAAACAAACATGCTAACGGACGGCAGTTAGATTAAACAGTAGTAGTGGTATCATAATACAAATGGTATTCAATCAAGTTAAGTAGTAGTCGTGGTATTGTAGGCTAATTAGAACTATTTATATTTGTTGTGTTTCACGAGAAAACAGTTTTAATATATATAAGCAAAGTAGGAAGAATTTGTTTCCTGGTGTGGGCATTCATGTTAAATGTAATGGCGTAAGCGCCAATGTTCATGACGAGGGACGTTCCTGTTCTTATGGGAACACACCTGAGGAGAAGGGTCCAGCTGCAGACACCTATAAAGAGGAGCTCCACCGGAAATATGTCACCACCACAAGAAACATGTGACCTCAGCTCTGTGTTACAGCGAATAAACACTAACCCTTAACCCTAACCGTAACCAGAGCTCCACTTTATGTCCTTAAAGATCACGTATTTCGGGTGGAGCTCCACTCTACAAGCATCTGCAGCTAGATCCTCTTGCACCTCACTGCAACCCAAACCTTCCCACACATTTATTTTACATTCGCATTGACTAAAATCTTTGGCTGATATCTTCGTAACATCTCTGTTGACCCTCATATTAGTGCAATAGCCTACAGTAAAGTTTGCTTACAGAAAAATCATCTGTATCTGATTATAAAATGAGACAAAACGGTTTTCCATATTTTATATCCAAATTTAGAATTTTGGTTTATCTAGTTAATAACTGATTTTGTAGTTAGAAAAATGTAAATGCTATTTTTTTAATCTTACAAACATCTGACATTTATATAATTTATGTACATTTTCTTATGTCTGTTGCATATTATATGAAACTTGAAATTGATATGATGCATGCTATTTGATCAAACAACAGATATTTCAGGTTTCATACATGCAGCCGCTAAAACCATGTTTCAGTATCGCAGCAAATTAAAGCTGAAACAAAACATTTCTTACTTCTCTGGCCAAAGGTATTTTTCACTTACACTTACAGCCTTACTTAAATGTAAAAATCCAGTTTTTGAGGTTAGCTAGCAATGTAACATGAAAAGCAAAGATTCTCCTATGACATTATCAGGCAATGTGTTCAGTTCCAATGGGAAAAGCGATTTCTAGACATTTCAAAAGAGTCGAATTGCTAATGAATCAGAAAGGTGCTACGAGTAAGTAAATAAAAAACTAAAACAACTGGTTTGTCCCTGCGGTTGACGTTGTCCCACCCCTCTGGACATGTGGGAAGGCAGAGAACATGGATGGTCAGGTAGATTAAAATGATACGTACAGCAGCACAATACCATAGTCACGGTGTGCTAGGTTGCGGTTAAGCTAAACTGAAGTAATAGGTCTTCAGTAGAGATTTAAAGACTGAGACTGAATCGACGTCTCGAATATAGGCTGGTAAATCATTCCACAATATAGGGACCCTGTAGCAGAATGCTTTAACGCCCACTCTCACTTTGCATGTGGAACGACAAGGAAACCTGCATTCTGTGATCCTAGTGGGCGATGCGGCTTGTAAACTTGAAGTAATTCTGTCAGATAGGCAGGAGCTACACCTTTAAGTAGCTTATATCTAACCAGGTGGACTTTGACGTCAGCTCTATACCTAACAGGAAGCCAATGCAGGGAACTAAGAACAGGGCTTATGTGTTCAAACTTCCTGCTTCCTGACAATTCCAGCTGCTGTATTTTGAATACACTGCAAGGTATTTAGTGTGCAGAGTGTTCTGCCAGATAACAGAGCATTACAGTGTTCTAACCTACAAAGGCATGTATCAATTTGACTGTCTGTAATACTAAGAAATCATTGCAGTTTGGTGATGTTGCTTATCTGTAGGAAGCACGCCTTATATTGGATTCAGATTATATGACTGGGAAGGCCACTGAAGAACCCTGAGTCATGTTCATTAAACCAGTTTGAGACCATTTTTGCTTTCTGACATGATTATCATGCTGGAAGAGCCCATTAGAAGATAGGTAAACTGTCCGGAAGGGATGGTCAGCAATTAGGCTGTGGTAGCAATGATCAATTGGTATTAACTGGTCCAAAGTCTGCCAACGACACATTCTCCACCCCAGCCTAGACTGTTGACACAAGGCTTGCAGGTTAGGTTCATGGATTCATGCAGTCTGGCCATTCTCCTCTGACACCTCTGATCACCAAGCTGTTTCTGTCCACAGAACTGCTGCTCAGTGGATGTTTTTTGTTTTTCACACCATTCTGAGTAACTTGACTGTTGTGTGTGAAAATTCCACAATATCAGCAGTTACAGAAATACTCAAACCATCTGATCAAAAATCATGATCAAAGTCCCTGAGATCACATATTTCCTCATTTTGATGTGAACATTACTTGAAGCTCCTGACCTGTATCTATGTGGTTTTCATGGTTTACACTGCTGCCACATAATTGACCGATTAGATAATTATATAAATAAGCAGGTTTGCTGGTGTTTCCCATAAAGTGCTTACTTTACTTGTTTTTGTAACACAATCACCTCACAGTCTCAAAAAAGATCCGAGTTAAGTGTAATTTTGTTTCCAGGTACACCAAAACAACTATAAAATGTACAGCAAGAAGAACCTATGCAACAAAGCTACCAAAAATATAACTTCATGAGATATTGTGAAACAATATTGGAGACACCGAGCCTCAGGAATAATAGCTATGTCTTTTCCTTCTAAATAACAGCAACACAGTTATCGTTTAGCTGAATAGGCGTAACTCACCTGGAATTCATCATCAAACGAGCAGGATAACCTTCTGGCATGAGGACGTGGGTTTGCTCCCTCGTCATGTGCTACTCTTTCTGTGCTTGCTGCGCGTCTGTCTTTTTCACTTCAGCTCCCGTAAAGTTCCATCTGTTGCAGTGCAGCATGAAGCAGGCGGGGAAAAAAGGTGACGATACACTTAAAAGCTCCAAGACAAAGGAGTTCATTGACAGAAAAAGAGACAGAGTGGAAACTAGAAAATAAAGGAACCATGAAGGGTCAAAAACTCGACATGGAAAAATAACTAGGAAAACCACACATAAACTAACAGAGGGAACTGAGCAACTAAGGGAACATAATGAGGAAAACCAACCAGGCTGAAAAACACGCTGGAACAAACACCATTTCCCTAACATTCCACCAGCAACACACACAATGAATCAACAAGGAATAGTAGGAGGGCAAGCACTTAAATACAACAGACAGCCGAGCTAACGAGGAGGCAGCATATTATAATAATGAACACAAGACTAGGGAAAAACCAACAAACACTCAAAGTAAGAAACACTAATTACACACTGTGAATTCAACAAATATAGGAACATGTGGAACTAAAACAAGGCACAAGCTTCACAAGGAGAACACAGAACTAATAAACACTATGAAAAAGATGGAGAACTAATAAATACAAAATAACAGATGAGGCTGGTGTAAGGCCAGTCTGAAACCCACAAGGAATCAGTTAGCAGACTGCATATGCAGTCTATTAAGCTACATGGCAGTTTAGGGAGCATAAAAAACACTAGGGAAAACTAGGAACTAAGACAGAGGGAGCAGGTTGGCCGGCATCTCCTGCTGGCCAAATGGGGACCGAACACATAGGAAAGGGATGGACTAATGACAGAGAGGGGGCAAGGTGGAATGGCTAGCAATGCCTGCTGGCCAAATGGGGACTGAACACATAGGAACAGGATGGACTAATGACAGAGAGGGGGGAAGGTGGAATGGCCAGCAATGCCTGCTGGCCAAATGGGGACCGAACACATAGGAAAGGGATGGACTAACGACAGAGAGGGGGGAAGGTGGAATGCCCGGCAATGCCTACTGGCCAAATGGGGACCGAACACATAGGAAAGGGATGGACTAACGACAGAGAGGGGGGAAGGTGGAATGCCCGGCAATGCCTGCTGGCCAAATGGGGACCAAACACATAGGAAAGGGATGGACTAACGACAGAGAGGGGGGAAGGTGGAATGCCCGGCAATGTCTGCTGGCCAAATGGGGACCGAACACATAGGAAAGGGATGGACTAACGACAGAGAAGGGGGAAGGTGGAATGGCCGGCAATGCTTGCTGGCCAAATGGGCACCAAACACATAGGAAAGGGATGGACTAACGACAGAGAGGGGGGAAGGTGGAATGGCCGACAATATTTTCTGGCCAAACATAGAAGAGTCACAGAGGGCAGGCCAGACAGTACAGACCCTGACACCATCACATCCAGCCACTACAGTCAAGGCTTGATCCGGCGTCCATGTTTTCCCTCTGTATTCCCATTTCTTTGCTCACCACTCTTGAAAACCTGCTGGGCTGCTGGGATTGCTGTCAGTGCCTTATGCCTTGTTATTAGTAAGTACTTTGTAAAAAGTTTTGCTGTATACTTTACAGTAAATTAATGGCAGCACAGATGCTAGTACAGTACTGTAAATTTTACAGTAGGCCACTGTGTATTTATTTTACAGTTAATTGCTGCATACAGTTTTATTGTAATTTACTGTAATATCTTTAATCACAGTATAAAAACAGTATAATTACTGTAAATTACTGTAATTTTTTCCTGTACATTTAATTTGCAGTTCATTACTGTATTCAGTTTTAATGTAATTTACTGTAATATCTCAATATAAGAATACAGTATATCTACAGTATGTTAATTAATGTAATACTAGAGTACACGTATACTTTTTACTGTAAAAGTTTGCATGCCTTTATATGCACTATATTTACTGTAGTTTTCTTATGTTAAGGCATATTAATGAAACAATGCAACAATGTATGCATGCCATCTAACCTACAGTATATCTTGTGCCTTCCATCTTGGTAGACAATGACTGATTTAACTGACTTGTTATATGCTATAATTAAACTTTTGATACACACACAGAAAATACACTGAAAGCATAAATATGTTCTGTATAAATCTGTACTGTAAGTTTTTAAAAATAACATATTTCACTTAGTTTACGAAAATGTTATTTTTGTATAAAGATGTTAATGGAAAATGTTCAACAATTCTTACATTTCCAATGTTTCACCATCATGTCATGAAAAATTATTGTGATTTTCGAAAATTCAAAGCTAATTGTTGAAATAATTAAGCAATAAACAAACTAACATGTAGTTCACAGGAGCAATAGTATGTGAAGGGAACAAAAGCAGGTAGAAAGTCTTAAAAAAAATCATTCCAGGTGTTCACGTTCGCCAGAATCCCTACAAACAGTGTAGTACACAAGCAATAAATAAACCCTGCTAACTAACAACCATTTTAGTTTCACAGGTGAATTTCACATCACTTCCGACAGATTTCAACTCATTGAAATCTGGTTTGCAAAAAGTTCAGACACGGAACTATAAATGAATGTAATATCCTAAAATAGTGCTTTATGTGCATGAATAAAATGCTTCAGGTACCTTATATGAAGTCTCATTCAAACTCAGTGAGCTTTCTAATTAGTGAACAAACGTGTGGGTTAATGGCAACAGACTTCTTCTGGACTAACTTTCCCGTCTTCTTGCTCTTCATTTTTCCTTTGCTTGCATGCTTTGACCCTCTCTCTGGGTTGATTATGAAGAAATTTCTGAAAGAAAAAAAACATGCACAATCAATCTATCTGTAAAAGGAAAATTGTTTATCTTTGTGTATGTCAGAGTGTTTGTATCTGTGGGTATGAGTGTATGTTTGTTTATATGTGCGTGTCATTCTGTCTGTGAGTATTGAGGGATTTCTCTAATTAATTTGTAGTTATTTAATTATTTTCATTTAATGAACTCTATAGCTTTCATATTTCTTTCTTTTGTTTCTTTCTGTCCTTGATACTTGCTCATCATGTTCTTTGCTTATCTCATACAACTTACTCTACCAAGTAAGTCTGACCCGCTGGCTCCAGGAGTCTGTATGAAGACCGTAGATAAAAGGCCTGTTTCCCCCAGTGCGGGCAGAGACAGACACAGACAGACACTGAACCGACCGTATGTAAACATCTTTCTGTAAAATCTTCATTCTGTCTTAATAAACAGCTTAAGCTTAAGGAACCTGTCTCATAATTAATCTCTAAAAGAACCTGGGGTCTCACTGAAGGAATCTATCAGTATGTTTGTGTCTGTGTGTGTCTATCTGTTGGTGTTTGTGTCTGTCTGTGGGTGTGAAGTGTTTTTCTGTCTGTATGTTATGATTGTGTCTGTATGTGGTATATTTCTCTCAGTTAGTGAATGTTTCTGGAAACGTGTGTGGTATATTTACGAATGCCTTTGAATGTGTGTCTGTGTGTGTCTGAGTTTAGTGTGTGTCTGTGAGTATGAGCATAGTGTTGTTGCTAACAAAGTTTATAGCTAAGGAGTTTATAATGTAATTCACTTTTGAATAGTCAATGCCACCAAATTTTACCTTTGTGTAAATTCAAGAGTTGCAACCAGCGCCATCTTGATATTGGAGGTTGAATCTGTAGTAACACACAAAGAGTGTTGCTAATCCAGGCATGAAGGTTGGCTGCACCCCTTGGCAAATCACCTGGCCTTCAATTCCAGTCATCCATTTCTGTTTACTAAAGCCGTCACCAACAACCATCAAAATGTATTCAAACATGTTAACAAGAAACAAGCTGATGAAAGGTAAGATTATACTAAGAATTAACAGCCTTGGGACTATTTGATAGACAGCAGGTCCACCCAGTATCAGCCGCTGTGGTTGTCTCCTGTAAAATAATAACACAGTGGACAAAAATTAGACAGACACAAAATATTTTGTCTAAGTACAAAATAGAAAAATAAAACTCAATAAACTAAATAAATTGGAGGGTAACTATGTCAAGTTGTAAATGAACACATTTGCTATGTAATATGCCATTTAAGAAAATGCATATCTTTAAAATTGAAATGCTTCTGTTGGAGTATGAGGTCCCATTTGTCTTCTTTAAAACCTCATCATCTTCATGCATTCTAACTTTTTTGATGTCGTCATTGGTTGGTTTGTTCCTAAAATAGTCAACAAGGAGTTTCTCGTTCTTCAATGGCTTGCTCTGTTTTTTGAATTGAATCCCCTGTAAGCAGTTCAAAATGTGCAGACAAAGACTTCTGCACAAACAAGAGTGGCCACTATATTCTGAGTTCTCCTATAGTAGAACAATGCTGATCCAATTCCTTTCTTCTTTGTAAATAATAGGTACTCATCAAGAGAATTTCAGTTTCAGTTCTATCAGTAGCAGCTGAGCCATACTGTGAGTGAAGTTCATACAGGACCGTTTTTCTTCCATTCCTGCTTTTGTTTCCTCTTCTGGAATTTCTGGCTGCCACTGTAGACATCCATAACTGTCCATCGGTCCTCTCTTGGGTGTAACAGATAAAATTTCAGAGTTAACCTAGGACTAAGATTTCATACAGTGAGCATTTCTAAATATAAAGAGCTTAATATTTTACATATTACTACATAGGTCTTTTCTTAAATTTGGAACTTTCTTAAATGTATTATAAAATAATAAGAGGACATCTAAAATGGTGGTGGACAGAACAAGTATAACCCAAGAACAGTGTTAATTTACACCTCACTGGCAGTTGTCTAACGCCTATATGAGGGATTTTCAGGACACTTTCATGCTCTCAACATGCTGATTGCTAAAATCTACTCACAAAATGGCTATTTTTAATATAAGAATAATGACTTCAAATAAAATGTGTCCAACGAAAAACAGTATAAATATTTTAATCCAGCCTACATTTTATTTATTTAACGGGTGCTTTTATTTAAAGCGAACAAGCAAAAAAATAATTATGCACAAATCCAAGAAGTCTTGTACCATTAACTGAATAATCTGCTAAACATTTTCAAATGTGTACCCACTTTGTCTAACAACTTTGCTATCCAAATAACTTCACAGTAATAGCGGAGAAGAAATAATATGGAGTGAGATCAGTGTCAAATATATGAGAGCGCAGATGCATAGCTAAACCGAGCAAATTAAGATGCAACTAGATCAAAGGATTAGCACTGCGGCTTTAAAATGCAGATAAGTGCGCTCGATTCACCGTTTCATGTATGCTTCCTAGCTTTCTGCTCGCGGAATCTGAAAAGAGCTCATTTATGTTTGTTTATGTGTGTACGTACGTGGAAGTTGTGGGAATGTATTGTAATGGTTCTGTGGGAGGTGCATCATGGGAACGGGGATTATGTTAGAGTTGTTCATTATGTGTGCATTGTTCTGG
>JABFEA020000050.1:17491339-17501541 GCA_019775915.2 Cyphomyrus plagiostoma
TTGTCTTTGGAGGAAATAAGACGTCTTACAACTTAGATTTTTTCAAATTTATTTTTATTTTTTATTTCACAGCATGTCCTCTAGTGCACAACAGGAATAAATATGTTTCCTAACATCTGATCAGTGTTAGGATCAGTGAAAAGATCAGTGAAAAGATAAATGCAAAAGTAAAATGTCCACTACGATGGACATAAATGAATGGGTGGGGCCTCAGGAGGATATAGGGCGAGTGCACCTTTATGTCTATTTTTACTATTGAAATGACAGACTACCGAATTAACATGAAAGTCTTAATTAAATTTGGCTACTGTGTGTTCATTTCTTTCAGACATCTTATGACGTGATGATTTCTGTATGAATATTTGTGTGAAAATGAATTATTACAGCGACATAATATAGTGCAACAACTTTCTTATGACTGTTTCAGGAGGATGTATGTGTGCGCTGCTCAGTTTGTGTCAGATCTTTCTTTGGCCCATGTCACTACTACAAATTCAAAGCTAAGTTAAGTAGTCATGTCAAGAGTCGGAATGGGACTAAAGGAAAGAACATGCAGCACTGTTACCATCCATGGAATACCACAAGTCTTTCCAACACGGTGGCTGTACCCCTGTTTTTCTCTGGATAGCCAGGCTTGTGCATAGATTTCATTTTTAATATTTTGGATATAGTCACTGTGTCATTACTCCGCACGCTGCCAGTTTTTATATACCAGTTTTGAACATTCGAGATAAAAGACAACCTTGAATACTGTATGTTCTGCGATTTATCATTTCTGGTCTATTACCTGGGCATAACATAAGAAATTTACAAACGAGAGGAGGCCATTTGGCCCATCAAGCTCATTTGAGAAGAACTTAACTAATAGCGCAGAGTTGTTAGAACCTTATCTAGCTCTGATTTAAGGATAGCCAGGGTTTTAGCTTGCGCTACACTAGCAGGAAGACTAATCCATACTCTAACTACACGCTGTGTAAAGAGGTGCTATATCAAATCGAGTTTAAAATGTAAAAAAAATGTCAAAGGAATGTAAATGAACAATGATGTCAGGCTTGCTTGCCTGCCTTGGGGCACAGGAGCGGCGTGTGCAGGACATGAGTGACCTTCACTGGCTTTCTGAGGATGTCGGGGCCTCCCGTTTCATTCCAAGTGAGAGAGGAATCCAAGCCTAATCTGACAGGTATTGCTCTGGGTTAGGGGTAAGGGTGGATTTAGGGGCAGGGGTAACGCTGAACTGCTTTCTAAACACTGGCTGAGAATGTCATTGTGCATATGTTAAAGAGATATGTGCATATTTAAAAGTAGTGCTTAGGTTGTCATTTCATTTTGTTTTATAATTGACATTATGTGTCACTGCGACCCTGTTCTGAATAAGGTGTGTGAAAGATAGATGAACTCGGGCTGTAGTTAATTCTTTGTAATTATTTTTATCAGTGAGTAATTGCGGGTAAAAGATGAAGCTGTGCAAACCCAACACATATTAATACATATAAACCAACAAATATAATTTCTTGCTTATGAGATAATGCCATTACAAAGCCTCACTAACAATAAAATTAAAGATGATACAAAGTCAATACATAACAATAACGCAGTGTAACAAAATCATACCTTGTTATATTAGTAGTAGTAAGCCTAGACAGTTACAGTCAGTACATTCTTTCTTCCTTTCGTCTGCCATAGCGCTTGTCCTGTGCAGGGAGGCTGGGATCCTATCCCGGAAATAACGGGTCACAGCTGGTAACGACCCAGGAAGGGCCGCCAACCCATCGCAGAACTGATACATTGACCTCATTATTTATATTCTCAAATGAAGTCGCGAAATAAAAAAGGTATTGCACGGTAAACATATAGAGATATGGGTTATTATATAAAAGACAGTGCGACTCTCTGCTGCGGCAGTTACACAAATCCAGTGCATGCCAATGAATAAACTTCCGTGCTGTTTTCTTTTAGATTAGATATCTGAAGGAAGAGCATCACATGACTGCAGCAGCCAGCCGGCCGCACACCGCGACACACAAGGGCTGCATGTAAACAGAGGCAGTCGGGCGCATTGTTACAAAGCATCTCCGTGCTTGAGGTGTTACAGCCATGCTATGGATGCTCTGTGGCAATACCAATTCAGAATCATTCTGCTCGGAGATTCTACGGTTGGGAAATCGTCTTTGCTAAAACGATTTACAGACGGTGTGTACAGCGACGTGGCGGACCCCACGGTCGGTGTGGATTTCTATGCCCGTTCGCTGGATATTGAACCGGGGGTGAAGATCAAGCTTCAGCTCTGGGACACTGCTGGACAGGAGCGCTTCAGGTAAGTATCTTCGGCCAATATATGCCTGTAGATGTGTAATATTGATAATATGGGTATTAATAATTAATGTATAATACGCACCGTGCGGGTTATACAGGGGCGTGGTAAAAATCCCCCGCCCCCCCCCCCCCAAAAAAAAACAAATCACCGCACGTTAATTGTTATAAAAAGACAGTACAGCGTCTTTCACCATTCGATTTAGTATTAACCTCTAGTCTGCCATGAATACTTAAAAAACCGTGACAGGTCACATAAGAATACATCCTTCAAATCAACGCACCGTTTTGCGTTACATAAACAGGTTTCGCGTCATTAATGAAAAATAAAGGACAAATGGAAACTTCTAAATGAAAATTAATACGCATTTCCCTGAAATTTCTACAGAATAATGGGTACAATCAATGGTCACAATATGCTTATGTGAAACGGGGGGGGTCGTCGCAGGCATACAGGGACAGTATACGTGTTACTTTGTGTAACCCGTAGGAGAACGAAGGCTCACCGTGGCAATTTGTGTTTTACATTCGACAATTGATGTAAAGTTGCATAAGAGTATCCTTGTTTTAATATAACATTAAAATTCTATCCCTCTCTATGACATGTTCTGCCTCTAGGAATGCTTCCGTGTATAAATAAAATATAACACGGTATCGAACAATCCCACATTAACTACTAATAAATTCACCGAAAACTGATTTTAAGCGATTACACTAACAACGTTTACACCGGCGATGATACAATAGCTGTTTATGTCTTAACGCGATCGCCAACAGCTTCTTTATGTCTGTCTTAGTGTGGTAATTCGGATATTCGTAAGCATCAGCACGGCCTACTACTGACCGCAAGCCATATGCCACACTATTACAAATGCAACTCTGGAACCAAGAAGACTGCCTTCACTGCTCATTCTGAAATCTATTTTACTGGATTGTGCAGTGCTAGCATTCATTCTGTCGTCAGGTGGCAGAATGGTTAAGGAACCCAATGTGAAGGCACCATATACAAATTTATAGGGCACTACTTTTTTGGTAATTTGTCTGAATTCATTAGCAAATATTTACAGCAAATGCATGTTGCTAAAACTGTAATGAAATCACAGGGTGCTATGGGTAAAAGAGTCCTTTAGGCAAAATATCATTTTTTTCAATTATGCTAGCTGGCTCTGTCATGAAGAAATTTTAACAGTTGTGCAAGAGGCCCGGGACTTCAAATAAGAACATGTGGATCTAAGTAGTACAACTGAAGTGATGTTTTTTTTTCATTTACTGTATGGTAGGTTTTAGTAATGCCTGTGTTGTGCTTTATGTCTCAGATCAATCACCACCTCATACTACCGCAACTCAGTAGGCGGCCTGCTGGTCTTTGACCTGACCAATCGGAAGACCTTTGACCATGTACGGGAGTGGCACCGCGAGGTCACTGAACATGTGCTGCCCTATCACATGGTCTATATTCTGATTGGCCACAAGAGCGACCTGGAGCATGATCGCAAGGTGTCCCGTGAGGAGGCAGAGCGGTTGGCGGCTGACCTCGGAATACGCTACGTGGAAACGTCAGCCAAGCGCAACACCAACGTGGAGCGTGCTTTCCAGCTGCTCACACGTGACATCTACGAGCTGATGAAAATGGGTGAGATCGACGCCCGTGACGGCTGGGAGGGTGTGAAGGCCGGGCTCAGCAACAAGGTGCTTTATCCGGCTGAGGAGGAGGCTGAGAGGGAACGGAGCTGTCGCTGCTGACTGCTCCCTCACCCTTACTTTATGCAGAAATGCACACAGGCACATGCACACACAAGCATTCACACCACTACTGGAATACCTGTCCTGCTGTGGGACTCATCTGCCCTTCTCTCCTGTCCACCTCGAACGGGCTCATGTCTGATCTGTTATGTAACCTCATCATCCTGGGCTCATGTCTGATCTGTTGTGTGACCTCATCATTCTGGGCCCCTGGCTCGATCATGTCTGATCTGTTATGTGACCTCATCATCCTGGGCCCCCGGCTCATGTCTGATCTGTTATGTGACCTCATCATTCTGGGCCCCTGGCTCGATCATGTCTGACCTGTTATGTGACCTCATCAACCTGGGCCTCCTGGCCCATGTGCGTACAGGAGGGCCCTGCCAGCAAGGAAGCCTTAGACCTGGCTGAACTAAGCAACCCTCTGACATATCCCTCCAGGAGTAAAGCCGGGCTAAATGTTTGTTTCTCAACGATTGGAAGTGTACATCGACCCATCTGGATTCATGACATCATGCCTGTTTGTCCTGCATAGGTACATTTTTACAATTCTGGATCATTCTGTCCTCTTCCATTTGCAGGACTCACACTACTGGGGATGTCATCGTGGATATTTCATTATTTGTAAATGACAAAAATAAGTAACACCTGTCTTCATGTCAGCAAATATGTGAGTGTGGAACCTAGAGTCCTATACATCTGATGGTAATGTGATGAATGGATTATGCCAAATCATGTAGGCTTTTTTGTTCGCTCTTGTGGTAGAAAGCCTTTACTGCTAGTTTGACCGACATAAAATAAAAGGACTAAATTGTTGGTTTCCATTTATGACCACAAACATACAGATGTAAAATTTTGTACAATAAAGAATGATTACTGGTAAATCAATAAGTGTACTTAGTGACATTATCATCACTCAAACGACTTGGCAGCAGAGTGAAAATGTTTATCATTAGAGTTATCAGTATTATTATTGAGAACCACTTCTCTGGGAGACTTGGTGCTTGATCCTTGGCAAAAGCTTTAATGTCATAAAAAGATATGTAACAGTGTCTTTTATTGGATTAAATTGGCTGTTTTTCTTGACCTGGGTAAGGGACACCTAACTGCAGCACTGCCACTGCACCTGTGAACACTCTGTGTATTTACCTTCAGGAGGTGAGTCTGTGCATCATTTCACCCGGATGCAGAGATTAGGGCTGCATGTGATTAATGTACAAAATACAATCAGTGTGATGTCACTTTGTGAGCGGTATGACTTGTTTTGTGCATTGATTTCTGTACTTTGTACTGTACTTTGAGATGTGGTGATTAAAATAAACAATATTTATGTTACCTTGCAGTTACCTTGTTTGATAGTTGCACGGACAGGTGATTTTCATGTGTGCAAATACAGCTACCCTTTCACATTCGCAAGGGTTTGGACAGAGGTTCCCCTTGAATGTGAAAATTCATGAAAAATACTTGAACTCCAACCACAACCGACAACCGTGATACCAGATAAGGTCTATTATTTACCAATTTTTAAATGAACAGTACACTTAGCTGTACATTTTGCATGTCAAACTGCTTTGCCATTTTCAGTCTAGACCATCTAAAGTATGCCCCTGTATTTAGAAAATGTGTACTGTGCACACTGGAAGCATTAGAATACGTTGAGAACCCATTATTAAAAATGCAAAATTAACAGCATCGAAGAGTTGAAAAGTTACTGCGAGTAAATGTGCCCATCCGTGCTTACAAAAACAGTTAACACCAACACGTGGGTCAGGCTGGTTCCTGAGCAAAAGGATTCGTGATGCAAGCCTACCCAAACCAAGATGCATATATATCAGGTTTTTTAATAGAAAAATAACCACTTGCAATGCAAATATTAAATGGGCCTAACACAAACATATACATATTATATAAGCTTATGTGATCCAAATCATTTTCAGTATTGCATTTGGCTTACGCATTATCTATGAGTTTCTACAATCTTCCGGCAAGCTCCAAAACATCTATCTATTCATCCGTTTTCCAAACCGCTTATCCTACAGGGTCACGGGGAGTACGGAGTCTATCCAAAAAGCTATAGGCACGAGGTGGGGAATAACCCAGGATGAGGGGCAGCTCCAAAACATTGTGATTTTAATGTTCCCAACCTATTACCTATAATTGAAACCGTAAAATGTTAAATTTACGAATCCAGAGAAGCGACTGTAATTGTTATCAGTTCTACTGAACTTGACATTAGGAATAACACGACAACACACCTGTCCTGGGGATTTGGTGGTCTGGATTGTTTTGTGCGCAGGGAGTGAGCAAAAATATGGACAGTCCGGTGGGGCCTGAGCACTGGGTTGAGAAACATTGTTATAGCACACTGTGGTGGCCTGAGTCAGTGGCTACAGATGTTGAAAGGCAGCACCCCCTGGAGGAGATGGGCGGAACTGTTGCCACCTTCTCTTCAAAACATTACTTTGAAGGACACTGATTTGATCAGGCTGGAGGCAAAAAAATTACACACTTACTGAGAGGAGAATGGTGTTCGTTCCACCAAATATTTTCCAGGATTTTGCTTTTATAAATATAAATAAACGTGGAAGTTGGTAGAATTCGGTTCTCATCTAATGACTGAGGAGGAAAACTTTTTAGCCGACGATTTTAGTTGCATACGCAAAAAGGCGCAATTACATTAGAGGGATCCTCCTCCCAGAAAAGAGAATAAAATGACAATTTTCTGTAATTTGACATGACGGCGGCTTTCTGTCATTTTTTAAACAACTTCGAAATCTTCCCTCTGCATCTTGACCTGAAGATAAACGAAATTCTGTGTTTTGTCAACTATAACCAGTGACAGTGGTGGTAAAAACTTTCAGGTCACGGTGATGATACTCAGAGAGCTCTCTTTTAGTAATGTGAAATAGGATTTTATGATATTACATCAAGTCACGACGTAAGTCACGTCTCGCCAGTGAGGCAAGAGGTTAAACAAGCACATTGATGGAAGGCTAACTTTGGTTGGTAGTAGCCAACTACCTTGCAAAGTAAAAAATACCTATGATTCTGAAATGTAATAGTGTATAAATAATTCCAATAAATTTTCACACACGTTTGAATAAAGGTTTCATGCTGATACCCTACTATCTACTTCGATAACCCACCTTCAATCTCTCGCTGCATCAATGTCCACAAGATAAAGGACTATTATTATATATTGCAAATAAAGTTCAACTATACAAGGTAGCATGAACTAAATACGTTTAAGTGTTCCTACAGATTAGCAACACAATTACATGAAATCATAATTCTAAATAAGGTTCCAAAATTGATATACAATATTAAGGTTGGTTATTTATGTGTCTTTCTGTTGTTTTACTCAGAGGCAGCAAAGTGTCTCGCAGAACTGGTATAAAGTCCGCACCGGACATTTGGATCAATGAAAGTCGTTACGTCAAACATTTATATCCCATAATGCTCCACTTCACGCTTCACGAAAATAATTTCTTTCCACGTTAAAATCCAAATATAATACCCACTCTGTCAATATCATGTGTAATCAACCCTGAACTGTAATATTAGTACGATACTGATAGAATTAATGTAGTCACATTAATGTATAAAACCACACCGTGAATGCATAGGTCGGATGGCAGGTAGCCTTCCGCCTTCCGCGAGTCGATTGTTTAAAAAGGGCTTCTGCTGTGACTGGCACGGGGGAGGAGTGGGTGATCGCTCCTTCCCTGCGGAATCGCTATCAAGAGATTTCGGAAGCATAATTTTTGTGACACGGAGTTGCTGATGATCGTTTATCTCGGCGCTCCATTTTGAAGGTTGAAAAGAAGGTTTGTGCTTGAATGGAGAAAGTTAGCGCGATCAGAAATGTAATACCCCCCAAGGATGAATACGCAGTCGTAATATGGGAACGCAGGCGCGTTTCGTGTGCGTGTGGTCGCACCATGAAACGTCACGCCGAGGCGGAGCGAGCAAAATAAGAATGGAGGCTTTGCGCTAGAAGTTTGTGCTGACTGGCGAGTGTCTCGCTGTTTGTAGGGTGGCGGCAGTCTCTTTTTAATGCCACTGAACATACGTTCCGCATTCCCTTTCTCAGCATTTGACGGATTTATCTTATATTCTTCCGCAAGAGTAGAACATGGTTCATTAGACTTGATGTAGGCCATCTCGCATAGCGAGGTTTTTCATGAATGTATGACTTAAATATGTTGCCTGCAGGTATTTAAAATTGAAGAATCGAGCGTCGTTTACTTAACCTTTGCTTGCTGTCGCACTGCCCGACCTAGCTAACGAATTGGACCATAAAATGTCCAGAATTATGACATAACTGTGTTAGCTACTTTATTAACCCATTCACTTTATGTCTATAACACCTGGTAGATCGGGTTGCCAACTCTCACCCATCTGGCATGACAGTCACGCAAGAAATCGTACAGCAAGTCTATATTATTCCATTATGAAACGTAGAATTGGCTATATCAAAAGTATCGGAATAGATTGCAAACCCTATAGACTATTTTACAAGGTAATACAGCTGTTACATTACACGTTGACGTTATAATATACCAATCGGTACAGCATACTCCCAATAGAGCGTATGCGTAGAATTGAATAACATAATGCTCTCCGATAGCCCATGAATTTAGCAAGAAAATTCGACGGAAAGTAAGAGATTAATGATTTACCGTTATTACGTGTAGTTATAACTATGTACAAGTAGCATTTACTCAGTTTCTCTGTTGTGAACTAGTACATAAATTAAACCCACCATTGCAAAAATATTCTAGCTTTTTCTCATGCACATTCTTTTATCACATTCTCATGCACATTCTTTTCGTTTTGTTCATCGTTTGTAATATTCCGAATAAAGACGATTTCAGACAACTACTGAAACAATGGACAATTGGAGTATTGGAGAGAAGCAAGCTCTCCATCACACGCTATACATATGTTGCGCTTGATATTCATTTCCTTATCAAATTGTTATCACCGATTAAAAACCACCGAATGTATTTCCGTTTCAGAATGTTTTATCACCGTTCAAGACTAAGTACAGTGGTACCACGGTTCTCGGACTCACTAGAACTCGAATTTCTTCAAAGTCGAACAAACCAATTTGACCTAGAACTCGATCTAAATGTCAGAAGTCTAACCGTGAACGCTGACCTAATATAAATTGTACGCGCCAAGAAATGAGTCATACTACAATGCAATTCTTACTTAAATGCCTTCTTCACAGATTTGACGATTAACCAAAAAGGCAGCGCAACATTACAGTAACTAACAATAAATAAAACACTAACTTACGTGTACTATTAGAGCATTTATGTAATTTATTTTAACTTTATTTTATCAGGTAAATTAACTGAAAACCAGTTCTCACTGCTTTATGTGATATTCGGGAGAAATAGCAGAACTGCCAGGGATACAAACCTCATGCGTGTAACTAAACTCTTCAGCTATAAGGACAAAGGTGTGTCGTCACGGAGGCGGTTCCAGTTCGTGCAGCCAGGTGAGAGGTCGCAATGCATCTAACCCTAATGCATTGCCTCAGGATCAGAATGCATTGCTTTAAGCCAGTGCTGTAAGCAAGTCGAACGCACCCAATGACCAGACTGGGGAAACAAACTGAAACGTAGACTTAATACAGAGGACTAAAGACAACAAAAAGAAACAGCTGATCACAGTGTGTGCTGTCCTAGCCTCCTATTGTGTGGTATAGAGTGATGAGTCCTTGTCTTTTCTGAGGTTCGCCTCTTCCTCCTCAGGACCACTCCTGTGTCCATTTTCACCTCATAGGATCTTAGATCCACCTGCATGATGACTGTTGCTTTCCTTCAAACTGTGTTGGATTCTAACAGCTGAACTCTCACCCTGTCTCCCAGTTTCAAAACATATACAGTGGGTACGGAAAGTATTCAGACCCCCTTCAATTTTTTACTCTTTGTTATATTGCAGCCATTTTAGCTGCAATCTCTGGAGGGACCTAAAAATGGCTGTCTACCAACGTTTACCATCCAACCTGACAGAACTAGAGAGGATCTGCAAGGAGGAATGGCAGAGGATCCCCAAATACAGGTGTGAAAAACTTGTTGCATCTTTCCCAAGAAGACTCATGGCTGTATTAGCTCAAAAGGGTGCTTCTACTAAAT
>JABFEA020000050.1:17526418-17537086 GCA_019775915.2 Cyphomyrus plagiostoma
AACCAGTTCTCACTGCTTTATGTGATATTCGGGAGAAATAGCAGATTACGCATCAGAACTGCCTGGGATACAAACATCATACGTGTAACTAAACTCTTCAGCCAATAAGGGCAAAGGTGTGTCATCACGGAGGCGATTCCAGTTTGTGTAGCTGGGTGAGAGGTCGCAATGCATATACTTTGTCAGGATCAGAATGTGTTGCTTTAAGCCAGCACTGTAAGCAAGTCGAACGCACCCAATGACCTGACTGGGGAAACAAACCGAAACACGGACTTAATACAAAGGATTAATGACCACAACCAGAAATAGCTGATCACATGGGAATCCCACACGAGGTTAACGAGGGGGCGTGGCACACGGAAGGTGCAGACAATCTGGGCAGGACAGGGGTAATGTTGGGATAAGAACTTTATCGTTTTGGAAGCCATTAAGAAAAAAATGCTCTTCTTGTTTTATCCTGTCCATTTTGTGTTTAAATGCTAAAAAAACATATTTAGGTGTAATTTAATTAACTGGTTTTCCATTATTTCTATTGGGAAAAATTCAATCAGAACTCGAACTTTTTAGGATTTGATCCGGAGTCCGGAACGGATTAAGTTCGAGAACCGAGGTACCACTGTATATACTCTGCTTTCGGCAAAATGCATACTTTTCTCCTCAGTAGGACTCACACATTAACTTGAATTTATTCCTTTTGACCTTTGGTCTGTCTGGATCAAAGCCAGTGCAGGAAATTTTGTTTGCAAAAATATACATGATTTCCAGTGACCCATGGAATCACAACAATTTTAGATGAAGATGCATCTGCCAAGAAGCCCATAAGGCTGGAGGTAACCCATTGGCATGTCCGGTGTGTCGCTGGGCGCCTTTGGCAGAGACTGCCTCCTTCTCACCTATCTTCTGAGTTGCGACACTTTTACTCTTCCCTATAAAACATGCAGTCTTAGGCTTTCCGGTCTGGTCCGCTTACTGTGCATCACCTGTGACACACAGGTGCTTTAGTCTGCCCTGAGCTGGGAGAAATCCCTCCACGCTCATGCTTCGCTTCACTTGTTTTGTGGTCTGGTGAACTGTGCTACCGCCATCCTGCGCCTGCGTGCCAAGTGAATGCCGGGCTCCAGCTTCAGTCATTCACTCTCTCTGGAGGTGCTTATGGGTATGCTCTTTGTGGCCATCCTGCCGGGGGCGAGACCAGCACCGAGCCAATTCCAGGCAGAGCAGGATACAGGGCTGCTAGTTCGTCATAGGTTAGGCTAATTCATGTCTTGGATTACAAAGTGACACAGGGGAGAGAGGGGAGTCCACTCAAGAGCAGAGGTGTGACTTCTGCCCCCCCAACCCTGGTGATCTGAAGAAACAGTGTTGCCCACTCTGCTTACTACTCACAGATAATTGTTAAAAAAACAATCTAATAGCATGTCAGTTTTACACATTGTCCAGTTTGTTCTCTTTTTTTTAACTAGAAGATAATTTATTTGGTTTGCAACTCAAGCATGACATAGTGACAGACGATTGCACTGATTGTTTTTGATTTGGCTTTAATTTGATCCCAAGTTGGTATTGCAGATACCGATATTCAGTGTAGGTCCAACCCTGATGATAGATAATAATAAATGAATCAAGGGTGGGTGAGTTACAGGTAGATTGATCGTACAACATCCCCTTTCTTGCCCAATAGTAATTCATATTCTGCTCCTTATAATAAAATGTTTAACTTACCAGGTTATAAAATGTAATATTGTTGTAACGTCAGAATAGAATGTCAAATTGAAAACGTTCAGATCAATACAATCTGTAGCCTGTCTTATCTGATGACAAGGAGTATGGTAAGCTTTTTGCAACTCTTCTGGTAGCTTGTATTTGTGTTGCTTTTTATTATTTTTGTAATATGCGTCTTGGATTATATTAGACTGTGGTTATTAATGTTTTTATTTAGCTTGACTTATAGACTTATTTATGGCATTATCAATATCCAGTAAAAAAAAAATACAGTTAAAAATAATTAATAACCTTTTTTCCTCATTCCTGTAGTTAATGAGCTGATAATAGATGTTGCTGTCACGTTCTTAATATTAATTTTGCTTATCTAGAAATACCTCTAAACCCGCTTTCTGGAATACCCCCTCTAGTTATTTAACTGATAATAGACGGATACATCTAAAGCTCCTTTTGAATGAACAACGGTTGTTATAGAGTATAAGCATTTTTAGAATTTGATGCATCCAGTATATTCGCGTTTTTCTACTTGTTTGTTCAAAAGAAACAAGAAAAAATTGTCATCAGTACTACTACTGCTTCTCGCTAGTTGACAGTTTCTTTCAGTATGCGGCTTTTTTCCTTAGTCTTCTGCGGACATTACGCATTGTGTTTGGTGTTGATCTGTCATATTTGCATGTGGATATTTCACAGATTTGTGTAGATTTTTTGTGTTGTGTTCGGTGTGAAACAGTCTTAAAGGCTGCTATTTGTGTATAAAGATAAACCATGTATATGGAAAGTATGCAAGAGTAATACATACACGTACATTTAATGTTTGTATTATTGATTTCCACGATAAAGGAGTCAGAGGTGAAGGGTCAGAGTTCAAGGTTGCAGTTTTTTGCTAATTATCGATAAATAACTGGATGCTGTTGGAACAACTGGTACCTGGAGCCTGTTCCCTGTCACCCCAACCACCTAATTCTTACTCTACTCCCCCAGCTCCCTCTACACATTCTCTCCACCTCACCAAAAATCTTTTTTAAATATTCATTGGAAATTTGAAAAAGATCCATCAAATACAAGAATTCATGCTCTTTCCTTCCTTTGCTGCCACCTAGTGCTGTTATTTCAGTTTTTGGGCAGTTTGTCTCAAAACGAAATCAGGGTAGATCTTCATCCATATAGTGTTTCTGTGAACTGGCACTCCATCGAATATTTTTTGAATGATTACATTCTGCAGTCACCCTTCCCCCTCCCTTTGTGGCCACTGTGTCTCCAAAGTTTGAAAATGATAAGTGAAATACTTCCTGAGTTACTGCTAATGAGAGAGTGCCTGTGGTGGCAGGCCAGTCACAAAACCATATGTGTTTCCTCTCCGAGAAATGAAAGCATGGCCACTCATACAATACTAACTGCGAAGATAATAATAAAACACTTTTCAAGCTAGAGTATGACACATCAAAACTTGAACTGCAGCTGAGACTTCCCAGTGATTTTTCCATAATAACAGTATAATTCACAAAGAATGAATAAAATGTTCTGTTCCACTGATCCACTGAGGAACTATACGCTTTGCTGTAGCACTAAAATCAGCAAGTGAATCCTTCACAGTGCGAGGCAGAGTGTAACTTGAGCACCTCACCTGGCAGTGTTAACCTCACCTGGCAGTGTTAACCTCACCTGGCAGTGTTAAGTAGGTGCTGCATAAATTTTTCTGTTGATGCAGCCTCTTGTCCACTTAAAGTAGCCAGATTCATTAGCTTCATGGACTTGACGCTTGTCTGGTTAAAGTAGCCAGCACCTTTAGCTTCCTGGACTCTGATTTAAGCATCCAGTGAGGACCATGCTGGCAGTGACACCAGACTGGACCGTTTCTGCTGAAAACACTGCAGCTGTTAAAAGGACCAGCCTATGCTCTTAAGCAAAACACATTATCTTATTTCAGCTTATCTTATCTGAGATAGGAAGTAGCAAACTTTTTTAAACTCAGATTTTAAGCATATGGTGGTGTGTTCTTTATACTATGGCAGTTTTCCCAAAATGAGATTTTAAAATTAGCAATATATCTCCTTGCTACGGTATCACGATATATTGAATTCTAACCCTTGCATCATGATATAAATCACGCGGCCTGATTCTTTCCGATACACAGCCCTATCACAGCCCTTAATGGGAATTTGATGGATTGGTCTACAGCTAAGCAAAATGCGTTTTGTGTCTTTGTACCCATAGCCGGCTGCAATTTTGATGAAGACTCGAACAACAGCCTAGATGAATGCCAGCAGGGGACTGATGACGACTTCGACTGGCAGTTAGTCCGGACCTACAGCTGGCCTCAGGAAGACCCAGACCTCCTGCCTGGTGAGACTGTCCATCTAACACACCTTGGGAATGATCACACTGGATGAGTGAATCTGCACTCTCAGCTAAACAGTAACTCAGCGATTTTTCCATCTTGGCGTTTGTGCCTATGCTAGTATTCTATTTAGGTAGTAAGGAAGGAGATTAGCATGAGATGGTGTGCATATCTCAGGAGTTTGGGTGCTACAATAATTAAGGAGAAATTTCCTGCCACAAGTGATTCATCAGGAGCTGCACCCCGAGATTCCGTTATTCATGAGGTAGTTCTCAGCACCTTCCTGTCATTTTCAGGGTTCTTCCCTTAACGCTGCATGCTTCACATAGCTGCTTCTTTGGAGCTGAGCTCGCTGGGGGAAGCATTCTTGTTGGACAGATCTCCTTTGTCCATCTCCAAGCTGCACCAATACCATTAAGAGTCGTGTTTCTGTTGTCATCATCTGTTTTGAAGTCAGACTTAATTACACCATTATACACTCACACATGAGTCTTGCAGGAGAGCATTTTGCATGCTACCAATACGTTGCTCTCCAATACAAATGTTCCTCTTGAATACACCAATTTTCAGTAAGCATTACAAAAGCAAAATAATACAAGGATACACAAATTCAGTCATTTATTATTATTTAGCATAAATTTGTCCTTTAGAACCTTCAGTGTTTTTCATTGATGTAAGTCCAAGGAATGGGCTGTTTAGTCTGCTTTTAAGCTTACATTTAATTATATAGCAGCTGCTTTTACCCAAAGTGATGTGCTTCATAAGTAGCTCATATTTGTGCACCGTGTTCTGTACTGCTTTTTAATTTGAAGGTATATTGACACCATGGGAGTCATGCTATGGCAACCAATCATTTTAAGAAGTCCTGTTGTGCAACACACTATTATATCTGCTGACTTGTACCACCTTATCATTAATGACTCAGTCCAGGTTCTTCATGGTAATGGAAGAGCAGGGTGAATCATGTGTCCATGGATTACTACTATGGATCAGATGAGAGCAACAGAACAGCTCTGGTATTTTCTCGGCTAAACAGCACGGAGATTGTTCACAGCCTATTGGATTGGTCAGGCGGGATGGAGTCACCATACTGACTGTTTGCTATGTGCACATTGCTGAATGTTTGTGTGGAATTGCATAATACAAACAGTTGTATATGTCCCGTCGTGTGACTCTTGCTTTGTCTACACCGCGTGCCGCTCCTTCCAGAAGCGTGTTGCTCTTTAGTTCTGGTCTGCTTTTGTCTGCTAAATCTCCTGATTTAGATTTTTTGTAAATGGTTAGATTTTGCTTTGTTCACGCTGAGTTCATTCAAGGTTAGAATCATTATAATGTTAGGTTCCTGTGAATAAGCGGCACAACGTGTGAAAGATAACATAAATCCCATGTGAATTACTTTAGTCTGTTCGTCAGCATCGGCTGTCAGTTCAGAGGCTGACTGACGTGCAGCCTGTGGGTGAGCCTGTGGGTGAGATGTCAGGGTGGAGATCCTTCGTCTTCTTTGACTAGAGGCACAACCCTTTCAGTGGCTCCCACACATTGGCTATGTATGATTTGTATTACTTGAACTTATTTTGTGCAAAACACTGAGGATGGGCATGGTGGTGCAGTGGTTAGCACTGTCGCCTCACACCTCTGTGGCCCGGGTTCTATTCTCCGCCTGGGTCACATGTGTGTGGAGTTTGCATGTTCTCTCCCCGTGTCGTCGTGGGGTTTCCTCCGGGTGCTCCGGTTTCCCCCCACTGTCCAAAAACATGCTGAGGCTGATTGGAGTTCCTAAATTGCCCGTAGGTGTGCCTGTGTGCATGACTGGTGTGTGAGTGTGCCCTGCGATGGGCTGGCCCCCCATCCAGGGTTGTTCCCTGCCTCGTGCCCATTGCTTCCGGGATAGGCTCCGGACACCCCGCGACCCAGTAGGATAAGCGGTTTAGAAAATGGATGGATGGACACTGAGGATGGTCTCTGTATTTGAAAATGTGCTGTATAAATAAATTTGCCGTACCTTGGCTAGGTCACATACAGCACCATGCAAAAGTCATTGGCAGACAAAGAAAATGATGTTTAAATGGTCTTAATGTTGAGGAAGAACTATTATATCTGTCAAAGAGTGTTAACTTAGGCATTTGAAAACTTGCCCTAAAATTATCCCAATACTTGCATGACCATCCAATACACCCATGTATTTTGTGACTTGAGCACTAACAAACCTGGTTTGGCTAATCCATACCTCATTGAGTTATATACCGTATTAATTAATTAAGCCGAAGCGAGCTGATGATGAAATTTAACAAATACATGGCTGAGGTGCCCTGAGGAGACGCTGGAGCACCGAAGCAGTGTTCTTATACTACATATATTTTATCGTGTTACTGTTGACTTGCTTTATTCCATTGTTATAATGTTATATTATTTTTTCTCTGAGCAAATATACACTTACTATCCAGATAAACAGCTTTCAACATTTTCTTTGACAGCCTATTGACTTTTTCAATGTACTTTAAATCTAGATAAACCTTTGCTACTTTTGTGGTTAACCCACATTCCTGTGCTGATTACCCATCTCCTGTGGTTAACCCAAATTCCTGTGCTGATTACCCATCTCTTCTGGTTAACCCACATTCCTGTGCTGATTACCCATCTCTTCTGGTTAACCCACATTCCTGTGCTGATTACCCATCTCCTGTGGTTAACCCAAATTCCTGTGCTGATTACCCATCTCTTCTGGTTAACCCACATTCCTGTGCTGATTACCCATCTCTTCTGGTTAACCCACATTCCTGTGCTGATAACCCTTCCTCCTGTGCCTAACCCCCACTCCTGTGCTAGTAACCCTTCCTTCTATGGCTAACCCCATTCCTATGCTAATAGCCCTTTTTGTCTTGTGGTTAACCCCCATTCCTGTGCTGCTAACCCTTCTTCTCATGGCTAACACACTTTCCTGTGCCTAACCCCCATTCCTGTTATAAAAACCTGTTATTTTGACGTTGTGGGGACCATTTTTCTGGTCCCTATAAGAATAATTTTATGAAAATCGGTGACTGCAATCAAAAAACTAAAAATGCAAAAAGACTAGTATTTTATTTGGTTACTTATGGTCTATGTTGGGGGTGGCATGGTGGTGCAGTGGTTAGCACTGTTGCCTCACACCCGGGTTCCGGTCTTCGCCTGTGTTACATGTTTGTGGAGTTTGCATGTTCTCCCCGCGTCATCGTGGGGTTTCCTCCGGGTACTCCGGTTTCCCCCCACAGTCCAAAAACATGCTGAGACTGATTGGAGTTGCCAAATTGCCTGTAGGTGTGCGTGTGCGAGTGACTGGTGTGTGAGTGTGCCCTGCGATGGGCTGGTCCCCCGTCCAGGGTTGTTCCCTGCCTCGTGCCCGTTGCTTCTGGGATAGGCTCCGGACCCCCCGCGACCCAGTAAGATAAGCGGTTTGGAAAGTGGATGGATGGATGGTCTATGTTAGGGCTGGGTAGGGGTTAGGGTCATCGTGCTGGGATTAGGGTTTTCCCCATAGATGTGTGTGTGTCTGTGTGTGTGTAAGTACGATCAGAAACAAGGCATTAATTGTAGAGTGGTGAAAACAAAAGCAGAGCCACAGGACTGAAGGACACAGGATAGTATCAGGTAAGAAGGAGCAACAAACACTCTTAAAGGCAAACAGAGCTATGATGATTGCAGTTATCTTAAAGAAAAGTGGCCTAACCAGCCTATTTCTAGGGATTTCCTTCATTAAAAGCCTCTGGGTATTTAATTTACATAAAGATAGCTGTAGGAGCATAGAACATTAAGGGCTATAGATTACAGACATAAAACATTTAATACCAGGATGATGACTGGAGCTCCCCCTGGAAGTATATTTTTCGATACAGAGAACAATGAGAGCAATGATTTATACTTTATTATTGCACATTTGGCTAAGAATCCTGGCCAGTATCCTGTGCTGGTTTTAATAATAGCATCTCCTCCCAACATTCACAGCTAAGTACGTGTAGGTAGTGCAACCAGGTGGAATATTTGCATACAATGGGCTTGCATGATATGATAAGGAGCGCAGAAAGGCTGATGTAATCTGAATGCTGTGTTCCAGATGGACGGCTATTACAATAACCCTGCATTAATACTATATCTTTGTCAGTAGCCACTTAAAGTTAGCAGAACTTGGGCACACGCAGGTCACTGTACTGCAATGCAAGTCAGAATTCACTGCGGACAGGTAGAAAAGCTCTTCAAACAGGCAGGCCAACATCCAGTTCTCATACAGCTCCTGATTATGGTGACATTTTGCTTCAGTGGACAGCCCTCAGTAACCATGCTGACATACGGTGTCAAATTAGTACTTAAGGAGTACTGGTCTATTGTCCAGATTTTTAACAACAATTTCTGTGATTGCCAGTCTAATACCTTGTTTGTTTTGTGTCATTTAATTTGCCTGGCTGTCTCCGCTGTTAACAACCATGATAATAATTATGTCATTATGCCATTATGTAATTATCCATTAAATGGCAAGATGGCAGCTTTAGTGGGCATACAGACTAAGCAGACCACACTGTGCCCCAAACGCGGTTTAACATTCACCTTAAATCAGCCTTTTTCTCCCTGGGAACACGACGTGCTTGGAACTCGATTTCCTCCAAGCAGTATGGGCTTGCCGGTGTCAAAAATACAGATCAGTAACTGGCCAGCATCAATGAAGTGGACTGTATGTGGTTCAGATCAAAGCATATTTGCCAAGGAGAAAGGCATGTGGCTGCGAGACCTACACAGTCTTCAGTGTCTGATTAATTACACCGTACATCTGTTTATGCCTTTTTAATGCTTATATTCTTATGGCTGATTATCTAATCCATAACTTGAAATGGCAGCTTTAGAGACACAGGACTAAGTTCATAACCATCACGCTAGAGTAAGTTTTTGCTATGTATGTATTTTTGGTTAGTGTGTGTCATTCTGATCCAAAAGGCTACGCTAGCTCGCCAGCGCTCTGCTGTTTCGCCGGGCCTCTGATCTCCATGGTGCCTGTGTGCCTCACCTGCCGCTGACATTCAGTGAGAGTGGGTGGAGGACACAGCGATGTCACACCGGATGTGCTGCCTGTCCCCAGGCCTGCCAGTCCTCCCAGCGGCTAATTGGCTGCTCTTCCATCACTTACCCCCACCGCCAGTCGCCGGAAGGTCCCTCAGAGCAATGCTGCCTCCTTTTGCATCCCAGTTTGTTACAGAAAAACAAAAAAAAAACGAAAGTTTGCCAGAGCATATCTGAGAACATACAGGCACTCGGGCTGGAAGTTGTCAAAGTATGAGATGAGCTGTAATGGGAAGGGCTTAAAAAATAGAAGAAACAAAAAAGAACACATGAAGATGGAAATAAAAATAGCAGAGCTAAGCACCTTGAAATCTGAATCATTTAGAGGAGGAGTGTGAGCGCTAGACAAGCACGGATGACAGGGAGGGGCCCGCACACTGCAGGATAAGGAACATTATGCTGAGAATAACAAAAGTTCAGCTGCAGGGAAAAACTGGAGACACTTTGAACTACAGATATTTTGCTCCCTGCACTGTGGTATGAAATATCCTGAAATATGCACTGAGTGCCCGCTGCCTGCGCTCTGTATGGGGGCACTCCTGAGACCCAGAACCACTCTCTCACCACTGTTCAGCGACATTTTACATTTCAGCTTCTCTGGGTTTTTGTCTGACTGGAGTGGGAGCAGAAACCCCATCAGTATGGCCAGGCCAGGCCACACAGCAGTGATTCAGTGGTGATTCCAAAAATCTCAAGGCGTCTTTAGATACATAGAGTTTCACATTGGGGGTTACTGGACAGGAGGAATGTAATGGAGAGGATGAAGAATGAGGGAGACCTGTCTGCAAGGTATGGGTTGGGGTAAGTGAGGCCTCCTCAGAATTTGTCTCCCAGCAGAATGATTCTGAGGCGTTAGCGAGCGGCTAAATCAGCATTCCATTTGAAACATGCACTTTTTTCATGAACAATCCAAGGTCAGGAAGGCCACTGAACTGCAGAAAGTGAAAGTAAACAGAGAAGCATGGGCTGAAAACTTTGTTCCAGTACTGAATTTGCAGCAGAGCACGCGAAGCCAATTAAGCTGGAGGTTACAGCGTGTGGAGAATTCTACAGCAGATTATGCGGTGAGCATCTCTGTAAAGTAATTGGCCGTGGAGCAGCCGAGGAGACTGGCCCATGCATACGAGACCCATCATTACCGTGACCCGCTGAGTCTGTTTGAAAGGCGGCCAGCTGGAGTAAAATTGCCTCATTCTGCCATTACAGGAAGAGACAGATCCTGGAAACGAGTTTAGAGACAACTAGTTAAAAAAACAAGACCCCAATGTGGCCTGATTTACTGGCCTTTGAAGGTACAACTGAAAACATAATTGTTTGATATGTTCTATAAAATAAGTAAAAAACTAGAGGGATTTCTAAAGATGTTGCATGGACAGGTTCTTTAAACTTTACAAAACATGTGTTCTAAGTCAGCAGCAGGGATAGTACTGCAGAATCATTGCCGAATGTCAGCCAGATGTTTTTGACACACACACGTAAGGGGATAGCAGACCTCAGTCACAGATACTCCAGATGTTTTTGACACACAC
>JABFEA020000050.1:17559636-17570029 GCA_019775915.2 Cyphomyrus plagiostoma
TTTCCACCTATGGCCACGAGTTCTTGTATTTGAACTAATGCTGAAGTAACTATTTGGTTGAACAGCATCCAAACCTGCTAGAATCTTATAGACCTGGATCATGTCCCCCTCAGGCTCCTTTGCTTGAGGCTGAACAGATTTAGCTCAACTAACCTTTCCTCATATGGCTTTCCTCTAAGACCAGGAATCATTCTTGTGGCCCTACGCTGCACCTTTTTTGAAAATGGGCATTATGTTGGCAAGCGATGTATGAGCACCTGAAGGGAGTAAACACAGAGATGGATGATGAAATCATTTGGGGAAGTTTTAAAGAAGAACATAATTGCAAATTGAGAAAAGTCTTCGAAGCAATCCAAAAAGGGAATCTGAAATTAAATAAAGAAAAGGGCCAGCTAGGGGTGACAGAGTTGACATTTTGTAGATGACATCATCAAGCAGCAAGGGTATTTATCCTGATCCCAGAAAGATTTCTGTAATGGAGAACATGCAGAGAACACAGTCTAAAAAAGATGTTCAGAGATTTTTTAGAATGATTAATTATTTGCAAGACCAATAAAAAAATCATCAAATGCATCTTAGAGTGGACTTGGTGCAGCTCTTTTGCAAAAGTACAATGGCAACTAGTGTCCTGGGGCATGCTGTACTTGTCTAGGTTCATGACAGACTCTGAAGTATGCTATGCACAAATTTAAAAGAATTGTGCAGTATCATATATGCGTGTGAGATATTTATCAGTGTGTAGCAGATCGGCTAGCTGGAGTACAGACAGACCACTAACCTTCGATTGCATTATTTGAGAAGCCACTCAGTGACTGTTTCATTTCAGATACAACAAATGTTGAAATGCAGCGTTACTTTCTGGGTGTCACATAAATTCCAGAGAAAATGATGTACACTGCACACGCACTTTCTCAGGCAGGGCGGTTCAAGAACAGAGCAAGATGTTGAAGTCTACACAGATCTGGTCACTGAATCATTACCAGTTTCAAATTCAAAGATTAACTATATACTAGCTGAGACAGCAAAGGACACAGCGTTGAACAAATTGAAACAAATAATATTGGAAGGATGGTCAAATCGGAATCAGCACTGCTCAGCAGATGTCACGGAATTCTGGAACAGCGGAGCAGAACTGACAGTAGTTGACAAAATTACCTACAAAGGAAATAAAATTGTCATACCCAAGACACAGAGAAATGAAATGCTTCATGAAGAAAGTTCACGAAGGGCATCTTGGAATTGAAAAATGCAGGAAGAGAGTCTATGTTATAATGTACTGGCACAGGATTAACCATGATCTTACAACTGAGGGGACTGTGCAATATGTCAATCTTACCAACCAAATAATGCAGCAGAACCACTGAAACCACACAGCTTGCAGAGAGTATGGTTTTTGCCCCAGCCAGACTGCTCATTGGACAAAGACTGAGAACAAATTTACCTATCAGAGAAAACCTGCTTGGAACAAATGAAGAATGGAAAGTGAAGATAGGAACAACAAACAGAAAAACAAAAGCTTTATTTTCACAGGTACACACGACCTACCAGAACTTGAACCAAGTCACACTATCAGGTACAAGGATTATGGGGAGACCCGCCGTCGAGATATCTGTGGTGGCCATCGAGGGTTACCTCTATGGGCTGATATTTGTGCTGCTAGAAACTGAATATGAATTGTGTATACTTGAATCTGCAGTTGTTTCATTAAAAAAAGTCAATCTGCGTTTATTAGCTGAATCTGAATTCAATTCGCAAATTCGATTTCAACCTATTGAGGAAAAGTAATTGACCACAGGTTCAAAACGCAACTCATTTCCACGTTTACGACAGTTATGCAGGTCTGAATTTCCATTTGAATAAAAAGAGGCAAAAAAACCCATGGCGATACGAAATGCAATTCGGTGCCTTGTTATTCTATTTATTATTCAAAATATTTTGAAATGAATTAAGGATTGCATAAGTACTTTGCACATTGAATTGGCAATTGCAAAATGTATTTTCAAATTAAATGCTCAGATTAAATATTGAAATGACAAATGCATGATCTGATTGAATATTGAATTGCCAATTACAAAATGAATTTCCATTTTAATTTTTGTGCTTATAATCTTCCATACAGGATAGCCACAGTACTTGCACATATACCGGAACTAGAGTGAAGCACCAATGTTTTAAGGTGGAATCATTGAGATTTTAAAGGTGAAGTATCACTTAATAAGAACGCAGACTCAAGATATATAGATGTTGATAGTGAGAAAGTTGCAGATCAGCAAAGGACGTCCTAGACAGAATCTTCAGGAATCAGAAAAGCGAGTCGTCAAAGCAAAGCTTCACACAGACTCATTGAGACATGCTGCTTAAGAAATATGCTGATCTTTAAAGAAAGCAAACCAATTTAAGTATTGAGCTGTTGATGTGTTGTTTCACACGGAACAACATCGTGATATATTCTGAAATGCTGAAAGTTTTAACTGTAATAATGGAAATATGTAGCGAGACTAGTTATACGTATAGATTGTTTTACTTTTTAAGGAGGGAATGAAAAAATACTGGATTAGTAATGCATATTTGCTGGGTTTGGTAAGTGATTGTTTATGCCTAGTGGAAATCGCAGGAAGCACTGGTGCTACACATAGTAAGAGTCCTGTCAAGATGGTTGCTGAATATATATTAAGTAAAGTAAGACTGCTCAATCATGAGTGGTTATTGAACACAGAAATAACATGACGCTAAACATGTTAGATATATTGACATTGTCATTTGATTATATTTTTAACCAGTTTCCAGTATTAAGTAGCCAAAATCAGCAACACAAAACTATATACAGTGGTACCTCAGAACTCAAACTTAATCCATTCAGAACTCGGGTTCAAATCCTAAAAAGTTCGAGTTCTGATTGAAGCAGTTTAGATAGAGAAGTTAAATGAGTTGATTCTGACTTTCAACTAATTTTAAAATTAGAGAACTGTAATGTGTAATAATGAGTTCAAGACATTGATCATTAGGTCAGCTGTTCAAACCCATTAATTAGTAGTAAATTAGGGAGCTGCAGTGAAAAGCCACAAACGCAGCGGCCCTTTCTGGATAAGATTGGCCACCTCTGCTGTAACACTCGAACTGACAATACACCTACAGAATCTTATCTTTTAGAGGTATCGATCAAGAGAGGGTTGTAAAGGAATATCAGAGCCTTGAGAGGTCCTATGGAAAACTGAAGACTATTATTGAGTGGAGAAAATGTTGCCCCACAGAGACCTTAGCAAGATCACATCAAAGCTCCACAGCTGATGAAAAAAGGACAAGGAAAAACTTACCAGGGAACCACCTATGATGGCCACAGCAACATGAAAGGGGGCTGCAGGAATTTATGGCAGGTAGTTGTCATTCCTTTGCACATGTGGTGTGTGGTGGCTAAACAAAAGCCATAGTTCACAAAACAACACTCAAGCCTGTCTACATTTTCAATAATAATAGGTACTTTATTGATCCCCATGGGGAAATTGTCGTTACGCCTCCCTCAACTTGCTCTTTGTAGAGTAAGCTGTCCGCAAAGGGCAGCCACCTGTAGCAGCACCCAGGGAGCTGGGGGTTAAGGGCCTTGCTCAAGGACCTGCAAACATGCTGAGGTTGCGTTTGAACTGGCGACCACATGATTACAGGCAGATAGGCTTAGCCCACTGAGCCACACACTGGAAGGTACATTTAATCACTCCATACCTTGTGGGTTTGTGTTTTGATCTGATGAGAAACACGTTTTTTTGGCCTTATTTCTAAGAGTTGTGTTTGGCACAAAGACAAAATAACTTACTGTATCATCTGAAGAATACCATAGTTACCATGAAGCATCGTGGGAGTAGCGCCAGGCTTTGGGGCTGCTTCTCTCTTTGTCTGGGATACAAACTGTAGTAATGATAGATGGGATAAAGATAATCTCAAAATAGTTTGGATCAAAAATCCTGCTGGCCTTTGGAAGCTCAAGGTGAGGAGGAATTTCACCTTCCAACATGATAATGACATAAAGCATATGTTCAAGTCAAATAAGGAAAGGTTTCAGAAAAGGAAGATAAAAGTCCTAAAATGGCCCAGTCTGACCTTGGTCCTACTGAAACCCTAAGGAATGATCTAATGAAGGCAGTGCCCAGCAGGTCCCTTGGCAATCTGAGGGGGCATAAACAGAATGAGGAAAATGTGAAGTCTACACATGTGCAAAGTTGATGATACTTATTGTTCCCAGACAATGCTGTAATACGTTCCAATGTGCTTCCATGTTGTACTAAGTGGGGGCTGCTCTTTTGCAATTGGGGTGTTTTTATTTCAGTTTTTGCCCTATTCTTCATCTGTTTTTCTCTTAAATTTTGTTGTTTGCAAAGTCACAATATAGATGGAAAATGTCTGACATAATTTATGAATCAGAATAATGTGCAATTTTACTAAGGGTGTGTAAACTTTTTATATCCACTGTAAATGAAAGATGGAACAACACTAAATGTAATCTAATGAAAACTAGCGATCTGTTAACACGGTCACTTTAGTGGTTCCTCCCAGCAGGACGTGACTCATAGAGTGTAACCCAGCAGACAGTCTTACTGCTGGGGGCTTTATAACTGTTTGCCATCAGTCAATCATTTGAGATATTTTGCCTCATTTTGTATGCAGCATTTTTATTGCAGGCACTGGATTGCGTGCAGTTTGATGTGGATGCTTCTAGGTTAAAAACAGGCGAAGATACATCAGTGTTTTGATGAAAATGGTAGAGCAGATAAGATGGAAGGGGAAAAAGAAGAAGAGACTGGGGGAGGCAGAGAGAGGAAGACATGCAGACGGGCAAGAGGAAGATAAGGGACTATTGCTCTTTATAAACCACAGCAATCCTTTGTACCGTAAGTTTTATTGAGCTGGTTGGGGGAGAGTGAGGTGCCTCACTGAGTAACCAGCACTCTTGTGCTCAGTTTCTGACAGACTGCTCGGTAGGGTGGTGAGAGGTCTTTAGATTCGCTTCATTCTCAGCCAATCCCCACTTTTCCAGTAATGATAAACTTCCAGTAAATAGACAATGACAGAGTAATTGGTCCCTGCTGCTTCTGATTGGGACAACTTGTTTCCCACTTTGAGTCCAAAGTGATCGCTTAGGGCTTGTCTGTTTGTCTGTTTTGCGTCTAAGCAAGTGGACAGAAGGAAGTACGGCTTCATACAAAAGCTTTTGTGTGTTATAGACCTGACATGCAGGTCTCTCCTTACCTCCGTGCCTGTCCTGCTCACCTTCTGCTGTGGTGTTGAATGTTAATGAGATTAACAGCAGAGGTCACACAATCCTCATTTCCTCCCACAGTCCCTGGGGTCATTGCCACAGAGTCACTGACATTCACCCCTTTGGATGACATGGTCTTCCTCAAGTGGGAGGAACCTGTGGAGCCCAATGGTCTTATCACTCAGTATGAGGTAGGTCCTCCAAGTGTCATCAGTCAGTGCTGTTTAAAGAAGCAGGCATCCAACCCCCGAGCTGTCAGCCTGTAGACTGAAGTGAGCATTGTCACGTTGTCTGTCTCCATTGAGCACTGATGTGGGAGATGAAGAGCTGAGCTTTCCCCGTTGTACTGCTTTGGGAACTGAAACTATAATAGAGAGAAGATGCTGTAGATGAGGGGGGGTGTCCAGGAAATGGGCAGGGGGCTGGAATGGAGGGGAAGAGTGAGGGACAGTAGGAGAGTGAAGCCTGGCGAGGGTGAAGGCCATGAGAGAAATGCTCAGGTAGCACTGTGGAGGAGCAGAGGCCTGTAGCCAAAACCCGCTCATACCAGCTTGGCACAGGTCCTACTGCATGAATCTTTCTGCAGGACATGCACGCTTGCGATGCCGACTCCCCTGAGCTGATGGGTTCTGCAGCCGTGACAGTCTGCTTTCTTGTGGCAGATCAGCTACCAGAGCATTGAATCGTCGGATCCAGGTATCAACGTGCCGGGCCCTCGGCGTGTCGTGTCCAAACTCCGCAACGAGACCTACCACGTGTTCTCCAGCCTGCAGCCCGGCACCACATACTTGGTTTCTGTACGTGCTCAAACTGCCAAGGGCTTCGGACTCACGGCACTCACCGAAATCACCACCAACGTCTCAGGTGAGGGGCTCTGCCTAAGCTCTCCTCTGCCTGTTCATATGAGTGGGCTTGTCTCAGTCTGGTTTAGCTTTTGGCTTTGGGCTGTGTTTCATTTTGGATTTGCTTGGCTTACCGTTTGGCTTTGGGCTGTGTCTGGTTTTGGATTTGCTTGGCTTAGTGTTTGGCTTTGGGCTGTGTCTGGTTTTGGATTTGCTTGGCTTGACTTGGCTTGGGTTTGGCATTTTGTTTATAGTTTGAATTTTTGAGTTCAATCCACTATAGTGGATTAAGTGAGTTTCAAATTAAGTGTGAGCCGATGAAATATTTCCCCAGATGATCTGATATATAAGCATTCTTCCGAATTTGATATACTTTCAGTGCTGTGTACTTCTCAGAAGCCTTCAACCTGAATCACAGAAATCATCTGATAATTAACCTGTTACATAGGAACTGGACTAGAAAAATATGGCAAAGTTCCAGAAAATTCAAGGGACACAAGGGGATTTGTCTCATTCCAAATCTCACTTTTTAGAGAATATTCCCTAAAATCATAGGAACATTCCCATGAGCTTCTTGGGTTGTTTTGAATTAGCTTTGTTTTTTTGTCTATTTAAGTGTGATAGTGGAATCATTTGTGTAGCTGTCAGGTGGCTTTTCATGGGCTGTGAATAGCTCCTCTTGTGTCATATGCTTTTTGTGTGGGTGTGCTGGTGGAAACAGGGATTCGAGAGTTTTGTTTTTCCTTTGTCATGATGTAAGATTGACGCTTGAAATCGTGGCATACAATCTGTGAGCACAAGGATTTGAAGTGCTGCAGTGTTGAGGGAGCTCTGAAGAAAGTGCATCATGTATATTTTGGGATTAAGTTTTACATTTTATACATCTGAAATTTATGCTAAATCAGATAGATTGGGCAAATGCAGAAATCGTGTCCTTTTATGCTTAATTTTTTTCCACATTGCATCCCCTTGTTCTCTAACTGCGGGCAAGAGCCACTAGTAGGTGTGCTTGAGTTGGTGTGTAGATGTCATGTATGTTTGTATATACCTGTATCTGAGTGTCTACGTCTATGTGCATGTATGAATGTGTGCTCCTGCATGTGTCAAAATGTTTCAAAGAATAACATGCTTTTAAAGGATTCCTTCTTCAAGAATAGCATTGAGTATAATTTTACCCCTAGTACTCAGGAACACCCCCGGAGACAAACTTAAAACAAATGCCTTATGTTATAACAGAAAGTCATGCTGTCTTACTGAGACACATGCAGTACTGGCAATTATGCTGGATGCAAATTCGTCTTCTACTCTGTTGTTGCTGGCTTGGGCTTTCAGTGCTCTGGGATTCTCGTGCACCACTGCTGAAACTCTGCTCCCGTCTTTGCTGCTTTCACAGAGAAGGCTGATGCTGCTTCAGTCCCATGACGAGTGGAAGACAGACTACAGGGCTGTGCAGTTCCATGTCGCACGGGACAGTCTGGTTCATTTAAATACTGATTGCTCCTCTTTTATCTTATAATTCAGGGTTTCCCAGACCTTTATTTAAACTGGTCTTCACTCAGAACTGCATAATATTGGCCAGATCCAGATGTCACACAGATGACAAAAAATGTAATTATAAGAAACATAAATACACGAAGAAACTGTATTCAAATATATTTGCATCTCCGACACGGGTTACAACTCATTAATTATAAAAAAAATCTCATAACAGATTTAGAAATGTCAGCTTGCAGTCTGAATTTAATTAACAGCTCAATCATCTGTAATTAATTAGGCACTTGGTTCCAGCAAAAAGCATAATATCCAGAGTTGCCTCAGGACCGGAATTGAAAATCAAGCCACAAGTTGCTAAATGGTGTACAGCTCTAATGTCTCTGGCTTTGGGGACAACAGCCTTTGCTGGGGAGTGAGTGTGGCTGGCAGAGAGAGCTGCTGCTGCAGCCTGCTTTGCTCTGGCCATATGTTATGTTAAGCTGCTGAAACGATGAGAGGAAGCTTTGCATTAGATATGCAGGATACAAGTTGTAGTAAGGCACCGATTGGCTGACTGTCCAGCTGCCCTCCCTTCCTCCGTTGCCATCTCCAGAGCTGAGACCCCTCCTGAGTGTTTGCCCCTCCTCGGTCTTCTTTAACTGGCCAGTGTGCTGCATCACAGTAACCATGGCTGCAGAGTGTTCCTTTTCCATAATGGGATGTTCCAGGCTTTGGATGCGGGAGCTGCTCTCTGATGTCTCTCTGCCCCGGCATGTGACCCCACAGCCCCGGCTTTTGACTACGAGGATGCACCGGGCTTGCTGGCTGAGACTGAGAGCACTGTCACTGTGCTCCTGCGGCCGGCCCAGGCCAGGGGAGCCCCCATCAGGTAGGTGGCTGCTCTGCTTGCATGCGCCCTAACACACCTGCACTCCTTTTAATAATACAGGTAGCGCTGAGATGCCTGCTGCTTGGCCTGTGTATTAGTTCGAATGTTGGTCACCTTGCTGCCACACGCCCCCTGCAGGTGACCGCAGTCGCACAGCGGGTACCTGGACACACAGAACTTGCGGCGGTATCTGCTAGCTGTAGCCCTGGCTGAGACATTACTCCACAGTTACACGGCTGCTGTACTCACTGATTTCTCACTGCTTCTCTCTAGCACCTACCAGGTTGTGGTAGAGCAGGAAGAGGAGGAGGAGGATGAGGAAGATGAAGAGAGCTCCAGGCAGGTGAAGAGAGAGCTGAGTAAGCAGGAGTGCTTTCCCACGCCCACCCTGACTTTGGGGGACAGAGCCTACTGCAGCGCAGAGCTGCCTCCCAGCAGCCTGCCCGAGGCCACGCCCTTCACCGTCGGTGACAACCGTACCTACAATGGCTGCTGGAACACTCCACTCGATCCCAGGAAGAGTTATGCGATTTACTTCCAGGCTGCCAGTCATTTTAAAGGGGTGAGCTGCAGCTCCCACTCCGTTTCTGCTGCATGACATTGGCGCAAAGACACGATGGCGTTTGAAATTTTGACGCAGAGTCCCTGTTTTAGAGCTAGGCGCTAATGAGACTACAAACATCCAGAGATTCTGTGGATGAGGGATCTCCAACCTCTTCCGCTAAGAAAATAACATGGGGAGCCACCTGTTTGATACATGACTATAGTGGGGGGGGGTGTTGTTGGCAAACAAACAAGGATGTTCTTACAGAAAGAAGCATCTGGATTTCTGTGGTCCCAAGATGTTTCGCCCACACACAAACACCTACACACACAGCAGCCTTGCAGTCTCCTCAATAACATCCTCTATGTGTTATACATGAGTTATATATTCGTTATTTATGCATCTCATTAACACTCCGTTCTGTGTAGTGTTTTTGACTGGTGCTAATTGCTTCTGAAAATGCATGTGTGCATCTACGTGTGTCTGTGTGTGTGTGGGTGTCTGTCTGTATGTGTGTGTGTGATGTTTCAGTGTGTAAAGAAGAAGTGCTTTCTCAAATATATTTTAAAATGTTCTGTATGTGTGTGCGTGTTTGTGTGTATGCGTGTGTTCGGGCACGTGTGTGTCTGCGTGTCTATGTGTGTGTGTCTGCGTGTGCGTGTGTGTGATTCTCTGTGTCGATGTGTGTCGCGCGTGTGTGTGTGTCTGTGTGTGTCTGCATGTCTGCGCGTGCATGTATGTATGTCTGTGTGTGTCTGCTTGTGTGTGTGCGCGTGCATGTATGTCTGCGTCTGTGTGTGTGTCTGTGTGTGTGTGTGTGTGTGTCTGTGTGTGTGTGCACTTGTGTGTGTGTGTGTGTGAGTACACGTGTGTGTGTGTTTGTGTGTCTGTGCTCAGTATTGTGCTGGATGGATGAATGAAGGATTATGGAGCCACTCTTTCCCCTGTATAAGCTTTGGAGGAAACGAAACTTTAGCATCATCGTTTGTTTTGAAGTCACTATATAATAATTAATCAATTCAATGAAAATCTGTAGAGCCAAGTTAGACGATTCAGTTTCTTGCCTCTTTATGGTTAATATCTGAGGTCCAGCGATGCTACTTCATGACAGAGATTGTAAGCTGGGCTCACAGGTTGCACTGTGAATGAGGCCCATTGATACCATAAATGGGGATAAGTGCTGATTAGCACTAACATGCTTGTTTTCTTTCAGGAGATGCGGATCAACTGTATTCGTATCGCGAGGAAAGGTAATTGGATGCCTCTTTGATTTCACTCATCAAATCTAGAGAGATTTCTTGCTTCATCAAGTATACATCAAAGCTGGACTGAGACTTAAATCACCGGGGGGTGAGGTGGGGTGAGGTGGGGTGGGGGGGGTGAGGTGGGGTGGGGGG
>JABFEA020000050.1:17582155-17595822 GCA_019775915.2 Cyphomyrus plagiostoma
AGAACAACTTCTAACAATACAAGAGCCTAATAAGACTATTCAGTGACCAGAAGTGCAACATAAGGACATCCAGGGAATAGAAAATGATATCAGACTAGTACAGAAATTCATAGAACAGATGGGTCTTGAGGTGTTTCTTGAAGGTGGAGAGGGAATGTGGTATAACAACTCATCCACCACCAGAGAATGACACAAGAAAAGCGTCTGGAATGACAATTCTCAAGTGCTGGAGGGAGCTCCAAGCACTGAAGGGGGAGAGATGGGACGGGGATTCTGAGGAGCCTTTTGTTGGAGATGGGTGCTTATCAATTGATGGATCTGTGAGCCAGCATCAAAGATTTGAACTTGATGTGAGCGCCAAATAGGGAGCCATGAAGAGAGACCAGAAGGGGTGTGACATGAGGACGCTTAGGCTAAATGAACATCAGTCATGCTGCTGCATTTGGAGTCATCTGGTGTTCTTTTAGTACATACTGCACTATATTGACTAAAGGATCATTACACTTACAGGAACTTTTATGACATCATATTCTAAATCCATAGGCATCAATATGGAGTTGGTGTCCCCTTTGTAGCTATAGCAGCTGTCCCTTTTCTGGGAAGGCTGTCCACAAGATTTTGGACTGTGCTGGTGGGAATTTTTTCCCATTCATCCAGAAGAGCAGGTGTGAGGTCAGGCACTGATGTTGGATGTGAAGGTCTGGCTTGCAATCTCCATTCTAGTTCATCCCAAAGGTGTTAGATCGGGTAGATGTCAGGGTTCTCTGCAGGCCAGTTATGTTCTTCCACACTAAACTCACCCAACCATGTCTTTATGGCTCTTGCTTTGTGCACTGGGGCACAGTCATGCTGAAACATAAAAGGACCTTCCCCAAACTTCCCCACAAAGTCAGAAGCATAGAATTCTCCAAAATGTCTAGGTATGCTGAAGCATTAAGAGTTCCCTTCCCTGGAACTAAGGGGCCTAACCCAGCCCCTGAAAAACAACCCCATACCATCATCGCTCCTCCACCAAACTTTACAGTTGGCACAATGCAGTCAGGTAATACTCTCCTGGCATCAACTCCTCTGGCCTCTTCCATTCCCTCAATAGGAACAGTACATGTTCATCCATGAGGCCATCCTGGAGGCGTGTCTTTGTGGGGAGACGGCCATCCCATTGGCTGAGTTTGCTGCCAGCTACACAGAGATGCTGAGGGTGGATCCCCAAAGTAACTCCTCCCACCTACGAGAAGAGTTCCAGGTGAGTGAAATTCACCATTCACACCCTCTCACACCCATACAAACTTGTGTTTGCACTAGGGCTCTAACAGTCCATGTATTTGTTGTGTACTGTTTTGTTACATGTTTCGTTTGTATCGCACAGTGAAATGAATGAATTAGAGGCGGCATCGATCCGATACCCAGTATGAGGTCGATACCATTAAAAAATGATGGATCGAGTATCGGGGGGGGGTGCCTTTTTCAATCAGAAATAGGCTGAAAAATGGCAAAAATTCCTGTAGCCTTAGCATGACATACTGTCAACATAAGTGAGGGTCACATGATGGATAAGTGTTCAGTGACATGTGCTTCAGAGCTGTCATTTCCCCCCCCCCCCCCCCAACATGGTTTGGGGATTAATTGCAAAGTTTAACCATAACTGTGAAATACTTTTACTGCTGCTGTTACTGTTAAAATGATAATTCTGTAAATCTGAATGCAGCAGAAGTACACAGAGGACATGCATTCTGGCCTTGAAATTCATTTCTCACAACAGGAGAAAATTCCCCCCTTATGTGCATGTTTGTTTCACGCTTTGCGTTGTTTTCTGTAATAGAACCTTGTTTCTCTGAGAGCCACTATAGCTTGTCCTTCATTTCATCATGCCCTGCTGGCATACCTTTTGTTTGAACATCAAGACCATTACGTTTTCCTATTCTTTGCACACTCAAACAATGACACTACATCACTTACTGCAGATAGTTTTCCAGTACTATCGCATTGATTATATTGTGCCATCTCCAGAATGAATACCTTTCTTGACACCAACATAACCTGAATTCTCAAGTACATATTCAACGGGGAAAATGTTTACCACAAAAAAACAAAATAATTTAAAAAGAAATCCCATTTTTCCTGTGAAATTGCACCAAACCATTAATTTTTGTGTCCCAGTACATGTCTAGTTCACACACACACACACACTAGCAGAAAACTGTAATAGTATAGATGCTGATCCTGTCACAGTCCCCCTTCCAACTCAGGCTCACACTGCGCCAGTGCATCACTGTATATTTGGTTTGCATATGGCTTGTTCACCTGATCCCTTGCTGTAAACACAACAGCTGAGAATGAGTGCGATGTATTCCGATAATATATCGAATTACTTGATCCAGTAAGTTTGTCATTTCGTACTTGCTGAGGCCCAGCAAGACTGTCATTTCCTGATTATGCAGCATGGAACAAGCAGTTTAACAATAGCCGAGCACAACCTGACTGCACATTAATATTCAGAGTATTCAACTCATATCGTCAAAACAACTTTGGCATGCGCACAACAGTCATCAAAGTAAATAACGACTGTGTTTGCTCTCAGTTCAGTCTCCTTTTCAAAGGGCAGGCGGTGCTCTCATGCAGAATGTATGAGCATTGCCCAGGCTGTGCTTTTCTTCATTACGTCCCTTCATGGTCGATGGCTGACATTAAACGCTTTCTAAAGTTTCAGCCATCTGGCAATGTTGTTGC
Organism: Cyphomyrus plagiostoma; assembly: GCA_019775915.2. Lineage (NCBI taxonomy): Eukaryota > Metazoa > Chordata > Actinopteri > Osteoglossiformes > Mormyridae > Cyphomyrus > Cyphomyrus plagiostoma. Next base: position 17,584,883 of record JABFEA020000050.1, read on the forward strand.
ACTGGCTCCACAAGTTGTCTAGAATTATTAACCGAATTTTCAGTCTGAAGACAAAATTTCCTCAGATTAAATGTCTGTGCTGCCTCGCTCTGTCTCTGTCTGTCTCTGAGATTTGTTTCCTTCCTCTCATTCGATTCTCACTCGTTCCCCTCGAGGCCGTCTTCCTCTCTGGCTCTTGTATTGGAATATTTCTCAGATGTCATCTTCCTTTTTTATTCTGAATTACATCACTTCACTTCTTCATCTCTCATTTTCTTGATACCATCTGTTCCTCACCATCCACATCTTCTCTGCTCTTATATGCCTCCTGTTCCTTTTCTTTCTCCATCACTTATACATTTTTCGTCTTTCTCTTTCCATTTTCGTTTTTCTCTCCACCATTCCTTCTTTCCCTTTGTGTCTCTCTGTCTCTGTAATTTCTCCTCTGCCCGTTTTACAGACACTGAACTCTGTGACACCCCACTTGGACGTGGAAGAGTGCAGCATGGCACTGCTTCCCAGGAACCGGCAGAAGAACCGCAGCATGGATGTTCTGCCCCCGGACCGCTCGCTGGCCCTGCTCACGGTGTCCGAGGGCGATGCGGCTGGCAGCAGATATGTCAATGCGGCTCTAGCCAGCAGCTTCCACCGGCCTGCTGCCTTCATCGTCACGCCGCACCCACTGGCCAACACCACTGCAGACTTCTGGAGGCTTGTCTTTGACTACGGCTGCAGTGCTGTGGTCATGCTGAACCAGCTGAACCAGTCCAACTCTGCCTGGGTGTGTTTTAGGGCTACACCTAAACATTATTTTTGTATCAATTAATGTAACGATTATTTTTTCAAGTAGTTCACTTAGCTAACGACTAAACTCTTAAATAACCTCATTTTAAAATTTGACTTTACCATTAAAAATCTAACAAATAGCATAAACGAAACGTTAAATAATTACAAAGAATGTCAACATTTTATTATATAATGAACAGTCTTTCCAAAGGAATTAAAATAATCAGTTCCAGTTTAGAAATAAAGGGCTGAGTGCAAAAGTAGTGTTTAACAAAAGTAATGCAATTCAAGAAACATTAGAGCAGAGGTGGAGAGTTCATGTCCAGAGAGTACAAATCCAGACCGAGATTTTGTTTCAACTTACCAGCTGAGTACTCTATGTCTCTTACCGTGCCTTCACACCGCTGGCGGCGAGAGCATCAAATTCGCCCTGGCCCCGGGTTTTCTCAAAAATACTGTTTTGGACAATAGTAGTATGAATATCACACAAGGTCTGGTTGATTCAGATAAGCTTTTATTAGCAGGCAACTACCCGTGTCCCCCGCTGTGGCCAGGAAGCAGGACTGACCATCTAAGACATACACTTTTATTGGCTTTCAGCCCTGCCTACAGTACTGGCCAGAACCCGGACTACAGCACTATGGGCCCATGCAAGTGGAGTTCCTGTCCAGGTCAACTGACGATGATGTTGTGACGCGTCTCTTCCGTGTGACGAACCTGACTCGGGTAGGCCGGCCGGGGGCTTGGTTGAATTGTTCTGTGTTACTGTTGTAGGTGTTACTCTTAGGAATGGTGGATCAAACCAGGGCATAGCCCTCTGCTAACCATTTGGCCAGAAGCAGACACTGCTCGGTCTCCTCACGCTACTGGAACACTCTCTCTCTCACGCATGTGTTACTTATGCTGTTATTACTGAGCGGCTTTTCTTTGCTCTTCCCTTCCAAGCTTTGAAATGCTTTTCCTCTGTGTGACATAATTAGCATACGTTACAAGTTAGCGCTGTAATGCTTCATGCTTCTGCACTGTGGTAAAGCCCAAGCTCTGTGGATATCAATGGTGATGTATGCTCACTTTGTCTCTGTCGTTGTGCTTGCGTATGCAGTTGCCTTTGTGTAAATCTAAGTGGGCTTAGGTTTCTTAGTGTAGCGTGAGTCTTGTGGACTTCATTTGCAGGGGTGTGTTTTAGCTCCTTCTCAAACCATCACTTCAACAGGGTGGCTGTAGTGTTTACATCTCTTGGCTAGAGGGATCCTTGTAGCTTTTTGGAAGGAAAATTTTCTAATGATTTAGAAAAGAATACAGAAAGAATAAGCAGACAGGACTTTCACTCTCTGTTCACCAGTCTCTGTGTCTTTGTCTGTTCCTGTACCTGTTTCACTCTCTGTTCACCAGCCTCTTCCTTTACCTGCCCTTGTGTGTATCTGCTTCCTTCTATGCTGACCAGTCTCATAGTCTTTACCTGTTTCATCTGGCAGCTTCAGGAGGGCCAGTTGCTGGTTCGTCAGTTCCAGTTCCTGCGCTGGTCGGCCTACCGGGAAGTGCCCGATTCCAGAAAGGCCTTCCTTGGCCTGCTAGGCTTGGTGCTGAAGTGGCAGGGGGAGGCTGGGGAAGGCCGTACTGTTGTGCACTGCCTGTGAGTTGAAGACTCGATGACTTTCAGAGATAAATATATTTCAGACTAATTCGTACACACTAGGTAGTTACTCATCTTACCTATGGCTTTATTTTCATATAACATGCAGTTTTTGCTGCTGGACGGTATAACCAAAAATTTGTATCACAATATCTTTGAAGATTCCGCTGGTTTCATAGTATATCATGATATTTTTTTCCCAAAGTTCACCCTTTCCCCTGCATAATTTTAATAATTATTACTGTGATGAATGGATAATTACAGATTTTGCTTTACAGGTGCATTTAATGGCATACCTAATTATATTACATATAATCCAAAGGCAAAGACTGAAGCAATAGCTATAAATTCTACAATACCTACAATACAGCTCTGAGAGACCACTTCATTTTTTTTTGAGAACCTGCAGTGTTAAATCCTGGTTTAATCCTGGCTCAACTGACAAAAGGCTTCACATATCCAATAGTGTCTCATGAATCGGAGGATGACATCAATGAATAGGGAACCTTTAAATGGTGTGATGTGCACTGCTAGGACAATTCCTAGAAGCAGGATTGAAAACCCATAAAGCAAGGAAGAAGCCCTTCATTAAAGAGAAACAGGGAAGAAAAATGAATATTTTACACAGGCGCATACCTATAAATTGAGAAATGAGTGAAACTAAAAATTTTGCTGTGGTCTCTTAATTTTTTTCCAGAGCTGTGTATGGAGAATTGTTTGTTAAAGTTATAACTGATAATAAGAAGGTTATGCACAGTTAACAGGGGTCCCCTCTCAATAAACTGCTAACAGCAAACAATATTATTTAGTTTGCTGTTTATTGAGGTGTTACAGCTGTTGTTTTAGTTATGCTGTGGTATGCACAATGTGAAAAAAGTCATACCATATGGGATATTAAAAGCGGTATAGCAGATGAAATAATATACCAGCCAGCACTAACAGTCATACAATATTTTAAGCAGGAAATGTACTGAAGCTTGTATTCCTATGTGTGAATGGCTGTATGTGTGTCCTTTTACCTGTATAGACCCGTGTGCCTGTGTTTGAATGTACGTATTGTATGTCCTTTTATGTGTGCGGACCCGTGTGCCTCTGTTTGGATGTGCGTGTGTCCTTTTATGTGCCTGGATCTGTGTGCTTGTGTTTGGATTTACCTGTGTCCTTTATGTGTGCGGACACATGCACCTGTGTTTCCCAGGAATGGCGGAGGCCGTAGTGGCACTTTCTGTACCTGTATCATGCTGCTGGAGATGATGCGCTCACACGGCATGGTCGACGTCTTCTACGCTGTCAAAACACTGCGCGACTCCAAGCCTAACATGGTGGAGAGCCTGGTAGGTGCTTATGCGACGAGCTGAAGGCTCTGCCTGTGCTTCCTGCAGAGGTGCACTGACCGCTCTTTGCCTGACCCTTCTGCTGTACCCCCTGCTTAACAGGAGCAGTACCGGTTCTGTTACGACCTGGCATTGGAGTACTTGGCCTGCCTGGAGGCCAGGTAACAGCCGGTCCACAGGCCCCCCCAGCTGCTGCCGGTCTAGACTTGTCCTCCTGCTGGGTTTCTGTTAAGGATGCAGTAACCGTCCCGTAACAGCAAGTTGGATGCAGGAGAAGCTGCAGCTGTATGGCCAAAAGTGGTGCTGATCTCACAACACTCAGTGTGCCCCTTTTGGATTTCAGCTTTTTGAACATTAATTTGTGTGTTGATTTTGCCTGGGGCTTCATGTGTGGCATGTTCTTGTCGAGGCCAAAGGCATGACCTGCATAACCTGCAGAGTGTCCAAAGGATGAAGACCTGCAGAATGTCCACAGGGAAAAAGACCTGCAGAGTGTCCAAAGGATGAAGACCTGCAGACTGTCCACAGCTAAAAAGACCTGCAGAGTGTCCAAAGGATGAAGACCTGCAGAATGTCCACAGCGAAAAAGACCTGCAGAGTGTCCAAAGGATGAAGACCTGCAGACTGTCCACAGCTAAAAAGACCTGCAGAGTGTCCAAAGGATGAAGACCTGCAGATTGTCCACAGCAAAAAAGACCTGCAGAGTGTCCAAAGGATGAAGACCTGCAGACTGTCCACAGCGAAAAAGACCTGCAGAGTGTCCAAAGGATGAAGACCTGCAGATTGTCCACAGGGAACAAAACCTGAAGAGTGTCCACAGGGACCAAGACCTGCAGACTATCCACAGGGACCAAGACCTGCAAACTGTCTACAGGGAACAAGACCTGCAGTGTGAACACAGGGATCAAGACCTGTAAAGTGTCCACAGGATGAAGACCTACAGACTGTCCACAGGGAAAAAGACCTGCAGACTGTCCACAGGGAACAAGACCAGCTGCAGAGCTGTCTAGAGGAATTAAAACCCGTCCCTGTGACCCAGTGATTTGATCTGGTCTCGCAGGATTACTAACAAGAATTCCCAGTTCTCACAATGGTCCAGAGGATTCTGTTGTAGGAAAAGGCTTTGAGAAGAGCACACATTGATGAGGAACTGAACAGATATAAGAACAGCAGAGAATGCCTGCAGAAAGGTGACATTTTCTGATATCACTGCCAGTACTGCTTGGGAACTGACTGGAGCTGCCTGATCAGGTCCACTCAAGCTGAAGAGCTCAAATTGAGTGCTTGGATTTCCCTTGACTGTTGCCATGGAGATTAGCTCTTGGGCTTCTCTTGGCAGATGACATTGGTAGGGTCTCTGATGGGAATGCAGGTCACAAATCGGGTAACCCTTTGTGTCTACACAAGAGATGCTTTGGCTGTGGTCTGTGCACATAGGTGTTTAGCAGATGTTTCTAGGTATTGTGATTCAAGTTTCCAGTCAATTACGTGTATGCGTGTGTCTCTGTCTGTGAAACAGGTGACCTTCAGAACATGTGTGTGCCATTGCTGAAACACACAAATGAGCCATTCTACCCAGCAGGGACTCCTTCTGCACAGCGGCCCAACACTCTGCAGAGACAAGATTAAAAAGTTATCATACATACTACTTTATTATTATTATATTATTATTATTATTGATAGTGATCATTTCTCATTTCACTGTCTATATTTTTCGCAGTTGTTGACAGAAATGTAATAAACGGCACTGATAAATGAGCATTTCAGTGGTGTTGGCATATATATTGTGAAATTTCACAATTCAGTTGTATTTCCTTGTCTTTCTTGCTTTGTTCAGTCTTGTTTCAGACACACCCACACCTTCCCCAGAAGCACCTGAAATCTCGTGGTACACAAATATTTTTTTCAATATCTGTGTCCACATGTGCCTTCTGTGCTCACTTGTAAATTGCCGTATTCTGAAACCATCTGGGACTGAGGTACAGATGATTTAGGAGCATAGGAGTGGGACGTCTTCTGGAGCGACCCTTGAGACAGCTGCCAATTCCCAGTCCTCCAAAGGCCATAACACTGACAAGCACCTTCCAGCAGCACAGCCAGGAGGCTCAGGACTGTTGATCTGTGTTGTGTTTCAGTACCTTGGAATTAGCAGTGAGAGAATTTATTTGGTTTATGAGTCTGAATCCTCTCTTCGTCATATGGCTTAGCAGTGGAGTATGGAAGTCCCACCTACTGCGATAGACAGTGGCTTGACTTTCTGCTTTCTTGGGGGGGAAATGTTATTTGGATTCAGAGTGTTTTGTGTAATTATACTTACTCTCAGAGATTCTTTTTGACCCAATAAATAACTGCTGTTGAGCTTCTTGTGCTGTTGGTTGAAATCCTTCAAGGGAAATGTTTTGAAACCCACGAACAAAGCTCTTAACCTTATACTCCCAGAGACAAAGGTAAAATGGATTATTTGTAGATTAATATGTTTTCCAGTGCAAAATGCCAGCCACTGCATGTAGAAGGCTATTGTCCTCTCATTTTGAAAAGGCCAAGTGCTGACTATAATAACGCATAATGTAAATCTCCCTGGGTAAGAGCCTCTACTTGCGTGAAAGAGTATTTTTATGTTTAAATTGCTGAGGAAATCTACACGGTTTGTCATCAGGACGATTAACAGTATTCTCCATAGAAGAGTTATGACGTGAGAAATGCATTAATCTATTTTATACTTTACGCTTCTGCTCTGACAGTGACGGGCAGGCAGGCGTGCTCCTGGGCCTCTGGAAACTTCCCTGCACGCCAACTTCCTGCCCCAGTGTTACTCCAAGTCACATGCCTGAGGCACTTGAGCAGCGCTCCAAACTGGACAGGTGCCCCTGAGGATGGCGATGTTCCCCAGTTATGGCAGAGACGTGGCAGGGCATGGGGCAGAGGTACATTTGACACTTACATTCCTCCTCCTCTGACAGTTTCCTGGTTCTGATTTATGACATCATCTTCTACCTTCCCCAGTGTTCCACAAATGACTTCAGAATGGCCAATGATCCCACGAGCATCGAACCTCACCTCACGCGTGCTGCAAATTAGAGACTAATTCTTATGAGAGCCTTTGTGTGGCTCCTCTCAAAAAAAGCATTTATATGATAATGAAAAAGATGCAGGTGCTTCGCTCACAGGAAATTCTGTTATGTGCAAGACAAGAAGTGCTGACTACTCAGTATCGTGTTTGGAAATGGAGCAGGATGTTCGCAAACCACCTGCAGGACTCTGCCTGCAAGGGAGCTTATGGTGTTGGTCTGTGACACAGTCAGAAATACTTGCTTTTATAATTAGCGTAAAATATTTGTTGAATCAATATGAAAATAAAGCATATTGATTGCAAAAAGCAACTTATTTGGAAGCTTATAAGTCCATATCCAGGGGATGACTGGCAAGGCAAATGGAGCAGATTTAGAGTGTGTGTGTGTGTGTGTGTGTGTACGTGTCTGTATGGGTCATGTATATTTTACTTTGTGGGGATCAAATGTCACCACAATGTGATAAAAACCTGTAATTCTTATGTTGTAGGGACCATTTTTTCAGTCTATGCTCAATTTTATAAATATCCCTGACTACAATCAAAAAAACAAAAACTGACAAAAGTCTCATATTTTGTTTGGTTACTTATGGTTACTCTAGTCTCAAAGTATAGCCGCTGCTCCTCAGCATCGAAAGGGGCCAGTTGAGGTGGTTTGGGCATCTATCTAGGATTCCTCCTGGACAGCTCCCTGGGGAGGTCTGATCCTAAGTGATTTGTGCAGAAGACAGCAGCTTTGTCTCTCACAGGTGGCTTCGATGGGGAAATGAGGTAGATATTGACCAAGGCATTTGATTAAGCAACATGCTCCTAATTGATGTGCTGAATCCTGGGCCTCCAGGGACAAATGCAGCCCTGAAGGGTTCTGGGAGGGACTCCCATGTGACGCCTGAGATTCCAGGTAAGCTGACATATATACTGCTTTAGCACAAATCTCTTTGCTGTACGCTGATGTAATCCAGCTCTGTCCCCGGCAGCTCACAATAGCAGCGGCATGCAGATGGGCCACGCAGATGAAGCACACTGATGGGACATGCAAACAGGGAATTTATACAAGGCCCACAGATAGGGCATGCAACCAGAACTTGCAGACGAAGCACACTGATGGGACATGAAAACGGGAAGCGCAAGACAAGGCATTACAGCTGGGGCATGCAACCAGGACTCGCAGATGGAGCACACAGAAGAAGCACACTGATGGGACATACAAAAGGGGAGCGCAAATGAGGCACACAGATAGGGTGTGCAAACGGCACAGACAAAGCACACAGATGGGTGCATGCAGACGGGTCACGCAGACGGGTGCGCAAACGGATGGAATATAGTCTGCCAGATGGAATCTCATTAAAATTCTGGTTGTGCAGGCCTGCCGAGTGCCGGCAGTAAGAGGGTTCATTCTGCTGTTGCTGTCACACCGTATTAGTGGAGTAATTCATAAGTTCTCTCTCCTCTTTATCCTTCTGTTGTGCCCCCCATCTCGGGCCACATGGGGAGAGGTCACCCTTTCTCTGTTGTGTGTTGATGCCGATGCTGTTAAGGGACAAGTCCCTTGTGTCCCCCTGTCACTCTTCCCACAAGGCCCCCCCAGTCAGTCTCACAGGTGAGGCACCGATGTGCACCTGCTTTTTTGCATAACCTTGGACAACAGACCTGGAGGCCCGGAAAACACAGAAAGCCCAGGCAGCATGGAAAGTCACTCTCCCTTCCCCCCAATTTCTCTCACTCTCTTCCTCCCATTCCTTCTCATTCCCTCCTTCCCACCCGCTCTTTCACTATCTCCCTCCCTTCTTCTTTCGCTCTTCCACCTTCTTCCCCTCACCTTCTCTCGCACTCCCTGCCACACGGCGATGTTGGAAGTGAGCACCATTTGGCTTCTAATGCAGGGTCACATGCTGAGTTGTACTGTTTTTCTCTAAAGGTCTGTCAGTCGGGCTCCCATGCACAGCTGTGTTGAGCTTTGCTGTGAGGGAGCTACGTGCTTTACTGCACGCAGGTTCAGCCGGACCCCTGCCTGTCTGCCCTCCTCGATTCACAGAACGGCCGCATTACCTATGTAATCTCTGCAAGTATACCTGCTGTAATGCTCAAGGAACTGGACCTGCGGGGGGGCTGCCCATGTTACCCACAGCAAATTAATCAAAATGTATGAACTGAAAGCATTAGTCATGCTGTGTGAATAGGTGACATTGTCACTTTGGATAAATGCTCCTGCTAAGAGGTTAAGTGATGCAACATGATGCAGGATGCTGTTGCTCAGCTTTGCTCTCCCAGGAAATACCTGACTGTCACAGCCTACAGGGCAGCAGAGTCACACTTGGTGCCACATCTCAGATGCCTGGGCCGGGTCACTCGGGAGGATGGAGCTACATTGCTGCCTGATATTCAGCATCAGGAGTTTCCAGCTGACTTCAATGGATCCCAAACCGCTGGGTGAGGGCAGCATATCTGAGGAGGATCCAGTGCTCCTACTGTGGCTAATCCTTTAACTGAAGTGGTTTAATTAGAAGATGAGCCTCAGAACATGTACCAAAACTCCACACCCCTCTTCCCAGGGAGCTTTTAGGTTCACCGTGAATGTTTCCCCTCATAGACATTTGCGTGGCTTCACTGTAGCAGTCCGTAGCTCTCAGGAGTCCGGGCAGCTTTTCCAGTGTAGCACTCATGAGACCAGGTTGCACGTCGAGTGCAGTGCTCAGGTGCCATATGAAGTGCATTTTTCCTTGGATGCTGCCAGTGTCTCAGTGTGAAAACTTAGCACTGCCACAGGCTACAGCCACCTTTTATTACAGTTACTTTCCACTCTACAGCTTTGTGTCTACAAGCCAATTTTTATATAACACGGCAAAACTGTACAGCCTAAAGCAGGCACCGGCAATCTGCGGCTCTTTGAGCACGAGACTGCAGCTCTTCTCAGAACGATAGACGGATTCACATTTTCATGTCTTTACATATTATGATAATACTTTTGTAAATATAAATAATTTATCTATGGGTTAATATTATTTCTCATTTAGATATTTCTTTAGCCACATGTGAATGAGGCGATCTGTCATGTGTCTCTGTCATGTCTTAACTGCATAACTTACATCTTCTTCAAAGTCTCTACGATGAGATTACTCTCCGGTCAAATGGTATGCTTTCTGGATTTTTCTTCTGTGTCCAAGACTGGATGTAAGCTTCAAAGTTTATTGGGATTCCTAATTCTTTCATACACTTCTTGTAGTAAATCGTCACCACACCTTCCCAGGTCTTTGAAAAATTGTTATATTTTCTCTGATTTACATATTATAGCCCGCAGAGTTCGGAGTGGGGAGGACATTTTGCACTGCTCAGTCAGCACAGGTACAAGTAGTGAAGTGGAGAGTGAAGGGCAGACAAATGCAGAGCCAAACCAACTTTGAAATAAGGTATGAGGGTGAAAGCTATTGCTACAGAACTGAACAATATTGAGATATTAGTCACCTTTGTGCTGTTATTCAAGTGATTCAAAACTGAGCTCCCCTCCCCTCTTCAGGAGCCGTTCTCAGCGCTGCGCCGTCGCCAGGCCAAGGCCTTACTGTAGATGCTAACATTTAAAAATTACTAGTATCACTCAAATATTATTAAGTGTATTTGAAGACTGAAGTAATTTTAAAGCAGGCAGTGTCATTTCTCTTTATGCTTGGTGAAATTAATTGGTGTAAATAGCATAAAACTAAATTGGTCATTTTACAAACTAAGCTAGGCAAGATGAAAGCTGCAGGGAATTAAATAAATGCTAGCCGAAAGAAAAGTATGGAGACAGGGAGGGGGTTCAGGAGAAAGCCAGGAACATGCTATATGGTAATATTAGCATTGTGTTGTGTATCATGTTAAAGTTAGCATCACACTTTGGAAAGTATCATGCTAATGTTAGCATTGTGCTGTGTACAGGGTTTCCAGCTTTGGTCAGCTGGCTGAGATTTTCAAGACAAGTCTGCACACATGCACACGCATTTATATGTATGTAACAGTTTTATTACCTTGTAAATAGTAAAGTATCCCAATGTTTCTGATGTAGTTAATTTTAGGTTTATAATGTAGTAATAGAGATTTGCTGTAAGATTTCTTGCATGAGCACGAGAGTCCGAAAGCGTGAGTGTCACACCAGATGTGTGACAGC
>JABFEA020000050.1:17607611-17626545 GCA_019775915.2 Cyphomyrus plagiostoma
TTATCTGTGTTCTCACACTATAGACACACAGTGTGTGTGTGTGTGTGTGTGTGTGTGTGTTTATATATATATATATATATATATATATATATATATATTTTTTTTTTCCCCATACATTTTTATAATCATTTAATCAAAATACAGGTTATGAATAGGAGCACTCTGGGCAGGATGGCAGTCCAGCATAGGGTAGGGGACATGCTAGACTGGATGCTACTCCCTCACATGGCACAGGGCAGGGGGCACCCTGGACGAGATGCCAGTTCATCACAGTGCATGGGGCACCCTGGACAGGATGTCAATCCATCACTGAACCTCTGGCAGTATCTGAGCCTCACCCTTGCAGGAGTGAGGCTACAGAAATTAATTCATGCTATTAAAAAATGGAATGCCCTTTAGCTGAGGGCATGTTCATACACGACACTGTGGGATTCTCTGTGGGAATTTGCTTGTCGCCACCAGACCGGACAGCCGCATCCTCTGACTCTGATTGGCCTAGACACCTCCAGCACATCCACAGGAAGCACTGATGTGGGGGAACCAAAGCTTCCTGCTTTCCTTTCTACCTGGGCAAGCCGATGTCCTTATGCAGAGTCCTGGCAAATCTCCTGCTCTGCAGAGCTAGATTCGCTTGTTTATTTACAGATGATATTCTTGCATTTATCTGAAGAGGAACAGGAGCTTCTGAAGAGCTTCTCTGTTTGTGGGTTGGACCCAATAGCTCCTCAGAAGGCTTCTTGGGGACCTCACCCCTTCTCACTGCTGACTCTACTGGATGGCATCCACAGTCTGTGTGAAAGTATGGTAATTGGGGGTGAGGCACACATTAGCTTTCATGGTACGAATTGTTAAGGAATTAAACAAACTGATCTATGAATTGTAATTATGTGACATTGTTGGGAAAATTTTACACCCAATTATGTAGGGTTTTTGCCGTAAACGAAAATATCCCAGTAAAACTTTACATCGGGTGAGATATGCATCCAGATAGTAAAGTAACAAATGCTTTACTTTGAATCCCCACTTGGCGGCGTTATTTAGAGCCACAGATGTACGAGCTAAACTGAGTGCACAGCCAATGGTTCCCAAATAGATGTAATCATATTATAAAATCAAATTGTCACACATCATGTTTATGACACTTCAGGCAAGGGATTACACTGAAATCTATATGAAAGCAAGACACCCTCTGTCGTGTCCAATCATCCGTCTTCTGACTGTGCTGGGTCATGTTCTGTCACAGCTATTCTTTTTTCTTCCTTACCATTTATTTTGTATTTTTCCACATTAGAAGAATCAGTGTGCATTTCTTATGGCTTTCTTAGTCATAGATTAATTTCTTTTCTGAATATAGTCATGTCCCATCAACACACTTTTTTATCAAGAATGCCTTTGATTAAAACAGTTTAGGCAGGGTTGTAGTTACTCTGCGAGCAAATCACTGTGGATTACTGTGGTCGTTATCTAAGCTGGAACTTCATGTCCAGGCAGGAACATGGTGGTGATGCTCTCCCAGCTCATCATAGTCTGGTCATGCCTCTCCTCTCCTCTCCTCTCCTGTGACCCCCTGTGTGTCCAATCACTCCAGGTGTGCAGGTGCTCTCCTGCGTGTCAAATCAACATGTCTGAACCCTACACACCAAATAGTATTTTCTAAAGCAAGTCTATGAAAGCCTTAGGTAAAACTGGCCTCAGAATTCACTTCGATAGAATACTAGGTCCTTTACACAGAATAGACTTTGAGAGAAATTCTGCATTTCAATCGGCTACCTGCAGTAATAACTAAGAATTTTTAAAAGACATTTGTACCTTCACTCAACCAATACTCTACAGCTTTGAAGAATGGATGCCGTTAGCTATCTTGTGACCTTTCCATTATTTGACATTATTATTGTTCTGTGTATCTCTGAATGCTCTGCAGTTTAGTTGCTGGAGTAGAAGAGGTGTAAACGTAAACTTAAGATCAAATCACTGAGTGCTGCCGTTTGCAGGACTAACATGCTTATTTATGACTGGTTCATATTAAGAGGATACTGGTATGAAAAATGACAGGTAGCATGTGTACGCTTCAGCGAGCCCCCAGGAGAGAGGGCTGACTGAGTGTCGCTCTGTAAACCAGATTGGGGCTCGTCAAACCACCAAGATAAAAGGGAACGTCCTTTACTTCCAGCTTGGAATATAAAGAGAGATAAATCCATTCACCTCCTGGAATGAGCAATAATGGAAGCTAAGACTGACATGAAATAATAGATTCAGGGAATGTGATCAACCGCAGTCAAGCAAAGATATGTCAGACTGGCCACATAAGCTCTGCAAATGGCAACATTCAGTGATCTGATGGCACATCTACACTTACAGTCTTACCTAAAGTGCACCGAATAGACAGAAACAGAAACGATCAATCAGACACTGAATATAAGAGCACAAAAGGGAGCCGAGCAGAGTCTAGCTGCTATTCCAGTAACAGTCTGCATTCTCCCCAAACAGAAATACAGACACACCATTCACACCATGGAGAAATGTGTCCACTTAGCCCACCAGTGTCTGTAATAATCTCTCTCTAGGCTCATGAACTCTTTATTGATTGGTGAAACAGGCTGTAAAACAGGCTTTGCTAGAAAATATAAAAAATCTGAATGACTGGGGATTATATTTTGCAGGGAGAATATCGACCCCTCAGCTGGAGGTAAATGTGTGTGGGTGGGGTGTTGTGATCCAGCGTCTGTCGTGGACGCATAGGACGCGTGCAGGTGAGGGTGCTCTTCCATTCACATGGACAGTATCACAAGCAGCGGCAGCCGTAGGGTAAGGAAAGGAAAAGAAAGCCAAGGAATAAATGTACGGAGAAGAAGTAAACCCAGCGCATACAGTAGATGGCGTAGGAGTGCAGCCTCAAACTGCATGCTGGAGCTCAGGAGAGACAGACCAGCCTTTTTCCTTCTCATTAAAGTCCCTGAATCTTACTTTTATTTCCTGATTAATATCCTATCTGACCGAATTCATGTCTTAATTCTCACACCATGTAAAACTGTAATCTGATGAACAACAGCCCAACAAAGACTAAAGTCTACAAATAGCAGAATATGTTTTTTTTTCCATGCAGTGAACATCAGATATGCATCAACGGTGGTGTGACAGCAGAATATCATATATTTTTTCGATACATATTGAAGTCGCAAGGAGTGGCACTGTGGTGCAGTGTTTTGCAAAGACTCCTCTGAGACCAGGGTTCGAGGTCTACTCCAGGGTTCCATGTGTGTGGAGTTTGCATGCTCTTCCCATGTCATCATGGGCTTTCCTCCAGGAACTCCAGTTTCCCTCACTGTCATTTCCCCCACAGTTTCCCCCACTGCCAAAAACATTCTGAGGATAACTGAGTTACCAAATTGCCTATGGGTGTGAACTGTGACTGGCGTGTTAGTGTGCCCTGAGATGGGTTGGCGCCGCATCCTGGGCTGTTCCCTGCCTTGAGACCATAGCCTCTGAGATAGGCTCTGGATCCCCTGCAATCCTGAATAGGACAAGTGGTTTCGGAAGATGGATGGATATTGAGTCCTAACTTGATATTATGCTAATATGTTATTTTAAAAACATAATATGGGACAGAAATGTAATCTTAACTACTCTACAGTTGATTAACAAAGTGCTTTTGCTTTACAAAACTAAAATAAAATGTTTTTTTTTCCACAAGTAGATGCGTGGCATTATAATTCAAATACACAAACCAAATGTGTATTGCATAGCTTTAGCATAATTAAAAATGTGTTATAAAAATTAGATGTATGAGTGCTGTGGCTGAGTGGGGCATTTTCCCTCAGATTTTTCTTGCAATAACTTAAATATGCATTTTATTTTCCTTTGTTAAATGATTTGGGTTTTTTATGGTGGTGGTGGTGATGGGGGGGGTGCATTCCACATTGTTTGTTTTCTGAGTTTTTAGCTTGGTTATAAAGAACACAGCTCTGCATCAAAATTAGGGTTCCTACCTTGCATTTTATTTTAAATTCTTATGGTGCATAAAGTATTTTATGATTTTCAGTATGCATAGATTTTTAATATATATTAAGAGCCTGAAAATACTCCAAATGACTCAGGCTTTTTAGCTGTTTGTGTGCTGACCCAACACCAGTCGACAGCCAGATTTGTGCAGTGCAACGGGGTGACACAAATCGCAGCTGCTATGAAATTAGACACATGCTTTTCCGTTTGCTTTGCTGCATGTTAGGAGTTGCTTATTCTAAGCAACTGGTATACAAACTGGAAATTGGCATTAGGGAAAAGCAAGGGATTTCAAAAGTATTATTGTGTCGCAGGTGAATGGGAGAGGCAAGAGGTGGAACAGGTAGAGGTAGGGACGTAGTGTGGGAGGAATGAATGCTTTTTTATTAGTGTCTTTAAACAGACAGTTAGACTGCCAGGAATCCTAAACAGCATCCCTCAATAATGCAAAATATACTTTTAACTACATAACAAAAATACAATAATCAATGCTGCAGATAAATTGGTGCTGAATGAGGTAAAAAAAAACAAACAGAGCAGAAATATCTGAGTATAAAATGATGGAACTCAAGAGAGATGTAACACGGACACTAGGTCAAACCAGCCGCGTTCCTGACCTGTTATGTACAGACAGTTTTTTGTTTCTGCAGTCTGTTTTCACCCAGTTTGGATACTGGTAGACTTAACATAAGAACATAATAAGTTTATAAACGAGAGGGGGCATTCGGCCCATCAAGCTTGTTTGGGGATAACTTAACTAATAGCTCAGAGTTGTTAAAATCTTATCTAGCTCTGATTTAAAGGAACCCAGGGTTTTAGCTTGCGCTACATTAACAGGAAGACTATTCCATACTCTAATTTTAAATCTATTCCATACTCTACTCATTTTAAAATGTTCTCCCGCTAATTTTCACTTATGGGAAATTTCTAATATTTCTAGTTCTTGTTGGGTATCGGGAAGCAGGCACGGACCCAGAAGTGCAAGGAACAAGGAACATTTATTTGAGAGAGCGAGGGCAGAAGGTAACCAGCTCCGGGCAGGAGCGGGCGCTGAGAGCCGTGGAGCGAGGCTCGCAGCGAGCGTAGTATCCAGAGGAGCAGGCAGAAGAGGTAATCGGGTCACAGGCAGAAGGTTCGGTAGCAGGCAGGTCCGTCCGACGGAGAGAGACAAGGGAGACAAACCAGGGGAAGGCAGGACATGCACTGGGTTGGGACGGGAAGGCAGGTCACAGACGAGGACAGGGCTGTGAAACAAACAGGAAGGTAAGTCTCGGGAAAAAGGGAGAATGAAGAAACGAAACAGAGAAGATTGCTTGGTAAGGCTCATGAAAGATCAATGGCTCAATACTTCGCACTGCAGAAAAGGTTTCGTTCCCTTTTATCTTGGTGGTTTGACGAGACATGATCGGTTACACCTGTGGGGTCATGCCCCCTGGACCCGGGGACGTAACAGTTCTAGTATTTAAACTAATATTAATATAGACTTGTTAGAATCTTATATACCTGGATCATGTCCCCCCTTAGTCTCCTTTGCTGAAGGGTAAACAGATTCAGCTCAGCTAACCTCTCCTTATAAGACATTCCTCATAAGACAGACCAGGAATCATTCTTGTAGTCCTATACTGAACCCTTTCCAAGGCAGCAATGGCCTTCTTAAGGTATGGTGACCAAACCTGCACACAACATTCTAGGTGGGGTCAATATTCTTGGTGTCATCTGCAAATTTAACCAGTTTACTGTATGTATTGGTGTCAATATCATTAATGTAAATTAGGTATAATAGTGGTCCTAAAATTGAACCCTGTGGTACCCCACTATGGATGCAGACCCACTGTGACATTATGCCTCTAATAACTACACACTGCTTCCTGTCTGTTAACCAGTTTTCAAACCAAGCTGCCACAGTTCCTAAAACCCTAAAATGCAGAACTTTGAGCTTAAGCAAGAGCCGTTTGTGGGGGACAACATCAAAGGCCTTCTGGAAATCTAAGTAGATCACATCGTAGACCTTTTTGTGACCAATTTCTCTTGTAGCTTCCTCAAAGAACTGAAGTTAATTAGTTAAACAGGATCTACCTCTCATAAATCCATGTCGGCTATCCCTCAGAATACTATTTGAATCCAGGTAATCTACCATTTTCACTTGGATTATAGCTTCCATTATTTTTACAGTAATGCGAATTAAACTAATTGGCCTATAGTTTGATTGATTACTTCTATCCCTTTTTTGAATATGGGTGTTACATTAGCATGCTTCCAGTCAGAAGGTACCACACCAGCAACTAATGATTGCTGGAATAGTAAAGTTAAAGGTTGGCTAATAATATCCCTCATCTCTTTTAAAACTATAGGTAAGATGCCGTCAGGGCCCTGCGATTTATTTATTTTGAGCTTCGCTAGGCTTTGTACACATCAGCCTCAGTTATACATATATTGGTCATAAACAATGCTGTATTCATACTAAATAGTGGTAAGTTACTTGTGTTCTCTGCTGTAAACACCTGTGTAAAAAAAATTAAACTCATTTACTATATCAATTTCATTTTAAATTATAAGGCCGTTACTATCCTGCAAATTAGTGATGTAAGCTTTTAGAGCTCTTTTGGAGTTAAAATATTGTAAGAAACTTTTATTATCATCCTTAGCCTCCAATGCAATCTTTCTTTCTACATTCCTCTTGGAGAGTCTAATGTTATTTTTAAACTCAATCTGTAGACTTAGATACTGTTGCTTTATTTTGAAATCATTAGATATTTTCTATTTGTGGAAGAGTGCCCTTTTCCTCCTTAATTTCCTTTGTAAACCAACTTGGTTGCAGTTTCCTAGATTTAGTTTTGTTGGAAACAGGTAGGAAGTCCTTTTGCACTTGCAACAATGTGCTTTTAAAAAATTCCCATGCCATTCCCTTCATCCGTTTTGCATAACCATGTTATGATCACTACTGTCCAGTGGTTTTAAAATCACTAATTTTTCAATCCTATCCTGGTTATAAGAGAAAGCTGGATCAAGAAGGGCTCCACCCCTAGTAGGGGTATTAACAAAATGTATAGCAAACGCTGATAATTAGGCCATTTGAGTTTTTAGCATCTAGTTTTCTCCATGTGGCTTTATACTTTTATTTTTTTAATTATTTTTATTAGGACTGGAATCTTCTGTTGTTTATTTTACAGCAAATTTCTGTGGACTAGTTAAGACATATATTCACAAGTTGGCATTTATGACACAGAATCTGTTTCTGGTTTATGATATCCACGACTGTGACGGCCCATAGCACTTCCCAGGCAGCTTGGATATCATTCTTAACTGTCAGCTGCCCAGCTACACAGAGACAGACAGTACAAACTTGCAATAGACCCTCTCTCACCTTTCTGAGCCAATCTACTTACCCCTGATTGCGTTTCTGCAGCTGCTACGCTCTCAGGGAGCTAAATTTTTAGTAAAATAATAGGAGGGCTGCCCTTCGTATTCTGCGCTGTATGGCGACTGTGGCGGCCTACTTTGAGGAGGAGCTCCATGTGGCGCACAGCTCAGTGGCCCCCACAGCTTATCTAATGATGCAGGGGCCAGGGGCTGATAGGAGATGCCTGCTGTCACTTTAATGAAGCACCTCTCTGCTCAGCTACTGAGCCCTTCCACTATTTGTCCTGTCTGTCACCTGTGGAGACTGCTGCTGGCAGCTCATCACTGTCACCCCTTCCAGACAGAACCATTGATCTGCTGACAGGGCCTGGAGGAGCTTCAGCTTCAGCTACCCAGTGTTAGCCACATCGCGTCCCAGGACAACTCACCCTGTCCTCAACGAGAGCTGAATCGAGCAGGACGCAGACAAGGCTGGTGTGCTTTGATGTACTATGGTAACAACGCCACTCCGAAGGGCCACATAGCGTGACTCTGAGCCGGTTCATCTCCGAGACCTGTCCCCTCAGTGCCACTTTGTCTCAGTCAGAACTCCTCAAAAGTGAGGTGGAGTTTCAACAGAAGATCATCTTAGCTGAGTGAACCATTGGCACGCTAGACTCTACTAAGAAACCTTTATTCTTATCTTATTCATATTTCTCCCTTCTGTAATAAAGTAATAAAAATAAAACAAAATTAATTAGAGCACAGTTCCTGCCAAAGGAAACTATGGCAGGTTAAAGCTAAATAATCTGTTTGACTGGAGCCCCTCCATAAAGACAGTGAGCTAATCTTCTCACTGGCTTCTTCCTTCTCACCCTAGTATGCAACCACAATGATGCTGCCTTGCACTGAAATAATTTAGCGAAAAACTCAGCTGAAAAGGTCTGAAAAGACTCCCACATCGACTGTTCCCTGCCAAGAGGCCTTTCGCAGTGTTACACAGGAGCGACATTTCAGGGAATTGAAAAATACTTTTGCTAAAGAAGAAGAAAGGTAATGCATCATATCACCGATGGAAATCCTGAAGATTTTCCTGTTTTCTTTGACCTTGAAGACTTAATAGAACTAATGCTGAAAGGCATACAAGTTCATAAACTTCATGAACAGAGTAACATAGATATGGGATACCAGGTAGGCTGATTCTGCATGCCGGTTTCCTGTATAATACTCATCACTCCTCTCAGCCTTGTTTTATTCCACATGCTGCAGCACATCTTGTACTTTCTAACGACAAAGCCCCGGGGCAGAGGTACACCGGTCACAAAGACAGTGGGGCATAAGTGCAGAGCTAAGCCACCAGTCTGGTGATCTGGCGAGTGCTGGGTAATCATGAGGAGTACTGGATCATCACGAGGAGTACTGGATAATCATGAGAAGTGCTGGGTAATCACGAGGAGTACTGGGTCATCATGAGGAGTACTGGATAATCATGAGGAGTGCTGGGTAATCACGAGGAGTACTGGGTCATCATGAGGAGTACTGGATAATCATGAGGAGTACTGGATCATCACGAGGAGTACTGGATAATCATGAGAAGTGCTGGGTCATCACGAGGAGTACTGGATAATCATGAGAAGTGCTGGGTAATCACGAGGAGTACTGGGTCATCATGAGGAGTACTGGATAATCATGAGGAGTACTGGGTCATCACGAGGAGTACTGGATAATCATGAGGAGTACTGGGTCATCACGAGGAGTACTGGGTCATCATGAGGAGTACTGGATAATCATGAGAAGTGCTGGGTAATCCTGGGGTGTGCTGGGTAATCAGAAGGAGTACTGAGTATTCTTGAGGAGTGCTGGGTAATCATCAGCAATGCAGGGTAATCATGGGGAGTACTGGGTAATCATAAAATGCTCTCTGTGGGCTTCTGACATAGTTGGGAGCTTTTGCAAGCATACCTGATATTCCTGAAATGCTGACAAAGTCTCACTTTAACAAGCCTGTCCAAAATTATAACAGAGCTTATTCCCGTGTATAACTGGCAACAATTTCGAAGTTATAAACAGGAAGAAACTGCAATTGGAAAGACAGAAATTCATTATCCAAAGTGACATGCTGTCTACTCAGATACAGATTGTAAACTGATTTAAGTAAATAAATGAAAAGAAATAATTTGTTTTTTTTTTCTTTTTAATTCAATGGATATATAATTCAGTGACTTTTCCCATGGTGCTTTGAGAGGGAATACAGGTGGCATATCCACTTGAGACCCCACCCATTCATTTATGTCCATTGTAGTGGACATTTTATTTAGGCATCTATCTTTTCAGTGATGTTAGGAAATGTATATATTCCTGTTGTACACTAAAGAGGACATGCTGTGAAATTAAAAATAAATGTGAAAAAATCTAAATTGTAAGATGTCTTAATTTCCCCAAAGACAAATAACCTACAATTGCAGGACACTTGTCCTTGCGTCTCAGGAGAATATAAATTTTTTTACTATTTGTTTGGTTTGTCGCTACACTAGTAGAAGAGCACAATGTGCTTACAGTGGGCATTACACTGCCCCCTGCAGTTAGCTACTCCACATTGCACTTGCATGCTGTTCTGTATGTCCAGCTTGTCTCTCTATGGAACACCCACAATAAATTTGGAGGTGGAAAATGCTTATAGCAGTTTTTTGAAGTCACATAGGGGCAAACAGCGTGTGCGGGGGGGCATTAGACACTAATTTAGTTGGGAGGAGGGAAGCTCTTTGGCTGGTAGTGACTTTTCTTCCAGTACAGGAATCTGTCATCATGAAAGACATGTTCACATTGGCATGTTTACAGCAGGACTGCAACTTCCTAACTGTATTTCACTGTCTGACAAATATAAAGTCACTGCATATCTAAATGATAGATTTCATTGCTGGCAGACGGAAGGAAAATTTCCATCATTAGCCTTTAATTACACTAATAAGCATTTCATGGTACAAATAACATTACTCTTAAATCTTATGCAACATTTAGATCCATGACACACAGAAATGCCATCGTCATCATATCCTCTGCAATTAAGACCATTCAATTAAGACCTGATAATTACTCCAGCTCAGCGGGTAGATTGAGCAGAAAGAATAGCATTCTGTTTTTTTACATTACTGCAATGTGCAGTCATTGAGCTCCTGGGAGTTTTACTTACACAAAAATGTTGTGAGGGCAAAATGAAAAGTGATTGGTTCAAGTGTCCTGATCCCACTTCCTCTAGCTGCTTGGACCCACCTCCAGTACAATCTGATAGGTTATTTCTCTGAGCCAATCGTTTCTCGTTTCCCCCCTCAGAACATTTTTGTGTAAAGCTCCCACACGCAGTCACTAATCACCAGATAACCACATGAAGACGGTGTACGTATAATTCCTTGTCAAGCACGGACTTGGGGATTTCCTAAAAAATTATTCAGCTTTTAGTAATTTTTTCCTTCCGATTGCATCACGCATTTGGAAGTCGGATTACTGAACTTGTCAAAGATGCAATGTAAGGAGCAGAAGGTCACTGAGGAGGAAATATTGAGCAGTATCACATTCATCTTGTGCATAAATATTCGTAGTTCACTGCCACGCATCGATGCGTTTGCCTTTGCCCCCAGGAGACACTGATATATTCTAGAAGCCTGCTCATCAGAGCCACTCATTCCGCCCCCAGGCGAGGGCACTGTGACAGCAGTCCCATGTCTTCAGACGCTTGTTCGACAGGCGTTCACTGCAGAGTAAGCTACGTGCTGAGATGGGTCAGCACAAGCAACAGTACCGGACACCAGAGATAAATGTCCAAATGGCCATTGCACGAGTGATTTATTGTGTGTTATTATGGATGCAGATCCCTCTCCCCATCTAACAGGACTGTTCAAAATACTAAGCTGTCTGCATTTCCTTGGAGGTCACACTGCTGAAAGTAGGTCACCGAGCTTGGAGAGATAAGGGGTGGACTTCAGCCAAGATGCCGGGATGCTAATATATAGCACGTCAGACCAATCGGATCTCTGGGTCACTCAGTAAGATCTGTGCCGTGGCTGGATGGTGCCAATGTCAATTAATTGTGTGTATTTGTGGGTATTCTGATGCTAATAGGAGGGAGGAGTTGAATCCCTCAGAGGAATGAAATTAACAGTCTTCACCCCATCAGCTTTATTAATCTGTGCTTTGGAGAGAAAATCCCTTTTCAAGATCAGAGACTGTAAAACAGGAATGCCCGGAAGAGTAATAAGGACCTTGCTGCCCTTCCCCTGATCTTTAGAGAGCAACCACCCTAGAGGCTCCTCTGCTAAATGTCGCTGAAAGGGTGATTTTAGGAGAGAGAGAGAGAGAAAGAAGAAGCCTTAGCTCTGAAATAACAGACTGGTAACAGTCTGGGGTGTCCCCAGCCCGGTGCCATGTGATGGACTGGCATCCTGTGTTGGGTGTCCCCAGCCCGGTGCCATGTGATGGACTGGCATCCTGTGTTGGGTGTCCCCTGCCCTGTGCCGGACTGGCATCCTGTGTTGAGTGTCCCCTGCCCTGTGCCATGTGGTGGACTGGCATCCTGTGTTGGGTGTCCCCTGCCCTGTGCCAGACTGGCATCCTGTGTTGGGTGTCCCCTACCCTGTGCCATGTGGTGGACTGGCATCCTGTGTTGGGTGTCCCCTGCCCTGTGCCATGTGGTGGACTGGCATCCTGTGTTGGGTGTCCCCTGCCCTGTGCCATGTGGTGGACTGGCATCCTGTGTAGGGCGTTCCCTGCCTTGAGTCCTTTGATGGACTGGTGTCCGGTGTAGGGCGTTCCCTGCCCTGTGTCCTTTGATGGACTGGTGCCCGGTGTAGGGCGTTCCCTGCTCTGTGTCCTTTGATGGACTGGTGCCCGGTGTAGGGCGTTCCCTGCCTTGAGTCCTTTGATAGGCTCAAGCCCTGTGCTCCCTGGCATATGCTACAAGCCCTGCATTACGTATGTGATTATAGAAAATCACTGTCACTGAGTTTGGAATAAACAGACCTGTTTTCTTTGAGCACTTCTTTCAGGAATGGCTTCCATATTTGGCCACTGAGCGTTCAGAGCCATTAAGACTGGAGAGGTGTGGCACATTGTTGATACAGAGACTGGAAGGATTTGGGAATCACTGTAACAATGTAGTTTTCCTTGAGTGAAGTTTCTACTGAACAATTTACATGTGTTTAGGGCTCTGCATTGAATAGACATGGGGGAAGAGAAAAGGAGCTGGGATCAATACTAAAAAACTGCCTTGGGCACTCAGTATTTGTTCAGCATAATCCTCCAGAAGGCCTTGGAGAGTTAGTGGAATTGATACATCTAACTGAAAAGGCCAATCGAACAGAAAAATAAAATGAAACTCCTTAAAGCCGAGAGAGAAAAGAGCAGAAAATAAATTTGCTTTCAATGAATTTAAACAAAGGTTTTACATTTCAATTTCATATTTCAAAAAATGAAAAATAGTCAATGAAATTTAAGTTTTAAAATTAGATTTTAACGCTGATTTCAATAATAACCCTAATATAACCGAATTGACATTCCAAACTCACTTCTTCCAATAGACAAGAAAATGCTGTCCACGCCGCCCACACCCCATGGGCCATTTAAATCTTGGAGAATCGCCAGTGCATGTCATGAAACTGAAACTTTCACTTTGCTACATTCCTGATCCAAATAATGGCTTTTAACACGATCATCGTTACTCACCCAATTAAAATATTATACTATTTCAACTGCACAATTCTGGGTAAAATGTGAATCATGGTTCATGCTTCAGAATTGAGATTGTGACTTTCATGATCCTTGAGCAACGTATTCATTTCTCTATTATTATTATTATTATTTATGTATTACATACTGTTTTTACGAAGGTGTAACAAACAATATGCAGGGAGTTACCACAAAAAAACTGACATTTAAAGCTATAGTGCAGAAATACTGGTGATGATTTCATTGGCCAATCAACCTGTAGGTGAGGATTTTCTTTGGTTCATTCATCACTTACAAACTCAGGCCTATAAGAGGTCTAGAAGTACAAGCCCATGAAATGTTTGCAATTCATTATTAATTCTGACCCATTTTTCACAAAATAAAAAAGTAATTTCATTAATCTGTTCTGGCGAGATCAGTCTCACTGCTTTTCCTAAATTAAAAAAATATATCCTCTTATCCTCTTGCGACTTTTTTTTATTGTGACTGTAACTGAAATGTTATATTCAAATCTGTCTTCAGTGGACTTAAAAGCATTGGCTGATTTTTGTAACAGATAATAGATTTGAGTTTATAGTTCTTTCACTTAAAACCAGGTATGTTTTACTTTTATTTAAGTTACATTTTGGTGTGGCATTTGTACTTGAGTAATTGAGTAATCGGTACCGACTGTTCTGTGATTGGTTAGTGGGGCCCTGCCTCACACCACTTGACTCCTGCAGCCTCTGCGCCCACTGTCTTGTGATTGGCCCACGGGACCCTGCCTCATACCACCTGCCCTTAGGCTCTGCAACCTCTGTGCTGTGATTGGTCAGCGAGCTCCTGCCTCACAAGACTTGACTCCTGAGGCCTCTGCACCTGCTGTTCTGTGATTGGTTAGCGGGGCCCTTCCTCGTATCACCTGTCCTCCTCCTCAGGCTCTGCACCTGCTGTTCTGTGATTGGTCATCAGGGCCCTGCCTCACACCACTTGTCCCCTGCAGCCTCTGCACCCACTGTTTTGTGATTGGTCAGCGGGCCCCTTCCTCGTACCACCTGTCCTCCTCAACCTCTGCACCCAATGTTCTGTGATTGGTCAGCGGGGCCTTTCCTTGTACCACCTGTCCTCCTGAGCCTCTGCACCCACTGTTCTGTGATTGGTCAGCAGGGCCCTTCCTCCTACCACCTGTCCTCCCAAGGCTCTGCACCCGCTGTTCTGTGATTGGTTCACAGAGCCCTGCCTCACACCACTTGTCCCCAGCAGCCTCTGCACCTGCTGTTCTGTGATTGGTTCGTGGGGCCCTTCCTCGTACCATCTGTCCTCCTCAGGTTCTGCACCCGCGTTTGATCTTAGTTCCAGATGAATGTTTATAGAATAAAATCATGGGTGAACCTCATTATCCTTCCCACTGACACCAAGGTTCCTCCTCACTAAGCAAGTTACTTTTTCAAAGGAATTTCCCCCTTTGAATTTCTTTAGATTTTTGCAGCTTGCAGGAGGTGTAAGATTCAAATGGATGTTTCACTGGAAAAATGGTTCATTTTCAGGTGTTTTATATACTTGTCTGAAGTGATCTTCCACTTATTCACTGCATTGCAGTAATGCAGGGTCTTTTGCAAGTTAAATATTACTGATATACATTCCAATGTCTCTAGTTTTTATGAGTGTTTAAGTGCTATGTTTTTATTCTTAATAAAACCTTATATTTCTCTAAGAACCAGAACAATGACAAATTTCACATGCCACCTAATAAATAAAGGAAATGACATGTAAATGAAAAAATGGCACTGCAAATTCGACTGTGCACCACATACTGTGGACTGCATATTATGGGCTACATATTTTGAACTGTACATGGTAAATGGACTGCATTTATATAGCACTTCTCTACAAAGCGCTTTACAATTTATGCCTCACATTCACACACCGGTGGCTGCAATGCAAGGTGCCAACCTGCACACCAGGAGCAATTTGGGGTTCAGTGTCTTGCTCAAAGACACTTTGATGGGGTCAGGAGGGTTCGAACCTGCAACCCTCTGGTTGCCGACCAATAACACTGCCTTCTGCGCCACCAACTTCCCTTACATTGTGCACCGCATATTATGGACTGCATATTGTTGGCTGTATATTATACACCACATATTGTGGACCGTATATCATACACTGCATATTGTGGACTGCATATTTTGGACTATATATTGTGATCTGTATATTGTGTCCTGCATAATATGGACTACATATTGTCCACCTCAGCCACCAGTGCAGCTCAGCCCAAACAGTGAACATCACAAGCAGGCCATAGGCATGGCCGGGGCCACGAAATGGAGTACGACTGTGCTACATAAAGCTGACAGGCGCAGCAAGGCCTGGATGTGTTATACAAACGGGCGCCGAGCCGCAGGCTGTGTGCCCCCCCCCCCCTCCAAAACAGGTCCGGAAGGCCAACTGCTTCAAGGCCCCTATCGCCAACCTGAGGTAAGACGTCTCAAGATTAAGGAGATGCAGGCTGAGCGTATTCATCCATTAGTCAGGTAATGAGTCACCTGATGACCAAAATATAGACGTAGACTGTCATGTTCTCCCCAGCAGGCGGCCTTGCATATGCATTTCTCCTTAAACACCTGCTGCTGCTTGGAGTTAATAAACAGTGAAAAGAGGCCGTCAAGCCGTGAGGGTCGTGCAGGAAGCCTGAGCCGCCCCGCAGTGCAGCAGCCGGCGTACCTTTGTCAGGGAGGCAGCAAAAGGCTGTGGGAGTCAGCACCACCCGCAAATGCATCATCACCCTCCGCTACTCAATGACTGCGGCCGTGATGAACTAGGACCTGGGATGGGCCAGAGTTACACCTAAAACCAGGTAGAGCAGTAAAACGGATGCTTATCACATAGACCTCCAGCAGAGCACGGAGTTTGACTTTTGCAACACAGATCTCACTGTGAAGCTTATACACTTCAGAAATAGATAAATGTAAAGCTTGGGTACTTTAGTACTTAAATGCAAATCAACCCGAACAGCTTGTTCTCCCGCATCTCAGGAAACAAAATGTAAATGTTTCGCAACAAAAAAAAAAAATGGCCGAATTATTTAGTTTTCAATGCGCGCTATTCAAGCTTTTCAAGCTGTCTGCAGAACAGGCCGAAACCAGGTATCCTAGGCAACAATGTTTCAGCATAACGTGACTATGGAAGGTGAGTAGTCTGGCCAGGGAAACAGCATTGGCTTTCCAGGCTGCAAACAAAAGGTGGAAGGTGGAAGCTGAATCAGACCATCCCTAAACATTTTTATTGAAAAATCTGTTGATGCATGTAATTTAATTTAAATAGAAAATGCTCATCTCTGAGTTGTTTCTGTCTCAAAACAACACATTTTTTGAAGTCTGCTTGTTACTAATACAGTTTATGTTAAGCTTTGGGGCCGCATAGCTGAGACTAGCACTGTGTCTCTGCTTTGTCTGCATTGTAGTTGGCCACGCATCACTGGCCGCTATCTGACCAGGGCTATCAATGGGGCAGCGAGGGGGACAGCAGTGTAAATTCTGAACAGTGTATGGGAGCAGGGGAGGGTGCTCACTTCTAGACAGGGCTGAATGAAAGGCTGAATGTGCAGGACTGAGAGGCTTTTAATGGAAAAGTAAGTGGATATGACAAATATGTGAATAAACAAAACTTGCTTGAGCGTGTCAGTGCATAAGCACAGTGACAATAAGCAGATGCACTAGTTCCCATTAGCAGAGGTGGCTGAACACCTTTGCAGATTGTTTTTGCTGCTGCATCCATTACAGACCGTGGCCCAGCGCCTGCTTGGGCATCATTCTCATTAGCGCTGCAGTAAGGAGTCACTCGACCGTGCAGCCGCAGTCCATTCAAAGAGCATCGAGCACATCAGCCGCCACTTAACGGAATGAAGGGAAATTAGATCAGCTGAAACCCATTCCGTTACTCTTCTGAAAGTAAAACATCAGGGAGGAGAGTCCTCTGCTTGCTGAAGCACACATGCGTGCAAATGAAACTGGTGCTCAGTCATCCACCCCTTCCAGGAATCTGCGACAACTGAGCCCCACATCGCCCTCTACTGGGCCACCTGGCTCAGGCCGGAACTGACGGTAGAATATCAACGTAGTGACAGGGCGCCAAGTGCAGCAGGTGTGGCTGTGGGAAGGGGCTCTGGGCCTCAACAGGACTCATTAGTCGCTGCGGGCCTGAACTGAATATGTGCAGCCAGTGGGCTGTGCTAGCGACTGTAAATCCATCCTAACCACTACACTGCCATCAGGACATCAGGTCATTCCCACTCAGAACTAAACTGGGGGGTGAGCTCATCTGTGCAATACATGAGGCTGATGGGCCGAGCCCCTGGTGGTTTGCAGGCACAGTTGGTCCGTTGTGCCAGGGCTTCTGGGAGTCATTCCTTTTAAGAACATGAAGTGTCTCCTGCCATGATTCCCTGGTCCACAGCCATACGGTAGGCGTGAGTGACAGCTACAACCAGGAATAGATGTATCGATGTTTGGTGTTCGTGTGACACGTTGTTATTGGGCTCCTTCACGGTGCTGAAGCAACAAAGTTTAGTGAAGACAGAAAACTGCCTTCATTTATTAGTTTGCATTTTCTGGGATTAACTGTAGAAGTGTAACTTTTTCCACACTGGTTGCTAAGCAATCTAACTTCTAACTGAAGTTTCTGTATGGCCACTTTTTCTCGTGTTGGTGATTGAGGTTTACATGATCAACGCTATGCTATGAGATGCTCTTCAATCTGGATGGAAGCTTTTAATGTGAAGATGTAAATCAGCACCCTGTCTGCTCGAGCTAAGCAGTAGTGATGATAAACCGAGAGTGAATCCTGTTTAATCATCTGCTTGTGGGTTCTTCCAAAACCTCCTTTGATTCTTCCAGATGAATACAGAGGTCATGCTACAGAGGCTGTCAACATATTTTTTGTTGCTACTATTGATCTTAGACACTATCATCATTTGTCATTGATGAATCTTGCCACACAGAGTAACTGATGTGTTTTGACACTGTTGTACCTTAAATGATTTATTGCAGCATGATTTATTGATTTATCATAAGGTATGACAGATTCACATCTTTGGTAACGAGGGCCAATGTTTAAACGCCACTGTAAATTTTACAGCTGCATTATTAAATTGTGCCATATTACAACCTTACATTTTCTGGTTAACTCATAAAGGCTAATTACTAAATAATATAACATGATATTTTGATTATATTACATTATATTACAAAACGCAATCCATCTGTCACTAATTGCTAATCATATTGAAGCTGTGGTACCTCCTGAAACCAACGCTGGTCCATAGCAGAATGTTCATACAGATCACTGTCATCCACTCATTTGAAAAATCAATATCTTTGGAGTGTGCCAGAGTACCTAGCAGAAACCCAGGGAACAGGCAAATGCCATGCACAGACACACACAGACACACACACACACACACAAAACCACAGCCAATTTTAAACCTGCAGTATAAACCCACACATGGGTACAAGGTTACAAAACCATTCCATAGGTCTATGAGCCAGAGAATTATTCAGTTTGAGTTTCCACATTACAGTCGGACTGTTATCTGAAAGAGCCTTTGTCACGTCAAAAAACTCAATTTTAAGTAAACTTCAAAATTTATGCACCAAGGTTATTTATCGTTTTAAACAAAGTGACATAAATAACTAAATAATTTAATAATTAAATTAAAAAGAATCAATGTTCAGATTAACAGTGATAATAACCAGGGGAAAAACAAAATGCTGAAGACTGCTGCATCTCTGCAAAGCCTGATCCATTGATGCCATATGCAGTGACACTGTCAGTAATACATCTCACCCGTACTGACAACCATCTGCGGTGACAATGTCAGTAATACATCTCACCCGTACTGACA
>JABFEA020000050.1:17639329-17651867 GCA_019775915.2 Cyphomyrus plagiostoma
GAATGCTTTCAGCACCTTGTTGAATCAATGCCATGTAGAATTAAGGCAGTTCTGAAGGCGAAAGGGGGTCAAACACCATATTAGTATGATGTTCCTAATAATCCTTTAGGTGAGCTGTGCAGCACTTAGGTCTGTCAGTATGCTTGACTTTGGAAACATGCTGTACAAATAAACTGATTGATCAATTGATTGATTGATTTGACCTGGGGGTAAATTCTGGCGCTCCCTGCCTTGCGCCCTCCTGAATAGGCTCCAGATCCCCCGCGATCCTACACAGGACAAGCGGTTACAGACCAAGAATGGATGAATGGAAAATTCTGTTGTCTATAGCAGCAAGAACATAGAGCACAAACTCCTTTGCTGTTGATTCCTGTTTTGATGAAAGTGCTTAACCAACTGAAAACTTCATCTCAAATAATACCAAGACTGTCTATTTATAAAATCAGGTGTAGATTAAAGGCATTCTTCCTGTTTAGTGTGCCTTGATTGTACATTACATGGAAGGTTAAATCAGTAAACCTAGTTTTCTGTTTCAGTTCTAACTAGTTATAATACTAATTCTTGATATCAGAAATTCAGTTGTAACTACTTACACTGTATATTTCTGATATCAGATATTTGACTAGATAAAACGCATATTATTCATAACGGAAATTCAGTTTTAACTAAAATGCTAATCAGAAATCAGAAATTCTGTTTTAGCTAGTGAGATACAAAAAATTGAAACTATTTAAAATACCAATTTCTGATATCAGGAATTCAGTTGTAACTAGTTTTAATTCAAATTTAATTATAGCTAGTTACAACTGAATTCCTGATATCAGAAATTCGTAATTTAGCTAGTTGAAATTGAATTTTAATTGGTTGTAATTGAATTCCTGATATTAATATCAGGCTTTTTCATTCTGACTAGTCAGAACTGAATTTGTGATATATGATGCTAAAATGGCTTGCTATAAAATATACATATAAGGAGAAACTAAAGACAATAAGGGGACTACAGGGCAATTTTTCACTTACAATAACAAGCTTGATCAAATCATATTTTTATGCTTTTCCTGTGAACTAGCAAAATTATACAAATAAAATTAACAACGATTTCATTTCAGACCATTGTTGTAATCTGGGTATTGTTAGTTTTATGAGGATTATTTTAGGTGTTAGAAAGGCATCCACCGCCCTCCTGCCATCCACAGCTGCCCCAGAGTCCACCACCGGCCCGCCGGTCACGGCCTCTCTGGCATCCCCCCCCCCCCCCGTTCAGCTCCCTACAGCCATCTCTGCTTAACGATGTTTCAGCATCGCTACTTGTGCTTCTGTTTGCTTCGTTATTGACGTTAAACTTCTACTTGTTAAATTTATTTGCTTCAATTTCCCAAACTCATTGCTGTCATTTCCCACAGCTGTTGTTCAGTGCCATGTTCGGTGCCATGTGACAAACTGTCCCAAAGGGACCTTTTCAATGTTCTCTTGTTTAAATAACTTCAAAGAACAGATCAAATGAATTGATATGATTCTATTTTCATACTGAGTATGATCAGCAAACTTGGCTGGAAGAGTATCTGCAGCTATGAATCACCGCTAAAGCCTAAAGGCACAGTAAGTTAGCCAGGCTATCCCAGTTTGAAATTGGTCTTTGCCTCCAGGGTAGTGAATATATTTAAATTCTCTTGTGATAATGTTTGGTTACTGAGTTTCTAAGCATAATTGAGTTGAAAATTGAGGAATAAGCTGAGTTTCCCTCTGGGTTGATCATAATTGAAGAAGAACAGACCTTCCTCAGCAGAAACTTGCTGTATAATGAGGTATATATCAGAAATCCTGTAATAACCACACTGGAGGGATGGGATAAGAAAAATGTAACAGTTTAGATCATTTTTTTCAGAGGTATTTTTAATGTCCCATCTTGTATCATATCACCCGCTCCATACAGTTGTGAATTTAACGAGAGGAAGATTCTTCTTTTTCTATACTGAATGTTCTGACATGCGGAGCAGGTTATCTTTGGTGATTTAAAAAAGAAGACAAAAAAACAGAAAAAAGGACCAGCATTACAATGTAAACTGCCCCCTGACACCCACTGCCTGCCCAGTGACATGCACTGACTGCCACCTCACATCCTCTGACTGCCCCCTCACACACTCTGAATGCCCCTTGAAACCCTCTGACTGCCCCCTCACACCCTCTGACTGCCCCCTGATACCCTCTAACTGCTCCCTGCCACCTCCTGTCTGTGATTCACCTGTAAGGCACAGATGGGCTGCTGTGTGACATTTAACAAAGAATGTGCAGAATTCTCTGTTCCTAATATTTTCACTTACTGCATAAATCATCGTTATGGTCTTTTATGAGACTGAATTACATACATGTGCAGTTCTGCCAACTCAGTGGGCTTGTACAAAGTCTCATTAGAGTAAATATTGTCATGCTCACCACTGCCAGCATAAACTCCATTCAGATGTAATATACACTACATTTTAGAGCTTAATAAAAACTGTCCTCTGGCCCTTGTTAGAAATTCATCAACAAAGCAGAGTGCTTCTGAGGCTGCAGCCATGTATAACTGAGACGCAATTGTTCTGAGTAACGGAACAGAAAACTGGAAGCTGTTAAATCAGTTTGAAACCATCAGTGAGACCCAACTGCAAAGGCTAATTTGTTTGGTACAAGTCCTCTACTGGCTGAGAGCTGCAGATTAACACTCTAAGTAAGACGTAACCCCTAAAATCTGATGTTTGCACAGTGTGTACATGCTCGTGGAAAGGAGCCAGATGTTAATGTCATTCTGTTCAAGTGAGAGTAATGAAGCTACAGATGAAAGTGGCTTTAATTTGTATGCTTACGTTTGTATAAAAGGCATAAGAGAAGTCCTTACTTCCATTTTCTCTTATTATGGAAGCAAGAATGACAATTTCCTTGATGTATTCGGTAATCTGAGTTCTGGAGAGAGGTGGGGTGTGAATTCTGAACAGAAGGTAAAGCCGCTTCCAGATCCCACATGCACACACTGGCAGGAAGACCCACTCTCAGGACCCGTGGGCATGCATCTCTGGGTGGACGTGAGTCAGCAGGACCCGTGTGTCATGGCAGACCAGTCAGCAGTGCAAAAGTGAGCTGCTGTTTTAAATTTAACATGTTCATTACACTGATACCGATCTGCTAATTACATGACAGAACATTCTCCTCCCCTTCTCTGTCGCCCCTGAGAGCAGAGGGGCATCACCTCAGCCTCCCTTCTGCCTCGTGCATGGCTCCCAGGGGCAAACGGCTTGTTGCACAGCCACACGTGGACACGGCCTGGCAGTCCGAGCCCGGCAACGGCACAGGCGCACATCTCTCCCCGCTCTGATCATCAGAACCTATGTGTTCCCAAAGGCCCGAAGCCGCAGGTGTGGTCCGTATCGGATCTCCTTCCAGCCCTGCTCCATGAAGCCACCCCTCGCTGATGGAATCTCGCCGTGCTGCTAAACGAAAGGGCTGCTCTCTGAGATAGACGCTGGCGCTGACATGAGTGCGTGTGGAGAGTCCTGCTCGTTAGCTTAGCGACGCTGCTGCTCTCCCAGAGTAACCTCACCCAAGTACGTGGCAGCACTTCCACAGAAGGTACCGCTCCAAACGTCCCATGTGACACTCATAACATGTACATTTGATGGTTCATATGGCACGTGGTATAGAGTTTTCTCTCCATTCCGTTTGCATGTTGCTTCATGCGGCACATTGTCTTTCTCTTCTGCATTTAACTGAGTGGGTGAATGAGCGCAAGTCCCTCTTGCCGGGTGGCCCCGGCTTCCGGGTCAATCCTGAGCCAAAGGTCGTGGCAGTCATGCATCATGCGGCTCTTTCACTTCAGGAGGCATTGGCGGCATCAGGGGTGAATGCCTGATGCTTTATAAATATGGCCGTGCGCATGGGGACCTAGCTCAGCCTATCTGGGTGAATGAAGCCCTCAGCAAGGACAACTCTGCTGTTTAGTACTGAGGTCTTTTAAAAATCATTTATTGGGAGGATGGCCATGGTTTATTTTGGTGTGGAATATATTTTAATGATGTCTCATTCATTATTGCTACAGCATTGTTTTCGCTCAGACGGACCACCTGCTCTGGCATTACCCGCTCATGCGTATTCATGAGTACACAGTAACTTTGTGACTTAGACTAAGATAATGAGGGCTACAAGCAAAGATTGCTGCCCTGCACACTAAACATGGTGACTAAATCATGGCGACTCATGATATACCCCTGATAAAACAGTCATGTGCTTCATGTCACTAAACCTTCAAGTTCAACGTCAGGTGGGATTGGCCGGTGGCAGGGAACTGCTGCTGAGGCAAGGCATTGTTTGGGTGAGGCATGGCACTGATTAGGCGACACGTGCCGCTGACTGGCTGAAGCATGGCACCGTTTGGGAGAGATATGCTGCTGACTGGGTGAGGCATTACACTGTTTTAAGTCAGACATGCTGCTGTTTGGGTGAGACGTGGTGCTGATTGGGTGAGGCGAGGTCCTGATTTGGTGAGGCATGCTGCTGATTGGGTGAGACATGGTGCTGATTGGCAGAGGCATGGCATGGTTTGAGTGAGACATGCTGCTGGAGCTGTTTACAACACACACATGCAATGCACATACAATATAGACCCTTTTTCATAGCAAGCATACATACACACCACACTGTCAGAATGTGCCATTACAGGAAGTTCTGTAAACGTGGCAGCATCCAGTTCTGAAGCACACGCTGCATGTGAGGGCTTGTATACGGGCAGTCGGGGGTGTGAGCTGGGAAAACGTAACCCCACACCTCAAAGGAAAGACCTGGGCTCCCCAGCCGAGGGCTGCAGACTGTGTGGGTGACATTAGCGAGCTGACCTCACGCTTCTGCTGTGCCTGTCAGAGACACAAAGACGTAAACATGCTCAGCTGTTATCACCTTTCTGGTGGAATCCTTAAAATCATAATGACGGAACAACATGTGAAGTTGATGCAAGGGCTTTAGGGAAGCCGAGCTTACAGAAATGTTATTATGCCTAAACTCTCTTATCTGGGTGTTAATTGCTGCATACCTCATTGGGGCAATCAGACTGGGCCAGCTGATTGTGAAAATCAGTCTTCACCATCTCTGTGTTACACAAACATTACATGAACAGTTACATGAACTGTGTGGAGAAAAAGTGTGTTTTAAGACAGGAGTATATGTCAAAAAATGACAGCAGTAGCCCACTCTGATAATACACTGAAATTAATGTACTGCGGTCCACAATCTGTACCAACAGGAATTACTGCTCTGTTTACAGAGCCATACTGAATCAGAGGAGGCACCTGCATTTATTGTTCTTGTGAAAAATGACTCAGTCTTTAAATGTCACTTTACCGATGATTCATCATTTTATGTTAATCATTCACAGAGAGGCCTTACAGGGTCAGGGATTTACACAAGTTTATTGTAAACAATGGTTAATGAGGAAACTCTCTATCAGAAAAAACACCTTAACAACAGTGTGACCAACTCAGCCCAACTGTCAAACATGCAACACCTGCTGGCACTGGGTTTAAACTTAGAGCAAAAGTTTGACTATTGTGACTATTAATACGCCAGGGAACAGCCTGGGGCTGTATCATTGACACCAAGAGAGGGCAATGTGGCACCCTAGGGAACAGCCTGGGGCCGTACCATCAATATCGAGAGAGGGGGCGGTGTGGCACCCTAGGGAACAGCCTGGGGCCGTACCATCAATATCGAGAGAGGGGGCGGTGTGGCACCCCAGGGAACATCCCGGGGCTGTACCATCAATACCGAGAGAGGGGGCGGTGTGGCAGTCCAGGGAACAGCCTGGGGCTGTACCATCAATACCAAGAGAGGGCCGGTGTGGCAGCCCAGGGAACAGCCCGGGGCTGTACCATCAATACCGAGAGAGGGGGCGGTGTGGCAGCCCAGGAAACAGCCTGGGGCTGTACCATCAATACCAAGAGAGGGTGGTGTGGCAGCCCAGGGAACAGCCCGGGGCTGTACCATCAATACCAAGAGCGGGCAACTCACAGTTTTGAGGCTAGGCTGGAATTTTGATGATTCTACAATCATGCTAATGTTCATTAAGTCAGAGTATTTCCTTGTTATACTTTCTTCCAAAAAAATTCAAGCAAGCTTGGATAATTGGTGCCATTGCTAGTAATACTAGTGTACCCAGAATTGAGATCAGAACTTCTCAAGCTCAAATACAACCTAATAGGTGGAGAAACACTCACTGTGTCTATTTATTTACAGTCTCTAGGTGGGCAGATTAGCTCACTTGGGTTAGCACTGCTTTCTGTTTCCTCTGCTTCACTCTATTTCTCTGTTTCACTCCTGCTACTGTCTACTAGACAACAAACACCCAAACTGGGAAGAAGTTTTTAAACTTCTGCTTTGTCAAGACGGGTTATTTGTATAAATGTGGGCAGTGGTGGCTTAATGGTTAGGGAAGCGCACAATTGAAAAGATTGCAGGTTGGAATCCCTGACCAACAAGGCACCACTGAGGTACCTGGAGCAAGGTACTGCCCCTCAGGCACTGAATTAGCTGCCCCCTGCTCTGTCACATATGGGTTAAATGCAGAGCACACATTTTGTTGTTGTGTACTGTGGTGTGTCAACAATGACAATTATTAAATTTTAAATAAATTAATTTGTAATTTGTTTCCTATGTGCTGTACACATGCAGAAGGGTGGTGTATGAGACATCATGGTGTATGGTGAGGACTTCATAAGTGTCAGAAAGCTGGAGGTGTGCATGATGTGTCACTGCCCCTATAGTGTAAGTGTCACATGCATAAACACCCACACGCTCACGCACTGCAGCTCGAGTGGCGTCACACACCCACCAGCCACCATGGTCACGATGCACCTGCTGCTGAAAACGGACTCACTGCACTGCAGAGCCAGGAACTCCCAGCTAAGACCTGAGCTGTGAAATGTGGCAGAACCAGCCGAATCAGCCTGGGAACATTTGAGCGTCTGCAGTACCTGGAGGAAACCCCACGACGACATGGGGAGAACAGGCAAACTTCACACACATGGAGCCATGGCAGAGACTCCCAGCTTCCAGAGCTGGGTGGTGTAAAAGTGCTAACGACCGCAACACTGCGTCACCTGCATTTTGAGTCATTTTGCACTATACGCTCGATTAGTTTATGTGCCGGGTCGAACTGTGCCGTCTAGCTGGAGTGTTTGCATGTTTCCCCATCTCACCAGGATTCCTTAAGGCTTCCTACTACAGGCCAAAAGCATGCAGGTAGGATTGCGGGGACATTACATTTTGGCGTTCATTAAAGGAACATGAGATGTACGCCTCAATTACAGCACACGAGAGCTGACTCTAAAGCCCATCAAGCTAATCAGGATTTATACGTTTTATAAATCTTATTTCTGCTCTTTCTCAGATATTTGTGGCCTCATGTCCATGAATCAACACTAACAGTAAAATAGTCATGGGGATCTGCTCAAGGATTTTATCATCCACATTTTGTTGCCCTGGAGAGGTTCTGTACTGGTAATGTGGCAGCCCCCTAAGACCAGAACTCATATTCAAAGCTCTTCACCGAACTCCTTACCGAACCGAAAACTGCATTATTCTTCAGTATGAGAGGTGACCAGAAATCTTCATGTCATTCTAGATAAGGCTTTACTAGTAAAGGGTGCTTGGTCTGTAAAATCTTTGTTATGACTTAGCTGTTTCATCATAGGACCATGATTTAGACATGTTCACAATGCGTAGATCTTTACCACTTGCGTCTCAAAGGCAGCATAGGACACAAGTCAAGGTTACCTCTTGCAGAAGAAACCCGCTCATCACAGGGCGAGCCTGCACACTCCACACTCACAGGCAGAGCCTGAACACTCCTCACTCACAGGGTGAGCCTGCACACTTCTCACTCACAGGGAGAGTCTACACACTCCTCACTCACAGGGTGAGCCTGCACACTCCTCACTCACAGGGCAACCCTGCACACTCCTCACTCACAGGCAGAGCCTGCACACTCCTCACTCACAGGGCGAGCCTGCACACTCCTCACTCACAGGCAGATCCTGCACATTCTTCACTCACAGGCAGAGCCCGAGCACTCCTCACTCAACAGGCAGAGCCTGCACACTCCTCAGTCACTGGCAGAGCCTGAACACTCTTCACTCACAGGGCAACCCTGCACACTTCTCACTCACAGGGCGAGCCTGCACACTCCTCACTCACAGGCAGAGCCTGCACACTCCTCACTCACGGGGTGGCGGCAGGAATGAATGCCCTGCTCCCCATGTTTATTCTTGTTAAATATCATCATATCATCTAACAAGTGCTTTTAATAGCTTTAATTCTTTAACAGATATACAAATTTTCAGGGTTTGTGCCCATTTGAAGCTGCCCGTTAAGCCTCTTCCCTGTTTAGCCAGTAGGTGTTGTTGGCCATCATGTCTTCCTCTGTCTTTGAATCCTTTATCCTCAGGTGTTTCATTTGGCTCTTAGACTGCTGCATAGCTCAGGGTGCTTGAACCCTGCTTAAGTCCAGTCACTTTTGTTTCTTGTTTGACTTTTGGTTGTAGTTTTAGATTATGATTTTCATAGTGCTTATTTTCTGTCTTACTTCTCCCCTCCATGGTTCACCCTTCTTGTCGTTCTGGCTTTGTTTTTGTACCTTTAAATGATATATATTCTTGTATTCCTAGTGTTATATTAGTGTTTTCTAGTTTGTCTGTTAGCCCTCCTAGTTGTGATTATCCCTGTTCTATAGTTACACCTGTTGCTTGTTGCTTTGTGTTCTATTTTATTGGTTGTCTTGTTAATGCTTCACTCTTGTGTCCTCATTAGCTCAGTTTGGTTTGTGTATGTGTATTTAAGTTCCTGCCTTAGTTCTTTTCCCTAGTGAGTCATTGTGCATGGTTGATTAGGTGAATTAGGTCTGTGCATATATGTGCTTTATTTTGATGATTAACCCTCTGGTGTTGTCTTGGAGCTGCACACCCGTCACCCTCTTTTCCTGCCTGCACCACGCCCTGGGTCCATGACAAGCTTTTGAACTTCTGCAAGTTCAATCTATTTGTTAAATGTACCAGGATCTATGTAGCTTCAACATGACCCTAAATCAGAAGTTGGACAACCCCTCCGACTATGTCAGCCATCAGCATTGTGCATCTGAAAACAACATTTTGCTTCTTGTCACATTTTAATGCATTTATAATAAACCGTTTCAACTTTGTGTTGAATAACAGCTTTCTGGAAATTCAAATATGTTTGATGCTGGCAGACCTTTTCCGTTTGCAAGATTCAGAAACATACTTTGCTGCAGTTTACATATATTGTCAGGGTAATAATATAGGAACAAGAAAAATGTTTTCTCCTGAATCCAGTGGCAGCTGACATTTCAAATGGACTTTCATTTTCATTTGCGTGTATTAAATGACAATTTCACAGGTCATTTAATAAATTCTCCTCAAATAACTTCTATATTTCATGTTTGGCAATAAACATTCTTTCTTATACTTTTAAAGAAATGCATATATTTCGTTACTCTGTATTTCTCCAGTCCTAAATAACCAATTTCCAACATATCACAGAGTTTCACAACAAATCTGCAGCTTGTTTCTCAGTTACTACGAAGCGCAGCGATTGGCAGCCGCTGAACGTGTTTGCACAGCCGCATTAACATGCCGCAGGCAGGTCCCCGGGTGCCGAGCGCGACGATCAGCGAGGCTGATATGAGCCCCGCGGATCCCCGCCGCGCTAACAGTTTCTCCGCAGCCTCCGGTGAGTTCATTTGCCCGTAATTACGCTGGCTCCTTGTGTAGGAAACAGACGTTTGTCACAGTGACACAGCGGCCCCCGACTGTGATGAATCTACCACATCCTCTCTTTAAGAAGCCTCTCCCACGTCTCACCTGGCTGCGCGTCACAGAAGGGGAAGCAGAGGAAGCCTCGGCCTTCCGGGACTTCCTTGGACTGCTAGATCTCACACTCCCACTCGATCTCTAATAATAATAATAATAATAATAATAATAATAATAATAATAATAATCG
Source organism: Cyphomyrus plagiostoma (assembly GCA_019775915.2). Lineage (NCBI taxonomy): Eukaryota > Metazoa > Chordata > Actinopteri > Osteoglossiformes > Mormyridae > Cyphomyrus > Cyphomyrus plagiostoma. The sequence continues at coordinate 17,649,362 of JABFEA020000050.1, forward strand.
TCATAATCATCCGGCGATAATATTTAATACATGTTATTACGTTATTATTATTATTGATGCTGTTGATGTATTATTTTGAAGTTTGTGCCATCCAGCCATCCTACAGAAGAAAACAAAACAAAGAGCAGGCCAGAGTAAACAGCGATAGTCTGGTCAGTATACGTGGACCAGGGGCACGGTGATCAAAGCACTGAACAGCAGGAGCAGACAGACCAAAAACGATGGATGGGGCTTCATGGAGATCTGCCTTGGATGGGAGAGACACATACCGTGCAATAGTACCAGAGGCGATAAGTAACCGTACAACCGCTTCTGTGAAATTCGCGGTGGTGCCTCGTGATGTTATTTCTTCTCTTGCTGTTTATGTCTTGCTTCTTCTAGTTTTTTTAAGGTAAAGAATAGCTTGTTCAAATCACTCTAAATTCTAGCATTCAGCTTAAGGTACACACGTTCCCCGCTGCGCAGAGGCAAACAAAGACAGCCTCACATCGATCTCTGTTTTTGCTCAGCGGCCTTGCGGGTTTGAATAGTTTCTCAAAGTGCCCATTTCATATTCCAACAGCTCCCCCTGCCTGCCTTTCCATGTCCCAGCAGTCCTGCGCATTTACGCTTGAACGCATAAAACCACACGAACGAATTTAAATTGTTAATTTAAAAATCAAATAATATTTGTTTTGAAATATCTTCTCGGAAATAGCAGCAGAATCTTTTTAGGTCTTATCCGATTCACTAATTCGTCAACAGTGGTACAGCTGTAACAGAATGCTAAGTGACTCCGGTGGACTCTCTCCTGTGAAATGCCCTGGGCTTTACCGTCCATCCCTCCGCTGCCATCTACTGTTCCTGCAGGGCGATCCATCATGACTATGTTGCGGGAATTCCAAAATAGAAGGGGAAGGGGGTTGAATCTGTATAAAGAAGCAGAACAAAATTTTAATCACAGCTGGTATCACACTCTACAGTTCACAGTCTGTCTTGCATGGCGCAGATACTGCAGTATCACTCCTGCAGACTCACTCGACCATGCTCTGCTCTGCAATATAAATGTATAAAATGCATTCATTGTTTCGATATTACAACAACTGCTCAGTAAACTATGGACTTTCTCGACAGGCTTGAAGATACACACATCGTCTTAAAGCTGTATTTCGCAGATAGGTCACCAAATGTTCAGGGTAGATGTGGGGTCATTGCCTGATGCTCAGGTTATTCACAAAGTGCTCGATAGTTTGTAATTTTCTTGGATAGCCTCCTGCTTACCTGCGCATTTCAGCTGGAGTAATGAAAGTTCAGAAATAGGAATCAGCGACAGTAATGCTGCCCCACAAACCACAGTCTGACATAGACACAGTAGGCTAACATAGGCACAGGCTAACAAAGGGTGTTCCACAGCATCCGGTACCAAACTTTTGGTATTTCGAGAAAGATGTAATAACTGGTACCGGCACCGAATGACATCACAACTCGGGGTGGGATATTTTGTATTGAATTGGAGAAATTCCTGCAGTATATTATAGGGCTGGATGATGTGCAATATTAATATCAACATTGCATGTTTTACACATCCAACTCTTACATCAATAGTCAGCTAGATTATGATCAGGCTTTTGCTTGCTTTCAGTTCTGTATGGATATTATAGCGCAGGGGGTTAAAGTTTCAATAAATATTTTTACTCTGTTACACTCTCATAGGAAAAAACTTTTTTTTTTGCAAGCTTTGTAATTCAATTCTTATTCCTTTTATAGATTCTTATGTGCTTAATTAAAAATCTGTTTAAAATTTCCCTTTGCTGCTCTTGCATGAGTGCTGCATATGACAGTAGCAATCATTTTCATCCGTGCCGTTTAAATCGCTCGAAGATAGGTTTGTGAAATATTTATGAACTCCTATTTTGTTTTATAAATAACCCCATATCTATTACAACAAAACCACATTGCTAGGACCACACGCTATATGCCTGCTGTATTAGTATTTTTTAATACTTTTTAATGTATTGTCATGTCATCTGGATCTTTTCGCATACGATCTTTGTTCTTACAGTCAAATTGCATTTTTTTTTACTTCGTTTATCGTTCTTTTCTGAGTTTGCGATTGTTTTCAAGGCGGCATTTGTACTGTATTTCAACGGGAGGCTATTTGCATAACCAATCGACAAAGGATCTGTTTGAAGTCCCACCAACTGTCACCGCCTCTGCTCCTCTGTGATTGTCACCGCCTCCACTCCTGCACTGCCTTCCTCTCTGAACTTCACAGGTTCGGTCCCTCTGCTACCATCCTCTGATATTGTCACCGCCTCCGCCCCTCTGTGATTGTCACCAGCTCCACCCCTCTGTGATTGTCACCAGCTCCACCCCTCTGTGATTGTCACCGCCTCCACCCCTCTGTGATTGTCACCGCCTCCGCCCCTCTGTGATTGTCACCGCCTCCACCCCTCTGTGATTGTCACCGCCTCCGCCCCTCTGTGATTGTCACCGCCTCCACCCCTCTGTGATTGTCACCGCCTCC
>JABFEA020000050.1:17663043-17674769 GCA_019775915.2 Cyphomyrus plagiostoma
AAACACGGTGCAGCCGCTTGCTCGCCAGTCACGTGCCTTCTCTTTGAACTTCTCGTTCAGGGCTGCCATCCTGGCCGTACGGTTTTCCTTGTTGGCCTCCATCTTCTGGTTGAGCTTCTCCTCCGCCATCTTGCTGAAGTTGCTGCTCTCCTCCTGCGCCTTCTGCTGCACCTCCTTCTCGTGCTCCCGCTTCTCTGCCAGGTGCTTCAGCACTTCTGCTTCATGAGACTGAGGAAGAGGCTCGTGTTACAAACAACCTTAGCGTCGCTAAACCAAAACTACACACATGGAACTGGTAGTAATTTTATATAGATCAGTGATTGATAAAACGTATGCTGTCACTCAAACTGGAGTTTAACGCTCAGATAAATAACGTGCACTAGTCCAGAAGCTTCCTCTGTTTTTATCCCGGAAGTTATTGAACAGTGCACAAGTATCACTGGCAGGTGACAGAAGGTTTGCCATACTTTGCGCCTCTCTTCAGCAGCATCCAGTTTTCTCTGGATCTCTTCCAGAGACACATCCTTTTTCTTGGGGTTGGTCAGGGGGAAATCGCCCTTGGAGTCCCCACTGGTGGGACTCAGGAGAACTTCGAAGGCCTGCCCAGAGGCACGCTTGTCCAGCTCCTTCACCTGAATGTCTACAGATGCAGAGACATCATTGACCAATTCACTGCCTGGCTCAGAGGATTGCAATTCAGTCCCTTTTATAACCACACATGGCATCACTTCTCAGTTCTCTACACTTTTGGGGTCAGCTGGTTTTGTACTGAAAATGCAAGCCACGTATTATCATCATTAGGTAAGCAATATATCCAAATAAGAATGAACTTACTCCCAGAGGATGCCATTCCGACAGGAAAAAAATCGGTTCACCTAAACATACAAAAAAAAGTAATTGCGTAATTAGCATTTCAACGTTCAAGTTGAAAACAGGCATCAGCGCCCTCTTATGGCGGAACTTAGAAAATCGCCCCACTTAGGGATTCTTCATACTGGCGTATGGAAATAGACTGACGTGTTGTAATACACAGCAAACCAGTTTCCTTTAGACGCACAAGCCCCACCCGTTTTGAGCCGCAAAATGTCCATCCAGCACCGAAAAGCAATTATATAGGGCAACATTCTCTGGCCCTGGAAACCAAGATATGCAAGATTTGAGTCCCGACAAAAATGCTGTAGTAATATATTAGGCTCATTTAAAAATTAAACAAATTAATTTCAGGTGCATGAAAACTGATATTAGCATCTTTACAACTAACATTTTAAAAGCTAAGGAATCACTTTTTATTTGACATGGTTTAAAATTTAAACAAAGGCGAACGCAATGAACGCAAAGCACTTGCACAGGAAGAACAGCCTCTACCTTTCATTCTGTCAACTGTTACGCACAGAAACAGCTCCACACAAAGGAGTGCCGTCTTTAACCAGCACGTCCACAGCCCATTGTTTCTCACAAACCAAACATGTTCCCACGAAAATGATGACATTTTTACCCAATTTACGCGACAGCCATGATGTCGTTGCATGAAAGAGTCCATCAAAAAACAATTCCGTAACTCGGAGCCCCCTTCTCCTTCTCCACCCGCATGGTTAATGTGACACTTCCAGCCCGAAGGAAAGGTTTTTTACTGCACATTTTTATAACGATATTTTACCATAACGAGTATGTCATATGTTGAAAGCCAAATCTGCTGTAAGTAGCATATTTCTACATTTTAGTTACTGCTGTTACCAGGGTGGTTCCTCATTTTGCATGAATAGCATCAGCATCCCTCCCGTCGGATTTTCACCCACAGGAGATGCCAACTGCGAACAAAGGCGAGCCGGGAGCGCGCCCAGCACCGCCCGCGACCATCCCGCGCAGCATCGCCAACAAAGGGAGAAGCCATCGAGCGCAGTTTCGAGGGCTGCGTCCGTCAACATCACTGAACACTCCGGTGAACACACGCTGCCATCGCCGCATGCACCTGCTTCGCATTGTGTGGGGCTGGATGGGAACGAGCATCCCCGCCTTACCGTCAGCACACCGCCCGTAGATTAAAATGTTTAGCTAACAAGCGATATATATATTGCAAAATTAAGACGAGAGTCAGAACACAAACGCGGTCAAAATTTATCCCTGGCGGCTTTTTATCTTCTCCTCGATCGGACTCTGCCTGTCAGCGTCAGAACACGCCTTTCTTCCAGTATAACAGCGGGGACTATTAAATAAAGACTTGTCGTGAACAATCTCATCACGCACTACCCGTAACAAAAACACGGCACAGATAAAACGAGTCCACAATACTGCGTCGATACCAGTTTTAAAATGCTATTTTCATTGAATGCTAGATACCTCGTTGGCTACAGGTTTGCCATTAAATTGTGATTGAAAAATTGCATCTTTAATATAGCATTTCACATTTTTAACAAGAAAATATTTTTGTAATAATGATAATTCTCATCTATTTTTAGTTACACCCACCTTCACAAGAGCAAATGTGAAATCATACAATACGCCCCTCACAGGTCTAAATTTCTTCTACAGCCTTGTCTTACCAATTCGCGCAAAAAAGGACTGAAACGAATGTCGTCATGTTTGCTCTCCTGCCGTGATTGGCTATGTATAATCGGAAGCCGAGCTGCAACTTTCCCTCGACCATCTGGAAGTTGTAGTTTTTCACTTTTAAAACGTCAAAACAAAAGCACGCGGCCTGCATTTTTTTTCCAACCGTCCATCCTTTGATTATGAGGTAAATGTGTATGAGCTCCGTCGTTCTAAATGATACAGTTAATAGCACAATTGAAGCTTTATAACATATCATATGGACTGAAAAGGGTTCTGATGGTTATTTTTGTTCATTTTCCATTTTCATTGATGGTTTTAAGATTGGATGGTGTTTCAGTTTGAATCAGACAGGCATTGTAAGGCAGCAGGCCTGGAATGGACATCTGGCATACTGGACGTTTTCCAAGCAAAATGTATTGTGCGGCACCACAAAGGGCAGCAAAAATCAAACATATTTGTGGGGGACCTAACCCCCAACACCTACTCGCAAAATTTACTGTGAGGGAGCCTATCGCAGTTCTGTAAAGCACTCTGATATTCTACCAGAGTATTTTTAATCTACTGAAAGTATATATATATGTCTGAAATACTATAGGCCTGACAAAGGAGAAATTGGATGAGTCGTGTCCATAAAATGGTTCATCGGTCACTCAGATCTCTGACTCATCAAGAAATGCATCAGCAGGGCGGACTTTACCGTAGCTTTTCTAAGGAGTCCTCTGCTATGTTTGGTCTTTGCCAGTGTTTTGAACCACACGTTTACCTTGTGTTGGTACTGGCATGTTGTTTCCAACATTGCCAGTGAACCTTTTTTTTTGTTCTTCATTTGACAATCACCAATTAGGTACCATATTGTAGCTAGATACTATCCGTAGCTCTGTATCCAAGTGTGGACTTTCCGTAGAATCATGACGGAGGCACTGTGCGAGTCTCACTGCCTACGAGAATGCATTGTCAGCACTTTTTCCTTTTTTGTCAGAAAGTGAGGCATATGAAGACTGTGTAGTGCAGCCTCTGCTGCTCTGTTTTCTGCCACATGTACAGGCTGACAGGGGCATAAGACTGAAACCTTCGTTTGAAAACCAGGGATCCAAATATAGTGTCAATGCTTCACAGCTTCCCAGGAATCAAAGGCAGTTTTCTATCTGAGATACTTAGAAGTTACATTGATGGTTTATCATGATATCATCAAATGATACCGAGATTACCTACTATGTGTCATCTTTTTAGCAATCAATTATATTCTAACTTCATCTGCCTTTTTAAGATTTTGAATACTGACAGTTAAATATAACTCCTGTTTTATCCATTTCCAGTCTCAGTATTTAGACAAACTTATGAGGTGTATGTAAATATGTGAAAACAATTTAATTTAAAATCAATGTGTTTTGACAGTGCTTTTTTTGTCAAGTTCATCAGTATGCAGTTTCATAATCCAACTATACTTGACCCTTTAAAAAGTGTATTATTCTCAATCTTACTAAGGAGTTCAAATACAGCTTTGATGCACTTAAGCCTTTATCTTTTTTATTTATGTTCACATTTCATGGGCTTTTTATAGCTATGTCAGCTACCTTTATTTTTTCTGAGAATGTCTATCCTTGGAATTTCTTGAAACACTCAGGGGTAGTTATGGGGTTTGTATGGTGTCGTGTATGAATTCTTTATGCTCCCAGATCTGTCTTGGGCGACAGATGAAAACCCTCCTGGGCAAAGCTGCTGGGTCGAGCTTTACCTGATCTCCTGCTGAACATGCTGATCCTGATCCTAAACTACACAGGTCATTCTTTGAAGTGAACTTTGACACTATGCAAAGGAGGCAAGTCTCACTTTTGGGAAGCGAGCTGGCTCTGTCTGTATCAGCCACCGGGAGACTTGCCGTTGTTGTCAGTCCTTAATTCCTCATCCTGCTTTTTATGAAGTTTTGTGTAGCTTTGTATTCTTCTGCGGTGGAAGGGTGACTAATGTTCTTCAGCCTCATTTCACTAGTATAACTGGCACCTTTTTAGCATGTCATTTTATGACTTTTTTTCAGGATCATTGCCAAATTCCATTCAAAATATCTTCATTGGGTTCAAAAAGCCAAGATATAGTGAAAATGACAGTATAATGGACAACAGTGGACACCCTCTCCACAGCTCATGGTTGGGCAGAGGAGCAGCAGTGGTAGACGGCTTCTCTCACTGAGTGGTTTGTCCCCACTGCAATTAGAATTTTTAATAGTGGCCATGTCCAAATAATATTGCAGATAATAGCTAAGAATGAAGAAAATGATTCCTTTGACTATTGATCCAATTCAAGTATCAGTGGAAGCATTGGAGGTTATATACACTCATAATGCTCATAAAAAATAAAGGAACACTTTTTAGTCAGAATATAGCATCAAGTCTGTCATGATTCACGGCGGTAGAGCGGTAAAACCAGGAAGTCAAGCCAGGAATCCGGGAAGATGGGGTTTATTTAGCACGCACAACCACCATGGGGAGACGTTTAGCACATCAAAGACCAGTCTGCCAGACCTACGCTGTTGCAGACTAGATATACACAACACCGGCAGGCAGGAACGAGAGACAGGTGAAAACAATCCGGGAAAAACACTGGGTAATGAGGTGGGCGTGGCACACACGAGGATCGTTCGGAGCGGGGCGTGACATAACCCCCCCCAAAGGCGCGCCCAGGTGAGGCTATGGACAAGAGGAACCTGGAAGACAAAACCAAAACCATTAACAAGGATCAGGGAACAAGACCAAAACACAAAACAGGCACAAGGACAGAAACCAGGACAGGACGCGACACAGGACAGGGAACGCAGACAGGCAGACCAGAACGGGAGAAACAGAGGGAACACCCATAGACAGAACAAAAGGGCCAGGAGTGAAAGGAGGAATAAAAGGGCCGGGAGCGAATAGAGGGACAAAAGGAGGTGGGACAAAAGGAGGAGGAGCAGACGAGACCGACACAGGAGGAGGACACCAGGGCGCCCGAAGGCACCCAGGCAGGCGACGGGCAGCGGCCGGAGGGGCCGCAGGCAATGGGGAGGCAGGAGCAGGAGGGGGCCCCGCAGGGGCCAAGGAGACGGGCCGAGGGACCACCGGAGGGAGCCGGCGGGACCACCGGCGCAGGCAGGCGAGAGGGGGAAGACGACGGCCAAACTGGAGCCCGCGAAGGCGTCGTCCGACGCCCAGCCAAAGCAGGGGGGCCCGGAGGCGGCCGACGGAGCCGGAGGCGGGACGGAGGACCGGCCCCGAGGAACCGGAGGAAAACCCGGCGGCAACCAGGAGCCGGAGGACCCGCAGGCAACCACCGGGCAACGGCCAGGGGCCGCACGGGCGTGCCAGGGGGCGGGTCGGGAGGGACCCTGACCCTCCGCTTGTGCCCCCTTCCCTTCCGGGACACGGAGAGGCGGGGACCCCGTTGGGTTCCACCTTTCTGGGACACTGGTAGTCGGGCTGGGTCATGGGAACCCAGCACCTGGATCCCCGAGGGGTCCCATTCGAGCTCCTCCTCCAAGTCCACCACTAGAGGAGGAGCGAGGTTGGCACGGTCCAGGACCTCCTCGGGGACATGAGTCATGGGTTCTCGGGGGGCAAGCAAAGCCAGAACAGGCGAGGCCGCGGGCTGAGCAGGAACAGGCGAGGCCGCGGGCTGAGCAGGAACAGGCGGGGCCGCGGGCGGGGCCTCAGGAGCAGCCGCGGGGCCCTGAGCAGGGGTGTGCCCCTCAGGTGAGGGCACGGTATATGGTGTGTTTTTGCTTTTGCCGATGTGTTTTTGAATTTGCTGGTGTGTTTTTGCTTTTGCCAATGTGTTTTTGAATTTGCTGGTGTGTTTTTGAATTTGCTGGTGTGTTTTTGAATTTGCTGGCGTGTTTTCGCTTTTGCTGGCGTGTTTTCGCTTTTGCTGGTGTGTTTTTCCTTTTGCTGGTGTGTTTTCGAATTTGTTGGTGTGTTTTGCCCTTCAGGGCTTCTGTAAGAGGGTCAACAATGAGACGACCCCCAAAACAGGAATGGTTTAACAGGTGGAGGCCACTGAAATCCTTCTTTCTTCATGTTTTTCTGACAATATCAGTATAGATATACAACATGATTTTTTTACCCATTGAGATCTGATGTGTTTTCAAAGCGTTCCTTAAATTTTTTTGAGCAGTGTATAATGCAAGTTTTCCAGCAGATATGGATCCACACACGGAGCAGATAAGCTAGCTGTGGTTGATTTGGTATAAACCATATGATGGAGTAGAGCCCAAAATCGTAGGTCGAACACCAAAAACCAGAAGCCAGAGCTACTGCCCCAAGTGTAGCTCAGGAATAAGAGACAAGACTTTGGGGTTTAAATGTCAACACAGTAAAAGAGCCACAGGTGAAAAGAGCCATGTGATTGGCCTTCTGGTGAGAGGGAGTGTTGGTGATTGGGTAAACCAGAAGCATCTGATGGCGTGACATGACCCAGGGATAGCTATGGTTAGGCGTAGAAATTTTATGGCTTTGTCACACATGAAAAGGTGTTTTTTATGATTGTTTAGCCCCCCCTGTATGATGGGAAGCTACAGTTTAGCTGGTTTAATTTCAGATTTCATACTTTCCAACAGCCTGTTGTGTCTCCCTAAGACAAACACCAAATTATGGTTAGGGCCCATCAGACTGAAGAGGAGGCATGACCCACTCTCATGTGGCTGCACACTGGTACAACAGGGGTTTACAGGCGAGCGCTGTGATTGGGTTATTAAATGGCATCCCATCTTTGTCCTGGAGGACTGTGTTTTGTCTGGGTCCCTGTTCTGGGCAAAGATATCTGATCAAATCATACTAGCCACATATTTTCTACAAATGTCAGCCTTTCTTTTTCTTTTGCAAAGCTTTACTTTTTAGCAAGTTAACGAGAGAGTTACACACAGGTAACCTGCAGGTGAGGAGCTGGATACCCCTGCTGTGCCCCCAGCACTTTGTCATTACAGGGCTGCCAACTCTCACGCATCTGGCGCGACACTAACGCTTTCGGGCTCTCACGCTTTTGGGCTCTCACTCTTTCGGGCTCTCACGCTTTCGGGCTCTCACTCTTTCGGGCTCTCACGCTTTTGGGCTGTCACGCTTTCGGGCTCTCACGCTTTTGGGCTCTCACACAAGAAACCTTACAGCGAATCTATAGTGTTCCGTTATAAACCTAAAATTATCTACTTCAAAACCATTGGGGTCATTTTACAAACCCTACAGACAATTCACAAGGTAATGAAACTACTACATACATGTAAATGTGTTTACAGACTTAAAAATCTAACTCCAGCCTGCTGACAAAAGTTGGCGACCCTGTATTAGCTGTCTGCAAGGCTCTACTCCTAAAATTAAGTTGTCTGTGCTATGACACCTGCTTTAAAAGCAGATACTCAGAAACACAAGTTCTTATATAACTCTCTCTCTCTCTCACACACACACACACACACACACAGCCATACATGGACAGACAAACAGTCTCTGTGCTGATGGACATTCGGTGCCCAGCACGCTATAAGCATGGGTCTGGCTCACACCTGAATCTCATTCCTTGGATCTTACCCCTTGGATTTCACTGCTTGTTCCAGTAAGGGTGGCCTGATGATAATCAGAATGCTCTGACTAGTTAGTTGCTGGAGTTTGCAGGCTAACAGCATATTTTGACCTAAAAGCTACTTTGCATTAGAAGGTCTATTAATAATACAGTAATGATACAGGGGGCGACAGTGACCCCTTCACATTTGTAATGGCTATGGGCGGAACATCCCCGGGAATGTAGCCTGTAGCCCATTATGCAAAATTAATGGCACCAAAGAGTTTAAAAACTACTGCTAGATATGTGAGATTTCAAAGTCACAGAGCCAGGTAGCACATCAGTGACGATGGTTACTGAGACAGAGATGTGAGGATGGTTACTGAGACAGAGATGTGCTGTGCACCCACCGAGATCCCAGTTCTTTTGTTTTCTTTTAATCAAAAATGACTTTTAATGTTTATATAGTTTTGGCATCTGCATTGTGAGTTTCTGAGATCTTTCTGCTAGTCCCAAAAAATCCCCATTTAATTCATTGTTTTTGGTCAATTGGCAAATAACTGAAACCACGAATGTCAAATTTCCCAATCTGGAGGGACGACTGTACTTATGGAGGATTCACACTACAGTACAGCATTTACAGGTTCTGCTGGACTGGTACAGACACTGGGCAGGACCTTCATGCCACATGGCGTGGCACATACAGAGCGCGGCCGTGCCAGTGTCACTTTAAGGTGTAAGAACATAAAGACACCGCCACACCAAACCTTCCCTTCCAAATGATGTCATGCTATATACAACTGTTTTTCTGACCTCTCATTATTTCTATCCTCTCATTAATATGCATGTTTCCTTGGATTAATCAGAACAGAGAGCACTTTAAGCTGAGGATATGTCTGAGGGGTCTCTTTGAGACGTCAGGGACTCGCATAAGAAGGCTTCTTTGAAAAGGCCATTTTAAATACTGCACACAGCCAAAGTCTTATCGTTGTCCTACCCTCGGTCCTTTTCACATCTGTTCTAGAAAAAGTTTCAAACGGATGCCTTTGCGAATGACTGAGTGCCACGCAGTTAATCTTGCAGTCTAGACTGAATCTGGTCAGCATTCTGCCCTCATACAATGCAAAACAAAGAGCCCCCCCTTGGCGGCACAAATGGGGAACTCTAATAGGAATAGGACAGGGTGACCCCCCTCGCCTGTAGACCACACAGTGGAAGGTGGTCTGGATGTTACCCCCCATAATGCAGACCGTACCAGATCAACCAGATAAAGGTAAGAGTCGATTTGGTCGTCAGGTCGGGTGTAATTTGTGCTGACAGTGCCCACTGCCATCTGCCCCCACCGTTGACTGCCGCTACATTAGTGATGTTCCCCCCCAAGCCTCAGATGGCCGACTGGCCCACTTTCATTAGTCCCATGTGTGGTTATTTTCTGTGTCAACGACAGCTCCGTCGGGGCAAGGTTTCCATTAGAAACTCCAGGCTCTGCTGAGGGTAAGAGGAGGCGCTGAGGAGGTGTTCGGCACTGATACCCTCTATTACAGCCATGGGAGGATGACGCCTGAGATGTAGGGAGGAGGCAGGATGCTGAGTGAGAAGGTGAACAGAGCACTGTGCAGATGTCTCAGGCAGCCAGAGGAAATCATGTGTGGATTACATTCATTTTGGTGTAAAACTATGAATTAATGCCTGTCAAAGTGTGTCACTTTGTCCAATTCAAAAGGTTGACCAATTCCTCAGGTTAACCCAGTACCTGCAGCAACCATCTAATGAGCCGTTGGTGAAATTTAATAAATCCATGAAAGGAGAGGTTAAGGAATAAAACCTGCAATGTTCCATACATACAGCAAGATCTCAGGAACATTTTGGAGAACATAACAAATTCTTATATTTTTTTATAACTTTTTAATATTATAATGTGTTTTTTTTCCTGAACAGATATACATTTACAACCAAGACAGACTACTTTTAAGTGAAACGCCCTTTGGCTGCCTCAGACATTCATCAGCACTGCTTAACTGCCCTCCACCATGATAGCGTGAAGTGAGCTGTGCTAGAAACTGCTTCATTTGTGTGTCAGTATTACAGTGGCGTTACTGACATGCACACGGATATGATGAATATGGGAATGCAACTCCGACTGGTGCCAGAGCTACTCTGGGGAGGTTGGGTCAGGAGACTGTGGCGTGCAGTTTAGTGATGAAGTCGTTTTGTAAAGTGATGCTTTTCTGCATGGTGTTTTCTCTCCATTTTGCAGTTCATTGTGCCTTTTGGCCACTGACAATATGGCTGAGATTTGCTGCCGCACTTTCTGCAGTTGCAGTGTCAGCCACTCAGTTGTCTGCAGCCACAGTGTCCGCAGTTGCGTTGTCTATAACCACATTGTCTACCTCTGCGATGTCTGCAACTGCAATATCTGCAGCCACGTTGTCTGCAACTGCGATGTCTTACGGTCACACTGTAAGATTCGCCATAGTATTGTGCTCTGATTAGAAGCACCAAGGCTGTCGTCACTGAAAGAAGCTCTACAGTGAAATTCTCCAGGAAAGGTGTTTAGCAGACATTTAATGCTGGATCAGATAGATCTGGGAGGGTGAGTGGTGATCCTGTTATTCCAGCCACAACACATGGAAGGATGCATTTATGAGACACCTAATGAATAAATAACTACTTCTGTTAATAACCAGCTGGGGCTGACAGTCAGTCCCCTTGTCACAGGAAGATGACATCACCACCCACTGAAATCCAGCAGAGAAAGTGAGGCTATGCCGCTGGTTAAGGCACACTGAGCCTTCCTCGGGGGTCACTTTACATGTGAGAGCAAGTCATTTAGGTAGCTGTAGAAGTGCACCTCTGTGGTTCATGCTCGCATCAGTTTACTAACATTTTATTATACAACTGTATATTATTACAGTATCCATCCATCCATCCATCCATTGTCTTGTTTGTTATTCTGTTCAGGGAGGCGGAATTATTACAACATAAGTATAATCGGGCAGAGAGTATTAGAGACGATGCAAAGTGATGCAAGTAGATTCTATAAAGAGAATCCGCCAAAAATGGTCACTGAAATTTTATTTTGTCATGATTGTGTAATGTGCAGTAATGTGGGATATAACAGCGCTCTCAGGAAAAGCAGCCTCAGTGCTCCACTGTATCTGGATGTGGTTTCCATGGCAACAGTGCCTGCAGACTTAAATCCAGACGGCCAGCCTGCTGCGTTAGCTGCCATACATGTTTACCCGGAGATGGCACCCTCTCTCCTCCGTGTCCGCCTTCAGCAGCCTGTAATAACAGGCCAGGCTCCTCACAAAACACCCTGCGTTTTTTTATATGGGCAAATGGAACCATCTAGATTTCCTGATGGTTTATGATTACCCGTCGGCAAAGCTGAAAATGCATAAACAAAGCCAGAGGTCCTTTCTGAAATGTGCAACCTTTTGTTCAGCCAACGTACAAACCAGTATTTCACCCAGTACCAAAAAAACAGCATGGTAACAAAACTCCAGATAGGTGCCCTTCTGTTCGGTCACGGCTTACTGGTCTTTGTCAATCACCTCTGCCTACTACTTATTCTATGTCTGTCTGCCTGTGTCGGTCTTTCTGTCTGTTTATCTGTGTTGGTCTGTCTGTCTGTGTCGGTCTGTCTGTCTGTCTGT
>JABFEA020000050.1:17684471-17701545 GCA_019775915.2 Cyphomyrus plagiostoma
TTTTAAACCCTGGGTCCGACGTGCTGTGTAATGTATATCCTAAATCGCGAATTTTGCGACTTGCTAATCGCGTTGTTGGAAATCGCGATTTCGATTTGAAATCGATAAATCGTGCAGCCCTAATGTGAAGTAATGCATTTCCCATTGAATGTTGTCAGATTTGGCAAATGTCAGACTGTGCTCTCACACATCGACCTTTGAATGTCTGGTTTGGGCCATATCCAGTCAGAGCTACATTAGGAACAGGAGCATAAAACTGTTCCTGAGACACGCTGCTCTCGAACTGGCAAAAACCCAAAAGGTTAATTTTCTCTCAAAGCTATAAAGATATTCTGTGCCTTGCTGAAGTGGGTAGTTTACACTGAAGCTGTGCCCTGGGGTCATTGTCAATATCGGTGCCTGTAACAGATGTTAGAAGGTCGCCCAACCTGCTGGACGTCTGGCTTCTTAGAAGCCACCTTTTGTTTTGGCCAGTTGCAGTAAAACATCAGGCTGTGTTATATCCCTGGGAATGACCCTCCCACCCCCCTGCACAGTGTGGTACTATTTCGGCATGGCGGGCTCCTTCATCTTCATCATCATCCAGCTGATCCTGCTGATCGACTTTGCTCACTCTTGGAATGAAGCCTGGGTGGACCGGGCCGAGGAGGGCAACCGCCGGTGCTGGTTCTCAGGTAATAGCTGCTCCTTGGGGGTCACGTCACACGATGGGTATTTGGATACCAGCGCGGCCTCTGACCAGCGTGATTGCTTCCACTGCCAGCTCTGCTGTCCATCACAGTGCTCTTCTACAGTCTAGCTGTGGCCGCTGTGGTACTTCTCTACATATTCTACACCAAACCCGATGGCTGTGCTGAGCACAAGCTCTTCATCAGCCTTAACCTCATCCTCTGTGTCATTGTCTCCATTGTGTCTGTCCTGCCCAAAGTTCAGGTACGCAGGCCGCCATCTTTTCTGACTGATGACGCTGAGCTTGTTGGTGTCTGGGAGATTGACCGTGTATGTTTCCGCTTCCAGGAAGTCCAGCCTTACTCCGGCTTGCTTCAGTCCTCATTCATCACCATCTACACCATGTACGTTACATGGTCTGCTATGACCAACAATCCCAGTAAGTAACATACCGCAGCCTGATAGCAGCCCCAAATTCAACCTATGGCAACCTTGCCTAGTTTCGAGCGACTTGGGCTTCTTCACGCGTCAGATATTGTCCTCACTGCCTGCCGACTATGTTTCCTCTGGGTGTTTCCGGGGCCCCGCTCTGTTCTTGGCATTCCTCACCGCAATATGACTCTTCTCATGTTTCCATCAATTGAGGCTAAGACAGAAGGTTGGAAAGCTGTTAGCATCTCTGTGCTCTACGTGTCTCTGACATATGTTCATGTAAGCCAAGCATGCCTGGCACCAACCAGCCCCTTCCTCTCCTTCAGACCGCGTTTGTAACCCCAGCCTGCTGAGTCTGGTGTCCAATTCAAGTGGTCCAGTTCCCAGCAGTGCCCCTGGACAGGTGGAGTGGTGGGATGCACAAGGCATTGTGGGGCTAATCCTCTTCATCCTTTGCGCGCTCTTTGCCAGGTACGCCCTTCCGCACTGTGTCAGGTCGCATGCCAGGTGTGCCCTTCCGCACTGTCAGGTCGCATGCCAGGTGTGCCCGTCGGCGCATGCCAGGTGTGCCCGTCGGCGCATGCCAGGTGTGCCCGTCGGCGCTGCCTGAGGTCGGCATGCCGGGTGTGCCCTTTGGCACTGTGTCAGGCCGCATGCCGGGTGTGCCCTTTGGCTCTGCCTGAGGTCGGCATGCCGGGTGTGCCCTTTGGCACTGTGTCAGGCCGCATGCCGGGTGTGCCCGTCGGCGCTTCTGGTGATGGCTGTGAGTCAGCAAGTACAGGGGGTGCCTCATCCTTTTAGCAGCTCACGATCGACACCTAAAATACTGGGATGAAAAAAAAATGTATAAAAGACTCAAAGTGCACAAGCTAAGAATTGTTGTCGGCCCTATATGAAATACAACTAGTACATCTCCAAGTGGAGCGGAAATGGCTTTGGGCCGCAGCGTTTGATCATGTGCTCGTCGTCGTTGAAGCCAAAGCCTGGTGAAACTGGCCTCCTGCTTCCCGCCTCCAGCATTCGCTCATCCAGCAACAGCCAGGTGAACAAGCTGCTGCAGACGGAGGAAGGGAAGGCTGACTCTGGAGAGGTTTGGACATCTCCTGGGGAGGACGGGCTGAGGCGGGCGGTGGACAATGAGGAGGACACTGTTGCCTACAACTACTCCTTCTTCCACTTCTCCCTCTTCCTGGCTTCCCTCTACATCATGATGACCCTAACCAACTGGTACCAGTGAGTGTTCCCTCAGTCGCTCGTATACATGGACATATCTGCAGTACAAGAGTATCTCTTGTCCATGTTGCTGCCAAGTGCTGAGGTTCCTGATGGAGGTACATCTCTTCCTCCTCAATTGCAGAAGTTGGGCCAAAGCATGTTGTATTTTATAACCTGTCCTGATCTATGTTGGTTAACCAAACAACAAATCATCTGAGTTTATGAAAGGCTTAAACAGTCTTGAAATATTTTGCCCCTTGTGCGATTCTCCTGGTGCTAAGCTAACTTTGGTGCCATTTTTCAGAGCGAGTGTTATCAGTTATGAGTCAGCTGCCAGATAAAAGGCTCGGAGATGCACTCATTCTGATTTTCAGGGCTTTCTTGTACTGGCCATTTAGCTTCCTTTATTCTGGGGTTGGGGCCCAATCTTTGCAATGAGGCTGAATACTGCCCCAAAACAGGCTAAACTGCAATCTGATATTTTGCGCCGTTGTCTGCTGAAGTAGAGATGAAATCCGCCAGCAGCAAAGGCATAACCTCCACTTAACCCTGAGCAGCCGTCAGAGCTTCGCCTCTGTCGGTCTGGCCATGATAGGTTACCTGTAATGTTATACCTGCCGAGTCTCTTGGGCGGCCTCTACGTAGCATGTCCCATTGTTTTATACATCTCCAAGATAGTGTTTCACAAAACCAGAAGTCAGAAACTTGTTGGGGGTAAGTGGGCTGTGGAGACCCAGTGTCTCTCTGTGGTGCGCCCCCTGCAGGCCGGACACGGACTATCAGGCTATGCAGAGCACGATGCCGGCTCTCTGGGTGAAGATCTCCTCCAGCTGGCTTGGCTTGGCGCTCTACCTCTGGACCCTGGTAGCGCCGGTCTTGTGCACCAGCCGTGACTTTAGCTGAGCATGGAGACCAGCTGGCCCTGGGCCCTGCTCAGAGGGCGGGGCAAGGCCCCCACCTGAAGGAGCCTGCCTGTGATTTGGCCACAATCTTGTCACTTCTTATCCTTTCCCTCTAATTATCTGTATAGTTTGCAAATGAATGTCTTTGTGTGACTACCTCTCTTCATTTCTGTCTTTCTGATTCACCGTGACCAAAACTTCTAAAGCTTTTCATTGATTGTAAAATGTTTTTTTTGTTTTTTTTTTTTTTTGGACATCCCAGTTGAGTTTTGGGACCAATCACCCCGTAACGTTTACAAATGATTGTACTGAATGACATTCGCCGTTTTACTTTCAGTCCCTGCCCATGTGTGCGGCAGGCAGCTTTGTTCAGCTAGAAGGCCCAGCTAAGCGAATGTTTGGCTGCCGTGGTTGGAGCATTTGGCAAAGGCGCCGACTCTAGCTGTGTGGGGGGAACATGTCCTTCTGCTTCCACAATGTTCCCCGTGCACGAAAACAAGGGGAATTGTCTGAGTCGCAGAAGGCCGGGCAGGCTGCGCTGCTCTGGGAGCGAATGCTGCTGTCCTCCAGCTCCTCCCGTCATTTTGTAAGCGTGACTGCAGGCCTGTTCACGTTCTCCTGGGAGTCCAGTCACTCCGTAGTTCATTCTTCGTCCAGTGTGTTCAGATCCAACAGGTATGAAAGCATCTTCTCACTCAGCAGGTGCAGATATCCGGGCTGTGTCTCCTCAGACAGGCCTCCATGTATCACGGTCAAATCATTACCTTTTATTCCCTGACTGCCAAACGGTGTTGGGGAGGTTACCTTTCTGTACTCCAGGTGGGCTGTTGCCTTTTTTTTTTTTTTATAATAAATGTTGTTTTGGAGACACTATTAAAAATATTGTGTTTTTCTAAATTCCTTTTATTTTCATACTGACAGTCCCATAATCTGAAATTTTAGATACGTCTAGTACCATATATAATGTCCATGTGTCTTTTATTTGCAGCAGTGATTATATAAAGAAGCCTTTTTGTAATTTTAAATGAATTTGAGAACCTGATGTACTTTTGGTGTTTGGCTGTATAATAGTATAAATAAACAGGTTCTTCATAAATGCTCCATCTCCTCCTTTTCCTGCCCTTGTTCCATAAGCAGACAGTGAGAAGATCGACGTGGTGCCCAGGTGGAGGTGCTGTTCCTGCCACCTACATTTCAGGCTCGATTCATATCCTTAAATGAACTCCTTTGTTTTAATGTGCTGCACTGTGATTGATTAGATCACGGAGGGTTTCCTGGGAACTGGTTAGGCATGAAGTCTGTAAAGATTGGCTTCTAGCCTGTGTTTAAAATCCTGCCATTGAGGTCCGGTGGACCACGGGGAGCGGGCCTGGCTTTCAGGGAGTACCTTCTGCAGTATAGGTGTGACTCCTCCCCCAGAGCAGTGCAGACAACAGGCAGTGACTCATCCCATTTGCCGTTCTTTCGTTCTCAGAACAGTTTGAGTTCCACAGTACCGCCCACTTGCTTTTTATTCTGCCTGCACGATGCAGTCGCTTGTGATCCTCTGAGCCCCACCCCCTTAATGTGACAGGCCCCAGGTCGGCGAGAGCAACCTGGTCCAAGCAACAGGACACTGGGACCTCGCATTGGTGTTGCTCGGAGGAGTGCTAAGGGGATCCTCCACACAACTGTGACCTCCAGATGGGCAGCGCCACGGAGCCAAAAGCAACTGATGCAGTGCCTTTGCTCGGTGCCAGCCTGCCCAGTTTGTCGTGACACATGTGATGGCTCTGTGTGTACAGTCATACGCCCGTATGTTTACCCTGTGCTAGCCTAAATGTACTGGTGCACAAATGTCTTTGCTTGGCTTACTCGTGGATGTGCACTCGCCACTTTTCATGGACCTTCCCTGGGTATAGATTATTGGGGGGGGGGGGGACATAGACCATTTGTAACATTGGAAGTTGCTTCTCAGCTTGAGTGTCTCATGTTTGTATCCCGTTTTAATGAAGTCAGGCTCCATTGTGAAACTCGGCCATGATGTAATATTCAATGCATCCAATTTCATCATTTCAGTCCTGCTCTATGTGGGAGGATGTACCACAGGCTAGTTATGAAATATAAGCCCCTCACCTAGATGAGTGGGCAGCATTTAGAGACTGCTTGTTGCCTGCTGCAGCATACTGCAATTCATTCATCAATCTATATCCCTGGAGTCCCCTTTTCTCTGTAGAAAACCCCCAGCACTTTTTTTGTGGAGGACACCAATGAGATATTACACAGGGCACGTTATGCCCGCTTCTCGCTCCACCTAGTGATACATGCTCGGGTTCAGACCATGGAGAAGGGGCGGGGACATCGGGACGTGCTCAGTAGTGCGCCGTGCGTCGTTAGCGAAGCGGGAGATAGTGTCCCTGTAGTGGCCATCGGCTTATCGTGGAATTGCAGCTTCCGTTTATCGCTGAGGGAAAGCCCCCCTCGTAGCAGCCCACCGCCCAGACGCGCTGCGAGGACGCGCACTGCCACACTTGCCCTCGTTCTTTTCGGAGGACGCACTGAGGAATAAAACGGTTACTGCACAGTTCCTCCCGGCAAGCAGTGAAGTTAACGTCGGTCGCCTGCTCATTTTATGTCGTTGTTGATGACAATAGTTTAGACTGTTGATGAAAAATACACGCAAAATAGTGTCTGAAAGAGATCATGCACCAGAATAGTTCAGTTAAATTGCTCTGGCTGGTAAGAAATTTTAATCTGATATATCTTTATGATTTTCCTGCGTATTGTTGTATTGTCTCATTATTTAAACAACAGTTGTACATACGATGATACTGGCGATTGAACTACTAATTCACTGGAGTATGTTTTTTAAAAATTGCATTTTGTGTCTGATGTCATCGGTAACAAGTGTGGAGCTTCTATTGTTAAGGTGTACAGTTTGCTGTTTACAGTTAGCAGTGTTTCGGCTTACTGTATAGTACAGTAGGCTATTGTTCTCTTGTTATTTTGCAAAAAACAATAATTTCCCATTCGTTTTTAGTACCGCTTCCCTCTGTGTACAGTTGATCACTGATTTTTTTTTTTTCATTGACTAAACGTACCAAAGCTTTCAGTAAGAGCCGTAAGTTTGAATGCATTTACTCTTTTTTTAATAAGCATGATTCGCTTGCTATAATGCTGATGGTGACGATGCCCGTACATGCATCGTATTGTGACAGTTTCAATCGTGAGCGTCTCCAGCCAAACTGAGATTAACATGAGCACGCGCAGACCAGGGGACTCTCTGTTCCCAAATCTCCGGGAAGCAAACGAAGAAAACAAATTAGCCGGCAATTTACAGGAGACGATACTTCGGCTGCAGAGTGCTTTGCAGGCAGTCACTGTCCGTGCACAATTTGAAAGGGTGAAAAGTTTAGCCTTATTGCAGCATCCTATCGCTTTCGTTTTCGATGAAACATTCAACGGAGTGCAATAACATTACATAATAACTGTTACTCGTGGTGCAGGATGCGGTGCGCATGGGTCCATCACTGTCAGCGCAGTGCTCCGTAATGAAATATTCATATACCACTTTGGGGCAGCTGTTATTTTTGTTTTCTGCCGTTTACGCGCAGCCTTCGGGACGTTTTAGACGTATTTGGAAATCAGCTTATTTTTAAAAACTGCCACTAATTAATTGAATTCCGAGTTTCCGCCTGGTCTAATATACTGTAGATTGCGACTGTTACATCTCAAATAGTACTGTTCATACTTGCTCACTTTTCGGTAATGTGGACTGAGCGCCGTTTTCTGAAACGCAACACTGCTCCTTTCCAGTTGTATTTCCACAGTACCATTACGTCATTATGTTGGGAGCTGCAATTAGAGTTCTTCATGTACATTAAGCCGGTTCTTCTACACTTGAGCTCGCATACTCAGCCTATCTTTTCCATTCAGTGCCTGTACTGTGGCTATTCTTGTGGACTAGAGCAATGCCATCGGGTCTCAGTGGATTCTGCAGCTTTGCAGAATGCATAAAGGGGCCTCAGGCTTGCTTTTTGCACAAGAAACTATCTTTTGAATGCTAAAATATCTTGGAGAAACATAGCGAATATTCACAAAAGCTATTATTGTGTGGACTGCTCTACACTAGTCTGTGTGCTTTATCTAACAGAAAAATAAAAATAGCTTTGGCATCACACAAATGAGACCATGGGGAACGGGGGTGCCCTGTAGGATGCGGCCCTGTCTGCCATCCCCTCACTCTGTGGGGGGGGGGGGGGCCCTGTCAGCCCGCCGTGCCTTTTTGTTCCTGATGAAGTCAGAGGTTAAAGTGGCCGCTAGCTCTGTGATCCAGTGGCCGGGTACCTGCCCTTCCCTCCTAGAAGAGGGGCGTCATGGAGACCGGCCAGAATTGTCAGGGATGGTCGCTCGCGGCGCTGTGATATCAGCGGTGATCCGAGCCGCAGATGGTGCCAGCGTATGGCGCAGTGTGGGCGTTTGCCACTGTACTGTCCGTCACCGTGGGCTTGGCAGCATTGCCCTGACAGGCTATAGCCCACCTGTAGCCGTCCTGCTTGCTTTGCTCTATCCCACCTACTCACCCACTTCACTCATGTGTCATCACCCCCAAATGGTGCCCTTGTTTACAGTCTTAATGGTAACATTTTCTCCCAGTTTCCATTTTTTTCAGGGTTAGGGTTAGTTAGATTCTGTACTTAATAGGATACCCTTCCTGGTTTTTCACCCAAAAATGTTCCCGTTATAAATGTACGCTTTCGAACACCTTAATTATTGCATTCTGAACAGGTGCCTGTGTGGGCAGTACAGTGTGCTGCTGTGTGTCTTTCAGTGGAGAGAAAGAACTTGTGACGCTGAGCCGGTGGCTGAGCTCCACAGATGCTGCTCAGTAACTTTGAAATAAGACACATCATTAATCACTTGTGTAGGCCGCTTCATTGCTCTGCGTGCTTCTTACAGCAGAGTGCGTGCTGGCTAAAATATTGTCATGTTAAGCTTGACAGATCTCATACGCGAGCCGCCTCGTCACAATGCTTCATGCTTCTCGGAGATCTCTAACGGGCTGCATAGGTGGGAGAGCGCGGCCGTCGCGCCGAAGGCGTGATGTGAGCCTCTCGTAGCAGGGCAGCTTGGCCTGTAATGAAACGTCGAGCGTCAAAGCCAGCGAAGCGTGAGGGGAGCCGTAGGTGTGGACTCACCTCATTTGGTTGGAAGACGCAGGACGGAGCCAAAGGATGTGGGGGGGGCGGGGTGCAAGGCAGGCCGTCTAGAGAGGGCGGCACTTCCTTTAGGCTAGCGTGTGTCTGTCATCAGGAAGGATGCTGGGAGATAAATTTAGACTTCCAGCTCAACCTCCATCTGCTGCTCCTCAGTTTGGGTCTGTTGCTATGGGAACCAGCATGGGGATCCTGTGGATATGAGAGGATATTTACATGAGCTCTTAATCATAGACAGAGAAGCACAACAATATCCCTCCTGTTTGACCAGCAATGTTGAAATGGTGCATGGCACCATAGATTAGGGTCACTGCCCCCCATGTGTCTCCGTAGGTGAGCTGAGGCAGAGATGTACAGGGGGAGATCAGGACTTGATAAACTGTAAGCCAGCACGAGATTTGAAGATTAAAATGTTCCTCTAGCCCATGTTTGGTTCTTTCTTTGTGTATTTTCTGTATTGTATTGTAAAACAGTGGCTGATTTTTCAGCTGAACAGCAGTCTCAGATTGACTTTTTTGTTACTGCTATGGAGATTGGGGTCTCTCATGTCACAGCATAATGTCAGCCCTCCTGGGCCACAGCCATTTCCTCCTGATTGTGTGAGCTCCACTAACCCTGTGCTCACCTAGGATCTCTTTGTGTGAGCTCCACTAACCCTGTGCCCGCCTAGGATCTGTGTGTGTCAGATCCACTAACCCTGTGCCCACCTAGGATCTGTGTGTGAGCTCCACTAACCCTGTGCCCGCCTAGGATCTGTGTGTGTGAGCTCCACTAACCCTGTGCCCGCCTAGGATCTGTGTGTGTGAGCTCCACTAACCCTGTGCCCACCTTGGAATTGTATGTATGAATGCCAATAAACCTGTGCCTGCCTAACGCTGGTATGTGTGAGCTCCACTAAACCTGTACCCATCCAGCACCTGTATGTGTGTGTATGTATGTATGCAGTGGGATGTGTTCAGTAATCAGGTTTTTAGCCGGTCAAGAATGTCTGTCTCGATTTAAGATAAACAGTCAACCCTTCTAACCCTTCCTTATGTAGGAAAATCCACATGTGATTGTTTTGGCCTCCTTGGTGAGCAGAGTGAAGGGAAGCCAAAAGATGAAAAACGCAATATACAACGATCGCTGCAAGATATCACAACAGAGGTTGCCATAAACACTCTTGCCATCCCAACCAGCATTGTACATATCTTTTATTAATTTATGAGTTACTAAACTTTTTGTGTGTTGTCTGCTGGCCTTCACTTGTCGTCTACAACTTTCTCACAACTCTCCAAAAATGCTCCTTTAATGGGGAACATTGCAATTCAGAAGGGCCAACTACACATCCAAGTTGTATTACACAGCAAGTCAGAAATTTGGTTTGAACAGAGGTGGACCTGAAATGGTCCAGAGAGTAAAAACCCAGACCAGGATTTTATTTCAACCAATCAGCTGAGTCCTCTGTGACTGTGACTCTATATGCTCAACTGGTTGGTTGAAACAAAATCCAGATCAGGATTTTGTTTCAACCAATCAGCTGAGTCCTCTGTGACTGTGACTCTATATGCTCAGCTGATTGGTTGAAACAAAATCCTGATCTGGATTTTTACTTTCTGGACCTGAAATTTCCACCTTTGGGTTTAAATGTATGTCTGATTCACATGTTGTGGCCCATTTGTTTTAATAATGCATGTTTTTAAAAATAATTTCATGAAAACTAGTTTAAAACCCCCATCCAAAGCCACTGTTTCTTTTCACAGAGCCTTTGAAGCAGCATCAAGCCGCAGTGTAAGGGTGACTGAGTGATCCTGTTAGCTGCCTGTGGTCCCTGCAGCGTGCTGCACAGCGGTCTGCTGTAGCCGCGAGCTCAGGCTGGGAGGAGTCTGACATGGCAGCCGGCTGAGCCCAGGTTTGGGAAGATCAGTGTCCAGCAGAAGAATTGCTGCTGTCAGCGTGGACATCCTCAGTCCTGCTTCCAAGGGGCCTCTTTCTTTAGGGTGCCAACAAAAGGAATTTATCAGAGGGTAAATAAGACAGGACATAAACAAAGGAATAACTTAATTGAATGTCCATCCATCCAGACATTTACTGCTTTGCTGGCTGAGCTGTGGTGCCCAAGTGAGGCAGCAGCTCGAGGTCTTCCCAGAGCCTGCATGAAATTTCTTCTGACCATGCAGCTTCCACCCAGTCCAGCAAAAGGGCAGAATTCAATGAATGACAGCTATCTTTGTCTCAGTCACCTTTGAGGAATTATTTTTCTGCTGATCCCCACAGCTGATCTGCCAGCCAGCAGCAGAAATGTCAGCTCCACCTTGAGGCCCAGCGGAGGAAGTTCTGCCATTCCATTCTCTTGGGAGAGAAGACAGCCAGTACCGCACTGAGAGGAGAGAGGTAGCGAGCTCCAAATATTTCAGGGAGAGCCTTGGCCTCAAACCAGCAAAGCTCTGAGTGTGTAACTTCAGGAAGGTGTCCCTAGGAGGGAAACCTGACTCCAGAAGCCTGGGAGGTACTTGTTGAGGTTCTGTCTTTGTGCCGGTAGCAAGCCCAGTGTCCTACAGAAGCACATCCGCTCACACACTGGGCAAAGTCCCTGTCCCTGCGGCCCGCACCACACGCCCCGCACCCGCCGAGCTCCGTCTGGTGAGGAACGCAGTCTGAGCGACTCTGAAGGTGGGCGACCAGCAGAGGAGCAGGCGAAGCAGCCGGAGGCGAAAGCATGAGCTCAGAGGGTGAATCTGGGCAGCGTGGGAGCACCTCCTCGTCTACAGAGGAGCATGGACGGACTGCCTCGCAGGAGAGCAGCACCACACCATTATCTTCTGCTAAGGAGGCCCAGGGAATAAAAGACTTTCTACCAGCAGAGGGTGCTCATGCAGTGAAGCAGCGGCTGGCCCTGCGATTGAGTGAGAGGAGGCATGCACCCCTAGGCTCCTACGAGGAGGCCCCTGCCTCCCTGGACCTCTGGAGCAGGGGCAGCACCGAGTCCGGCTATTTCTCCCGCTCTGACAGCGGCGAATGGTCCCAGGCAAGCCCCCCAAACACAGAGGCCAAGAGTTACGCTGAAATTATACTTGGCAAATTTGGCCGGTTAGATCAGTGGCACAGGAACCAGCAGCAGCAGTGTGCAGGGTCTGCGGAGCCAGGCGAGAGACGGAGAAACGTCCCGATAAACGTTCCGGCCAATCAGGTCATCGAACACATCACCAAGCTCATCACTATCAATGAAGCTTTGATTGACACAAGAGAAATCGACAGTGTGAAACCTAGACGATCCTCTCTCTCCAGGAAGAGCAGCATTGAAGTGCCCAAGATCTCAGCTCCCAAAGCACCTCCTTCCAATAGCAGCGGCTCAGTTGATGTGGGACTGTCCAGGGACCCCCTCCATCCGCGCTTCCTGAGGGTGGGCTTGCTCGCCACTCGCCTGTACACAGCCCCCCTGGTTAGGAGCCACTCCCTACCTTCGCCGACTGGTGCTGTGGACTCTGCCGCCCGCAGATTCCGCTTCAGCCACTCCTTCGACGAATGGCAGGCCTCGCCGGCCGGGAAGAGACTGGGCCGGCATCACGGCACGCTGCGACGTCAGCCTGCCCTGGAGGTCCCTGCTGAGCCAGAGCCCATTCTCCACGAGGTGCCTCATCGGTCCAGTGTCACCACGTTGATGCCTGGTCCTTGGCAGCACCAGTACATCAACACGCCCGGTGGCCAGCAAAAAGAAAGCAAGAGCTATGTCTCTCATTGCCGAGGGCAAGAAGTCTTAAGGACCGATGGATCCAGCTTCCCCACTGGATATCTGGCGGAAGAGCTGAACAACATTTCCAGAAAGGAAGTATTGATCCAGAGGTTGCATAAGAGGCAGAAAGAGGGAAACCAAGAGCATGAGCAGGATCCTTCTAAGGTGCCTGAGATAGCTGCTCCTCTTCCTCCTACGTCCACATGCACAGGCAGGCAGAGGAACAGTGCCGTAGGGGAAAGGTGGGACAGGGCAGATGAGGCGTCACAGTCAGGCTCAGATGGGACAAACACCGGAAAGGGCATCTCCGTGATTCAGCACACAAGCAGTTTTGAGAAAAAGGAAAAGGTGTTTTCTGCTTTCTCCTTCAACAAGGACCATCACCTACCGCAAAGAGAACTGCCAAAGTCACACTCCCACGCCCGTCTGCTGCGCCAGCCCAGCGTTCAGGTGCCCGAGCTTTCGTTTACAGAGGAGCCAGGCAGCAGTATCGCAAAGCCCTCCAACATGGACGCAGTGTTCCAGTGGCCAAAGCGCAGCTCAACCTTGGCCCAACTCCCAACCGAAAAACTGCCCCCCAAGAAAAAGTGCTTACGCCTGGCTGAGGCGGCTCGAGCCTCGAGGGGTCTCTGTGTGAGCTCGCTGCCAGGTAACTCTGCTGTGAAGAGCAGCACATCCCTCCTCCGTACCTCCACATCTAATGACAAAATACCTCAAGCCGGTCCTGAAGTGGTGCCTGCAGCAGCTCCTGAGGGTGTTCAGGAGAGCCACACAATGACTGCACTTTCGCATCCTCAGCACCCGCGGATGCTGCCCAGCTATTCAGCCCAAGCCAGAGATCCCTGCTGCCCACCCGCATGGAACAAAGGACAGAGGTGTCAGCCCACGAGAGACCCCATCTGTGGAGCATCTGGCCAGAACAAACCTTCATGCCAGACAAGTGGAGAGGAGCTTCTGCAGGTCTGCCCCAGTAACCCAGACCCAGCTGTGCTTCACGCTAATTTCAGCCCATGTCCAGCATCTGATTTTAACCACAAAACAAAAAATTCTAGCGAATCAAGCCTGGCTTCTCCTCCTCCTGAGCCTCTTACAGACATAAGAGCTGCCTGGTCCCCCTACAGGGTGAATTCAGACCCCATGGAGCTCTCTCTGTGCCCAGTACCTCCTCTTTCCTGCAGTCAGTCAGCTGTCTGCCTCCTTCCTAAGCCTGCCCTTCCCTCGCCCTCATTAAGGAGCAGGTCCAGGTCTGTCACCATGCAGCCAGGGCTGCAAACGGAATCCAGACCATCCCCATCCCTCTCGCAGGGCCAGATCCCTGTGGTCCCTCAGGATTCCGACCGTTTGCCTGATCCCTCTCCCTCTGAGCTTCTGAGGCCCGTTGCTCCGCTGGCGGTACCGGTTCGCACTCAGACCCCTGTAGCCAAATACGGAAGCGCCGTGTACACTACACAGTCACAGATACCTGCACTGAAACAGAAGGATCTAATCTGCTCTGCTGTAACCAAAAGGAAGCTGGAGGATGACTGTCAAAAGCCACACGCAGTGATCGCCCCCGCTGACATTCTGGGGCACCGGGGCTTATTGCTGCCCCTGACGCCAGGTGCTGTGGAGACAGAGAAGGGACAGGGAAGTGCCCTCTCGCCAGCGAGCGGCCTGGAGCTCAGCCCTGACACAGAGCATCGGCAGAAGCGCGCAAAGAGGGAAGAGGAGACTAATTATAGTGACGGGGATGGTAGCGGGTGTGTCGGAGGAACAGGAACTGACGAGCAGAGTTTGATCACAAACCCACCACTGATGTCTGAGAAAAAAGAGGAAGATGATGCAGCAGCAGAGGAAGTGGATTCCAGTGACAGCAGGAAGGGTGACTCAGTGACGGTACAGATGCAGGGAGCACTGAGCTCTGAGGCCTACCCCTGCCTGCACACCGCCACCTCGCTAAGCTGGTGCTTCCTCTGCCCGTCCCCCCAGAGCGACACACAGCCCCCAGGCAGCTCCTCCCAGCCCAGCACCTTGAACTCGCTCGGTCTCTCCACCAGACTGGCCCTTTCCCTCCTTCAGTCCAAGCAGAAGCACAGGCCTGCACTCTACACCACTGCCAGCACGACGCAACCCACAGCCTCTGAGCTGCTTCCTGCCGGGAAACCGCAAATGTGCCACGGAGATGTAAGTCCACCTGAGTGCATTCAGTCTCCTGCGGATCATTGCATCACAAACACCTGAAATATTTGGTTTCACAGTTCCTGCGGAAAATATAGCCGTTTCCAAATTTAAACACAGCAGTAACATTGAATTCTAGAATGTGCCATAGCTATCATACAGATGTAATAAATCATTATTAGCTAAATTTAAATACTTTATTGACTTAATATTGATTTACAATACTGCAGCAGTGTTATGATTTTATTATATACTTTACATACATATTTTATGTATTTGCAGCAAAACTATACACAATGTAGATATATTCAGCAACTGATGTTTTAATCATAGCTGTTGTTGACATAGAGTATCAGATGCTTGCCACGGTTTCAGAGTTAATGCCGTACTTGTGACCCTGTCATTCCGGAGCACAGACACTGGCCTTCGCAGTGTGACCTCAGTCACATGCTCCTCCTCTGCCTCCTCTAGATGCGGCAGGGCAGTGCTGATGAACGTACGCAGGCAGAAGCTGCCACACCTAGTGCGCCAGCAGCATCCAGGGAACCCACTCCCACTGCGGAGTAGCAAGAGAGGAGTGACCATCCAGGATGAGGCATGACCCAGCTCCAGACCAAGCCATCGCAGAGAGAGGCACATCACGAGGTTCTGGGTACATAAGTCATTCCTTCTTGAGTTAATCACAAGATCCACTTCATTTGAGTTTGAGCACATCACCTGTGGTATATAAGTGTGACCACACTGCCTATACCACATGAGAGTGAACGTGTCAGCTATACCATATGAGTGAGAATACATCACCTATAGTTATATAATTGTGAACACATTGCTACTCGGCTATACCATATGAGTGTGAACATGTCATCTATGCCATAAGTGTGAATATGACCCCTACCATATGAGTGTGAATACATCACCTATATTATATTAGCGTGAACACATTGCTTGTACCACATGAATGTGAATACCCAGCTATGCCATATGAATGAACGTGAACACGTCATCTATACCATATGCGTGTAAATACATCTCCGACACAACATGAGTGTGAACTAGGCTTGGGCGGTATGACAGTATTACGGTATAGCTTTGTATTAAGAAATCCCAAAGGTATTTTTAATACTGTCCAAAATGCAGACACCCATCTTTCTATGAAACTGATACGGAAATGCTGTACTGAGGTGATGTATTACAGTGCACAGCACCCACCACCAGAAGTCACACTACTTGTGAGAAAGATGGTGACTGTAAGTGGTACAAATACTGGACTAGTGAAAAAGCAAAAAGTTTCTGCCCCTGTTTGGGAGTATTCTACATTTCTTCCCAATGAGAAAGGTGGGCCAGCCAGTCTGTTCATTTAATTTTCAGTCTACATTGAGAATATTTGTGAACATCATGCATGTAAAGTTACCTGAAACATAGAAGTTGCAACATTTATTTAACTGATGGAAAATGCAAATGGGGTGGCATGGTGGTGCAGTGGTTAACACTTGCCTCCCTCCTCTGAGACCAGAGTTCAAGTCTCCCTCAAAGTTCCATGTGTGTGAAGTTTACATACAGTATCAGAGGTTAATTGGAGTTAACAAATTGTCCATAGGAGTGGTTGGCGTGTGTGTGTGCACCCTGTGATGTATTGGTGCTCTTGGGTTGTTCCCTGCCTTGTGTGTATAGGGTCCAGACCCCACAGAAGCCTGAATAAGATCAGTTATAGAAAATGGATAGTAAAATACAAATCAAAAATGAATTTATTACAAAGCAGAGAATAATTTGGAAGTAGAAAATAATTTGCTTGTGCTAACCATTTTTACAAAGGACTAATATTTAATATAATTCGCGGTGATTTCGCCCAAGTTGAAATGCGTTTACATTCATGCTGTTAGTAGATTAGTTAACTATGTTTCCCATATACACCTAGAGGGTGCATACAGGACAGCAAAGAAGTGGAGTGTCAATAAATGTTGATTTTTTTAATTCTTCAATAAGAAATAGTTTCCTAGTGCTCAGCTTCCACATTGGTGATCCTGTTTAGGCTGTACCAATAGCCTACATCAGGGATGCCCATCCAATAGTTACATCAGGGATGCCCATCCAATAGTTACATCAGGGACGCCCATCCAATAGCTACATCAGGGACGCCCATCCAATAGTTACATCAGGGACGCCCATCCAATAGCCTACATCAGGGATGCCCATCCAATAGCCTACATCAGGGATGCCCATCCAATAGCCTACATCAGGGACGCCCATCCAATAGCTACATCAGGGACGCCCATCCAGTAGCCTATATCAGGGACGCCCATCCAGTAGCCTATATCAGGGACGCCCATCCAGTAGCCTATATCAGGGACGCCCATCCAATAGCCTATATCAGGGACGCCCATCCAATAGCCTATATCAGGGACGCCCATCCAATAGCTACATCAGGGATGCCCATCCAGTAGCCTTTATTAGCGACGCCCATCCAAAAGGTACATCGGGGACTCCCATCCAATAGCTACATCCAATAGCTACATCAGGGACACAGGAACTCCTACATCAGGCACTGGGAAGATGCAGCTAGGTGACTGCTGTGCTGCTAACTGACTTCAGTTCTCGCACTTTTCGGCTGCGTATGGCTGTTTTAGCAGGGAACTCAGTCTCTCAGCTTTATTGCATTGTTTTGAAATGCCGCTCCAAATTGCCCTTCTTTGGTAAAGCCACGCTTGCATTGCATATAAGACATATGAACTTCAAATTTGAGTAAGCAAAAAAATAATCCTCTTCCCACTCTGAATGAAAATGATACGTTTTTG
>JABFEA020000050.1:17707973-17725228 GCA_019775915.2 Cyphomyrus plagiostoma
CCCCCCCCCCCCCCCCCCTCCTCCCCCCCCCCCCCCCCCCCCACCCCGCCGCTCCCCCCGGCCGCCGCCCCCCGCGCGCCGCCCCCCCCGCGCCCCCCCCCCCACACTCTCTCATCTACCTCTGTTCACCTTTCAGCAGCAGTGTGAGGATGCTGCAGACTCGCCTCTGTCTGTGGGGAGGGGGGGTCGGGGGGGGTCATTCTCCCTTCTTCTTCTGTTCACATTCCAGCAGTGCTGAACACTGGACAAATATTTGCACAATCCACTTGAAAGACAAATACAACACAAACGGCTGCTGACATGCCATTGTTGTGAGTGTGATGACATCACCCTAT
The DNA here is from genome assembly GCA_019775915.2 of Cyphomyrus plagiostoma. NCBI lineage: Eukaryota > Metazoa > Chordata > Actinopteri > Osteoglossiformes > Mormyridae > Cyphomyrus > Cyphomyrus plagiostoma. Next base: position 17,708,309 of record JABFEA020000050.1, read on the forward strand.
GCCTTTCGCTACCGGTGATTCCTTGCTTCATTGGATGAGGGCGATTTGCAGACTGCCTGTCTCGTTTTGCTGCTGGTGCTGATGTGACTGCTGTACAGGGAGGATGGTCATTAAGCTGTACTGGAGATAAGAAAGCTTGGAGATCCTTTAGAGAAAGTTCAGTGCCGTATAGCACAGCACAAAGTTGCAGTTCTCCCTGTGATACCCCGTGGAATTAACTGCTTAAAAATGATTACATGGATATTAATATGGGTGAAACTACCTGCTAAACTAATATTAATTTGAGACGGCTACCAGGTGTATGACCTTTCTCAGTATTTAATCATCAGTATTAATTCATATGACTCAGAACTTGGCTCCTTTTGTACCTTTGGTCAGAATTATGGCAACATTCCTGCCAACAGCGACTCATGAACACGACCATGAAGGTCACACACCAAGGTCAGTGACGCCATTGATATGAGCTCATTGTTGTTGTTCATTTAGTCAGTATCACTGACTAACTGCCTTGAAATTTCATGAGACCAGAAACCAGACATTGTGTATAAAGTGTATGATGTGTGTGTGTGAGATATCCATGTGTGTGATATGTGTGTACTGTATGTGTGTAATGTGTTTGAATGATGTCTGTATGTGTGTGTGTATGGTATGTATGTGTGTCTTTGTGTCCCTTTGTGTGTAATGTTTGTATGCCTGTGACTGCAGTGTGTGTATGTGTGTGTGTGATCTGTGTGCCTGAATGTGTCTGGATGTGTGTGTGTGTGTGTATGATCTGTGTGCCTGTGTGTGTGTGTGTGCGTGTGTGTGATGTGTGTGTCTGGGTGTGTGTGTATGATCTGTGTGCCTGTGTGTGTGCGCGCGCGCGCGTGTGTGTGTGTGATGTGTGTGTCTAAGTGTGTGAGATCTGTGTTCCTGGGTTTGTGTGTGTAATGTGTGTGTCTGGGTGTGTATGTGTGATGTGTGCCTGGCTGTGTGTGTGTGTGTGTGTCTGTGTGTGTGTGTGATCTGTGTGGCTGGGTGTGTGTGTGATCTGTGTGTGTTTGGTTGTGTGTGTGATCTGTGTTCCTGGGTTTGTGTGTGTAATGTGTGTGTCTGGGTGTGTGTGTGATCTGTGTGCCTGAATGTGCATGTGTGTGTGTCTAATGTGTGTGTCTGGGTGTGCGTGTGATCTGTGTGTCTGGGTGTGTGTGTGATCTGGGTGTGTGTGTATGTGTGATGTGTGCCTGGGTTTGTGTGTGATCTGTGTGCCTGGGTATGTGTGTGTGTGTGTGTGTGTAGTCTGTGTGTCTGAATGTGTGTGTGTGTGTGTGTGTGTAACGTGTGTGTTTGGGTGTGTGTGTGATCTGTGTGCCTAGCTTTGTGTGTGTAATGTGCGTGTCTGGGTGTGTGCGTGTGTGACGTGTGCCTGAATGTGCATGTGTGTGCCTGATTGTGTGTGTGTGTAATGTGTGTCTCTGGATGTGTTTGGGAGATATGTGTGTCTGGGTGTGTGTCTGTGTGATGTGTGTGTCTGTGTGATGTGCATGTGTGGGTATGTGTGTGTGTGAGTGTGTGTAATGTGTGTATATCTGTGGCAGCGGTGTGTGTGTGTGTGTAATGTGTGTCTGGTTGTGTGTGTGTTATCTGTGTGCCTGGGTGTGTGTGTGTGTAATGTGTGTGTTTGGTTGTGTGTGTGTGATCTGTTTGCCTGGGTGTGTGTAATGTTTGTGTCTGGGTGTGTGCGTGTATGATCTGTGTGCATGGATGTGTTTGTGATACAGTATGTGTGCATGGGTGTGTGTGTGTGTGTAATGTGTGTGTCTGGGTGTGTGATCTTTGTGCCTGTGTTTGTGTGTGTGTGTGTGTATGTGTCTCGGTGTGTGTGATCTGTGTGCCTGGATGTGTGTGTGTGTGTGTGTTCTGTGTGCCTGGATGTGTGTGTGTGTGATCTGTGTGCCTGGATGTGTGTGTGTAATGTGTGTCTAGATTTGTGTGTGCGTGATCTGTGTGCTTGGGTGTGTGTGTGTGTAATGTGTGTCTAAGTGTGTGTGTGTGATCTGTGTGCCTGGGTGTGTGCCTTGGTATGTATTTCATGTGTGTGTCTGGGTGTGTGTGATGTGTGTGTCTGTGTATATGTGTGGGTATGTGTGTGTGTGTGTGTGTAATGTGTGTATATCTGTGACAGCGGCATGTGATGTGTGGTGTGTGTGTCTGTGTATATGTGTGGGTATGTGTGTGTATGTGTGTGTAATGTGTGTATATCTGTGACAGCGGCGTGTGATGTGTGGTGTGTGTGTGTGATCTGTTTTCCTGGGTGTGTAGGTGTAGTGTGTGTTTCTGGGTGTGTGCGTGTATGATCTGTGTGCATGGGTGTGTGTGTGTGTGTGTGTGTGTGTGTGTGTTTCTGGGTGCGTGTGGTGTGTGTGTGTGTGTTTCTGTGTGTCTATGTGTCTGTGTGATGTGTGTTTCTGGGTGTTATGTGATATGTGTGCTGTGTACGTATCCCTGAACAATGAAGGGATGCCGATATTATCACTCTGTAGAACAACAAGGGTGACAAATCCATCTGCAGCAGTGGCACGTCACTGCTTGCTCTTGCTGACCAGATCTTAGTGACGGTCCTGAGGACACTCCTCAGGCTGAGGAGTATCTAACAAAGCATCTGCTGCCAGAGGCACAGTTTGGCTTTGGGAAGAGGCGGAGCCCAGTGCACATGATATCTGCAATAAGAGAGCTAGAGGAATGCTGTGAGCAACATCAGGACCATTTCATAGCATATCACCACTCTCCTATAAGTTAGTCTGTATCACCACTCTCCTACACGGCTGTCTGTGTGATCACTCTCCTATACGACCATCTGTGTGATCACTCCCCTATATAGCCGTACAGTATGTATTACTGATGGAGCGTTTCCATGCAACATGCCTGCAGTGAATCACTGGGATTTCTTGGAGTGACCATGTACCCCAGTCCTTAAGACAAACTGTAAGAACAGTCGCTGAGCACCAGCTGTGCTGGCTTGGGCGAGTTATTACGGGTAGCAGAGCTTCTATCCAACCACCTCGCATTTACAAACACCATCGGCTTGGAGGCTCACCTTGATGTTCCAGTCTGCATTAGGGGTTCTTATATCAGAACAAAGGCTAATGCTAATGCACAGTCAGAAAGCTCTTTATGGAAAAGAACGCCTTAATTTGATTGACCTGATTAGGCTTATGGGCACTTTTCTCTCCGGTGTTGGCTCCCCGCCAGCAGGCAGCTGAGCCATGTGGGCCCTGAGGATCAAATTTGAGGTTAACTTTGCGTGAGGTTACTGGCAGTGTTTGCTTATCACAGTACATTTGGGAAGTTCCTCTACAAAGGAAGTAAGGAAGTCCTGGCATCTGCAGTTAGTGACCGGGGTGACAGTGTGACATCCTGGGATAATACGATTCATGGGGATAGGGTTAGGCTTAGTAGGATTATACTGGAGTATAATGGTGTCATACTTTGGGATGAGTCTTATACAAATATTATATGTGGCTATTGGATTATGGAGTCCTGCATCAATATTTGAGATTATGTAGTGAATCACCATAGTTGGTTAGCAGGAGCAAGTGGAATAAAAACTCAGGGAAAGTTCCTGCTTGGACAGGAGCAGCGTGAAGGTCGGTTCTTATCTTCCATACATCGTGCCTCCAGGGAAGCCCCCTGCTGCAGAGCACAGAGCTGCTGATATTCTAGGGAACGAAGGAATACCCACTAGCAGGGGGAAGGCCGACCTGCTATCTGTGTCAGCAGTGAGCACAATGGGGCTGAGCCAATGGAAATGATCTTTCTTCACTTCCTCTGCCCCCGCCCACGGGGTTTCTGTGATGCTTGGAATGCAAGGAGGCAGCTGGAGCACTAACATTGTGTAACGATGGGGAGAAATAGTGGGTGTGGCCTCCACGATGTCATTCTAAGCGGTGGTACATATAAGGACCGACACACAGCTCAGCTGTAGAAAGGCACCTGTTGGTGAAGCTTGCCGCAGGAGCCAAAGCTATCAGTCGTACCGTTGAAGTCACAGATCAATCCATGTTGTAAACACCGCACTGCAGATATTTACAATGGCTCTATCCTTGGTCACAGCGCTGACTCTCGCCCTCACCATCAGCATGACACCAGAAGAAGGTAGGTGTCCTCTTCTTACTCTACTGCTGCAGTGACCCACGCTCTTGATTAGTCACGGGAGTCTGTGTCAGCCTTCTTCTTGCATTGGCCAAATAACAGACCGAGCACATGCATCGAAGAGTCATCGTAAAAAATGTCTTTTCTTCTGTGCTGAACACTTATAGTAAAGGAGCTAAGTGTGTCAGGGCAGGAAGCATATGGCAGAACTGGGGACTATACTGCCTTATCTGATATTTTCTATTAAAGGAGTTGGCATGCCTGATACCTCTAAGTCGGGGCGAGGGGGGGGGGGTCACAGTCAATATTTACTCCCTCTACCTCTGATCGCAGCTTGTTATCTGGGAAATTGCAGTAAAATACTGGTCCCTGCCTATGGGGGCCTTGACATTTACCACTCTGTGACTCAGATAAACTCCATAAAGCTAAGATAACCCGATACTTTTATGGACACCTGGCACATTTTAGGCTTTGTCTGCCTGGGATTTACACTTGATTACTGATCTGCAGGTGTAATCCATCACCATGGACAGTGTACGTAGCAGATATAGCTGCACACACGACTTGGATCTTCCTACAGGTTCTGCTCATGCACATCTTCTCCACAGGCACGGGTCTTCCTGTCCCCAGAGAGCATAAGGTCCACAGCCATCCTGCTCCTCACCGGGTCCGGGCTAAACGCTGCTCCTGCAACAACTGGCTCGACATGGAGTGCATCTACTTCTGCCACCTGGATATCATCTGGGTCAACACGCCCAGGTACTGCTATGCACCTGATTCTGAAGGGTATGGTCAGTCCTCCTGCAGGGCGAATATTGCGTTCCTGAGGAACCTCAGGTTCGTTAAAATTCTCTAAAACCTGAGTCACTTATTCCAAAGGAAATGAATTAAATGATAAAACCGGTTATACCAGTGGCCAGTAATGTCATAATACGCGTTTTACGATTTTAATATAAGAAATAATAATAATAAATAAATAAATAAATTATATCCTAAACATCTATGGGCAAAATAAAGTACTGTATTTTAATGTAAGTTAAAAAAAAACGACTATGGAATAGAAACTAAAACAGTGATGACAGTGGACAATAATACACGTTGTAATAAAAATAATCTAGCTGTATGTTTTTATATGTTAATTTGTCAAATATTTTTAGATCTTTGAAGACTTTGACCTATGTAATGCATGGATGTACAAAAGAATTGATTCTTTTCAGATTTGAAAACCAGTTCAATCAATTCACTGAAAAGAATCAGTTCATGAGAATAATTTGTTCATGAATTTGACATCACTATCACTCACTTGGATAGCTGTTTTTGTGTCCAAATAGCGTTTCTAATTAAGACCATATTACATTATATTTTGCATACTGCTTTTCTCTCTGACTCGGAATCGTATAAATACAAATGCGAATCCATGTTATATTGGACTAGGCTACTAATATATCAATGGTGTTAGAATTGTTTTGCAATGTAATATCACATGATGCAGCAGGACAAGGGAGCGGCTGGGGAGGGGGGAAGCAACATGTGACTTGGGAGCTAAACCTCTGTGCCTGTGATCAGAAGGTCGCTGGTTCGAGTCCGGCCTCACCACATCTGCGGGTCCTTGAGCAAAGCCACTAACCCCCCAGCTCCCTGGGTGCTGCTATGCATGGCTACCTCCCATGGCCAGAGCAAGTTGGGGGAGGCATAAAAATGTTTCCCCACAGAGATCATTTTTAAAAAAATCCACATTCGGATAAAACACAGATATGATGAATATACAGAGAAAAATGTGCATTTGAAACATAGACTTCTGGTGTTGTAATGATACAACAATGTTTCTCCTCCCATGCAGTAAGACTATTCCCTATGGCCTGGGAAGCCCCCTGTCTCGAAGGCGCCGCTCTGCTGGCCGCTGTCAGTGTGTCGACTCTGCAGACAAGGCCTGTGCTGCCTTCTGCTACCAAAGGTTTGTCCATTTCTCGCCCTGTGGACCATAGCTCCTCTAACCAGGATTTTAGCTGCCCCCCCCCCCCCTCCGCATTGATCCTGCCAACCTCTGTCCCTCCTGATCTCTGGACCTTTGACTGCAGCACTGAAGACCCTATCCCACTTCTGGTGAGACCAAGCCACCAGGTGGCCAACGTTCCACTTGCACCTCGCTCTAGCCTGCTGTCCGTCCTCAGGTAGGTACAGCAGCACTCAGGCAGAGTCCTAATGACAAACAATAGCTGATCATGTGTCATATCTGCAACAAGAAGAAAATGAGACCGAGAAATGTAAAATTGTTGTGGCACAGCAAACCTGACATATCACACTGCCCCCTACAGGCTGGCAGGGTAGGGCAGAGCCCTTGGGAAGACATCTCCAAAAGTTCACCGTCCTCTCACCAGATAGAGCGGGGAGGTCGATGAGAAGAATGATCATCAAAGACGACTCTTCCCAGGAAGTGGAGCCAAGAACAAGAAGAAAGGTTGTGACTCCAGAAAGATGCCAGGAGATGCAGCGATATGGAGCCAAGGAAGCAGGAGACCTCCAGGGTCACATGTGAAGCTCATTGAGAGGCCACAGTGACTCTCATCATGGGTGCTGGCTAAAATGGCCCCCAAGCAGGGGGAGAAGGCCGTCTCTGTAACAGGAAGGCAGAGAGGACAGACATGGCATCAGTGGCCATTGTGGACATTGTGCATTGGTGTGTGCAGTTAGCATGCAGCAGTGAGGTTTTGACTGCGCAGTGGGCTTTGAGGCTCTGGACCAGTGATGGCCACTGTCCATTGACTAAGCCAAAGAGCCAGTACCAAGAGTGTAAGTTAATACAGGACCATGGCAAAAGTTAGCAAATTATGGACTTTTAGTCATGAAAGGGTTTTAAATACATGTCATATGTCAAGTGGATATGCTACAAAGTCACTCCTGTTTGGAAATGTGTGTGTGTATGTGTGTGTGTGTGTGTAATGGGGGGGTGTACACATTACATTGTGGAGACCAAATCCCATTATTTTGACTTTGTGGGACCATTCAGGCCGCATAAGGGAGACTCATTTTTATAGGAATCTGTGACTGCAATCAAAAAAACTACAAATGGCAAAGTCTCGTATTTTGTTTGGTTACTTGCGATTATAAGGATAGGGCAGGGTAGCAGTTAAAGCTATCATAACTGGGATTATGGTTTCTCCAATAGAAAAGTACGATCAGAGCTGTGTCAGACTTTAGCTTTATTGGTCTCCAGTATGAAGGACATCATAACTTGCTTTCTGTCACAAAACATTAAAGTAATCCGCAAAATTTAGGTCTAACTGAAGCTGATCTCTTCAAAAGTGCTTACTGCTAAGGAGGTAACTGTATAGTACATGGGCAAATGCTAGATTTCACATCAAACGAATCAAGAGATGTGAGAAGATGAATGATCTGTCATCATCAAAGATCAGTAACGAGACATTTAACAAGAGGGATCACACCTTCACCTCCTTGTCTGTTTGTGTTTTTGGTATGTTTGTCTTCTACCTTCACTTATTTTTACTGTTTCATTTTGGGAACAGGTTTTCTGGTGTATTTGTGGCCAAATGACAAATTTGCCGGTCATTCAGAGCGGACAGCTTGTGGGGTAGAGAATGCTGCTTATTCCTGGGTTACCATTGCTGGGTTTCTCCCCCTACCAGGACTGGCATTGCACTTGTGTCACTCTGATGAAGCTTCCTGTGCCTGAGTCTCGCATCCACCAAGTCAGCATGGATGTTTATTTAATTATCTGATCTCACAGAAACATATTTATTCTGTCCCTGTGTAGAAGGAATGTATATATCAAAGGTAAATAAATTGTTTTATTCATTCATTTTCCCTGGTTTGCATCCTTATTTTATATAGAAACAGAAAATGATAGGTGTGGTATGATATATCCATCCATCCATCTTGATGCCGTTTCTCCTGTTACGTGTAAAAAAAGGTCTTTGTACATCTCTTTACTCCTTCATTAAGTTTGTTTGTAATACAGTTTTTATATGTTTATAATAACATAGAGACACCTTAAGCACTGATTATACTGAATATACCGATTGTGTGATTCTATCTTCTACCATGAGCAAACATCCTTTTGTTCAGGTCAAAAAGAATTCAGCAGTCTTTCTGTGCTGATCAGATCCTACAATCCTGGTCCTACAGATCTGCCTACATCTGAGAAATTGTTGATATTTACATTGCTGTCTGTCAGTGACATTTCATGACAAGTATTTTTTTCCCCCTTTTGTTTTCTTCCTTGAGTTTTTAGTTGTTTTCTCTGTTGAAAGACACCTGTGCTTTAAGCCACATTGTAATCTGCCTTGAATTAAAATGCTCAATATAAGAAAAAGGTCGAGCACCAAACTGGAATGTAACTTATTAAATAACAAAGACTTTCTTTGGTTGCCTATGGAAAAAAATATATGTGCAATAGTATGTAAAACATATGAGGACTATTTGCCATATGAGATTCCATCAATGAAATTATTAACATTTCCTTGTTCCATAATGACTTATTTTCAGAACGTTATGCGCTGCATGTTGTGAGCTGAGCCAGGCTGTCTCCTCATGCTTTCCTTCTTGTGTTGTTTTCCTATGTAGGACAATGAACACTTTGGAAAGGAATGTGTTCTAATGCGTCTATTGTGTGGTGTTGTGCATTGTTTGCTAAGTCATGATGAAAGGGCCAGCAGCAATGGACATGCTTTTATGTCTGTGTGATGACTCATAGTAATCACACAGATTCCGGGACAGTTTGTGTGCAAGGATTATCCATTCCTATGAATCCCATAATAATGATGGAAAGGTATAAGATATTCAGTAATAACATTTAAAGGCTTACCAAATAAGTAGCCGGCATAATTCTTCTTATGGAGAATGCACGTGTTTTTAAATCATCACATTCATGCATGAAAGAGGTAAATTTGTTGTCATGTTAAGGAAGTGTAATAAAGATGGCTGTTTACCTAAATCCAGTATACTGCAGTATCGTACACAGCATGGTCCACAGAACAAGAATTACACCCAGTTTTATGCCAACAGCTACCTACCACACAAGTTTTATGTGTGGTAGGTACCTGTCGAGGAGGCAGAAACAAGCCTGACGGTGGCCGGCAGGGGGCTCTGCAGCCGGGTGCTCTGCAGCAGGGGGCTCTGCAGCCGGGGGCTCTGCAGCCGGGTGCTCTGCAGCCGGGGGCTCTGCAGCAGGGGGCTCTGCAGCCAGGGCCACCACTGTGCCGGCTCACACAGCCCCAGAGAGGGAGAAAAACAGGATGCTTTTTCTACATTCCTCACTCATCTTTCCAGCAATGGAGGGAGTAGGAAAGACAAAAACAGCGGAAGGGCCCAGTGGGTGCCCCCCCCAGCCGAGGGAGGTGGTAGGAGTTGGGGGAAGTGATTGTAGGGTGATCGAGCCCTGAGCCCCCTCATTGTTTTAGCTGCCTTTAATGTTGCCTGTTGAGCGATAGCGTGTACGAGTGTGCATATACGTGTGTGTGTGTTGTTATTGTGTCCTGTTCTGAAGGCCATGGGCGCCACTGCAGGCTCTGATTGTGGCTGCCCGGCATATCAGAACATTCTGGTGCTTCCTGCTTTTGTTTACAGGGAAGCTGCCTTGCTCCCAGGCCCAAATAGTGAGGGCCACATCGTCTAGAGCATGCTGGTAGGTCGCATGGAGCAAGATCTGGTCTGGCATGGCTGGAGCAGGGTGGGGTCTGATTTGGCTGGAAGAGGTCAGGACCTGGCTTGACTGGAAGAGGATGAGGTCCGGCTTGGCTGGGGCAGGGCGGGGTCTGGCGTGGCTGGAACTGGGAAATACGCATTGCTTGCCTTCTGCTAAATGGCCCACATTTGGGTCACCAAGCTGGACCGACTATGTGGGGGTGGGGCGGGGGCTGAGAGTGGGGGGTAGGATTTATGCAGGTCCTTGTTTCACAGACATGTTTTTCTCTCAGAGGACTTCTTGTTATTTCCTGTTTTAAAGTGTTTCTATCCACCTGCATCCAGCGACAGAAGCGGGGGCAGAAGATGCATGACTGGATGGATGCTGGGTGAGAGCTGGCTGCTGCAGTCCAGGGCATCACTCGACTCCTGAGGGAAGTATGCTTGGATCTTGAAAGGAATTCAGACACCATTCACCTGGTGGCAGGGTGAGGGTGATCTGCCATGTGCTGCGGCACACGTACAGCAGATGGGAAGATAGCTTCAGTCTCCTGAGGCTTAGCTAGGCTTCACACCCACTGATAGGCATCTTGGCTTTCCGCTCGCTTGCCAGCAGGAGCCAGCACACCAGGGGGCTGGATCGCAGTGTACACTAGCTAGGGCACAGCTTTGACTTACAGCTCTTCTTTTTATTCAGTACATACTTATTCTTCCTTAGTATGAGACAAACCAAGCCTTTCAGAGAGAAGAGGGAACTTTCAGTTTAAACGATTTCAAACGTTCTTCTGCCCACAGATGAGGCTAGAGCTGGCATCAGGAGCCCTTGTACACAGAGCATTCAGTTCTCCCTCTTCTTAAATAGAAATTCCATTTTCTGTACTTAGGAGCATTCAGGGGTGCTGATGCTAGTGCTGTTTCCATGGCATCAAGGTCAGGGACTGATGAATGCCCTTAACTAAATCATCCAAAATCATCCTAAATTCCATATTAAGATTTATGTGATTACAAAATCCACAGTGTGTGTGCATCAGTCTGTCTGCCAGCCTACCAGCAGGTAAATGAGGCCATCTATTTTGCAGGACTGGCCTGTGGCCTGTCATCTGCAGTCTAGTGCCAGAACAGCAGAAGTAGCACTTTTTCCTAGCTGCGACCTGTAGCAGAAGTAGCCCTTTTTCCTGGCTTTAACCTGTAGCAGAAGTAATCTTTTTTCCTAGTTGTGACCTGTAGCAGAAGTAACCCTTTTTCCTAGGTTTGACCTGTACCAGAAGTAACCCTTTTTCCTAGCTTTGACCTGTAGCAGAAGTAACCCTTTTTCCTAGCTGTGACCTGTACACATAGCTCTGTTACCATATTGATGCTGTGTCTGTAGGTCAGGGTGGTTCTAATGTGCAGATTGAAGGTTTTGTAGGTGACAACTTTCCACCAGACCTGACAGGGTGGGGTACCAAGAGGCAGATTAAACTGGACCCCATGGGTTCCCTTTTGGAGCGTATGTGTGTGTGTGTGTGGGGGGGGGTCTCAACTGGGCTGCTTTGGTCATTCGATCACTCAAACTCACAGCAGGTTTAACAGCCCAGCTGCCAGAAGGAGGAGCACCTTTATACTCAATTCTCAAAAAGGAGAGAGTAGGGGACTTATGGCAGCTGCTTATGCAAACATGTGTACTGGATGATTCACTGATACTGGCCTGTTCAGTGACCCTGAACTGGCCTAATCAGGCACCAGATACCCCCTGCCTTGCCGATCAGCCTGCTGGGGTCTGCGTGCAGTCACTCATTAACCCGGCCCTCCCACAGCGCCTGAGCATGCTGACTACCACCCTATCCCATTTACACATTTCCTTTACCTTTACATTTTACACATTTGGCAAAAGCTTTTTTGTTCCTACCAGTGAGCCAGCTGCGTAGCTTAACTCATTGTCAAAAGCATCCTTCAGTATCATTATGAAATGTGCCAATCAATACCAATGGACATCCTTATTATTGCCCAAGGTGCTCTACCTTGTATGCTATCGCTAACAAGCACAACTTCCGTGGCTGTAATGTTCTGACAAACACTGTGTAGATGTTGGCTCTTCGGGTAGTTTTGGGGAGTAGATAACAGGGAAGAGTTACGTGCGGCTCTCCCCAGACACACTGGGGATATCAATGCCGTTTATCAAGGTCGTCCACCTGCATGAGATCGGAATCGCCGCTGCAAGCATGTCAAGCTGTTGCAAACTGCATCCTGCGCTATGCCGGCTGCTATCGCGGCATGGTGGTCCTTGGTACTGATCCCTGCCGGTGTCTATTTTAACTTTACAGTGTCACGGCTTTCTGGCCTCCCTGCCTGCAGCCTCCCTAGCAAGTAAGCAATTAAATGTAGGCAGAGATAAAAGCCAGAGAGAGATTTTTCCTGCTCTCTAGATAGGAAAGCCTCCATCACCAATCATGCTCTGGTCTGAGATCAGTACTCGCATCCATCAAACCATGCATCGTGTCAGGGAGTGACAGCACCAGCAGTGCTCTGTGGCACCACTCTAACTGGGTCGCTGACCTCTGGGTACAAGAATACGATGCGCCTTCATGTGAATAACCCATCAGGGACTAGAAGGTCCTCTTTGCTGGGAGTGTGTATCTGTGACTCAGCGTGTTAAAGGGCTTCAGGCAACATCTGTCAGCCACGATAGGTCCTGAGTCCACTTCTCTTTAATAAATTACAAATTTGTCCAAAGTCCACTCTGCTCCTCCGATTTCAGCATTAACAACCTCTCCGGGTAAAATGGCCTCCACCCTTTCTGCTGTGTTCCTTGTGTTTTCTGGAAGGAGGAGATCGACCCTGTCCAACCATCCAAAGGTGGCTACTACTTTTGGGTGAATATTGTGTGAAAAACACAATGTCAAATAATATACATAAAAGAGATCGAATCCTAGAAAATGGTACTACGTTCGGCATTGTTACTGGAGCGTGTTTTGCAGCTAATTGGGAGAAATGAGAGATTAGCCTGCAGATAAACACACACTGGGTGTCTTGAATCTGGACATTGTTCAGTTTTGTAATATTTAAAGGGATCTTGAGAAAACACCTTTCTGCTTGTCATTTGAGAAAGCAGTAAGGCAACCTGTGAATGATTCAGGCATTACATAAGGGTCATACTCAAATTACCAGCTAAGAGCTGTCTGTTCCAAAAAGCATTCCCATCTTTCTCCTCTGTTGATCCATAAAGGGATATACCCATCCATTTGCACCGATAGGAGCGTGACCTCTCTCCCATAAACAGCTGTGTTGCCGCATCTCGACTCCCCGCATGCCAGGAATTCCTCCGAGGCAAACAGGATTCCCCCCTGTGCTGAGGCAGAGCCAAAGACAGTTTGGCATTTTGGTGCTCCTTGACTGTGTGTGAGGTGCACACTGGATAAGGGACTAAATGCCAATGGACAGTCGTTGATTTATTTATTTATTGTGATGGTGTTGAGGAGTCTGTCCATGTAGGGGGGGACTCATGTCCCCCGCTCCCGCTACGTGTCCTCCGCTCCCGCTGCGTGTCCCCCACTCCCGCTACGTGTCCCCCGCTCCCGCTACTTTCGACGCCCCTGTAGATAAGAACATTTTTTTGTAGAAAAATCTCACTCTGTTGACTTTACATTATCAATAAACAAATAATATTCTACAACCAGAGTTTAATATTCATTAACTGTATCCTGAGAATGTTACATAACGTATCCAAAGATAGTAAGGCACTGTACTGTCCGTTTTGTCTTTGATTGCTGAAGCAAATGCACTGCATCATAGAAAGTAGTGATGTTTCTCCAAAGTTTGCTGAAATGGAAAATTACCTCACCTCACAGGTCCCAGGATGTTTCCCTGCTTCCCGGGCCACCGAGTGGCTACATGGGCGGAGAATGTGCTGTGAACCTAGCATCTCCTGCCATCATGGGTTTGTTGGACAACTTTTTTTTGCATTTTGTGTTTTATTTTTTTCCCCTTGTTGTTATGCCCTTGTATTTTAGTATAGTTCTGTGTTTTGTATCTTTGTTCCTAGCTATCCTTGCTTGTTTCTTGTGTCGTACTTATTCTTTATTTACATTTCCTGTTTCACTCCTAGGCCCTAGTATATTGCTTGATTGTCATTACCCTCACCTGTCCCGTTACTTTAAGTTCCCAGTATTTGGTTAATTGGTTATGCTTGCACCTGCTTCGTGTCTAGCGTCATCTCATATACCTGCCTGTGTTTTTTTCTTCGGCTGGTCAATGTATGTGTTGCTTTGCATTGGTTCCTGTGTGTTCCCCACAATGCGTTTGGCCAACAAGTATCAATAAGTATATGAGCTCGAAACACCTAACTTCCTCCACAGTGTGGAATACTTTAAACTGTAAGACTAAAGTACCATTTATCATTTGTCTTTTTTCAAACAGTACCATCTTAAATTGTGACTTTTCGTGCTACAGATTTCCTATCAATACCACAAAGTTCAGGGGAAGCACAGATGAACCTATGCTAGAACTACTAGAACCATGCTAGAACCCACGCTAGAACCAGGAGCCTAGGGAAGAGCACAAGAACTGTGAGAACAAAGTCTCAGTGGAGATGTGCCCCTGCACTTTCATGTCAGTACTGATTCAGAGAAATCGGCCGCTGATCAGGTAAAACTGTATGGGAACATCCTTATCCTTTTCTCTTATCTTCCTGCAGGCACAAACTCTGCACGACAGCACTGTCAAGGGTGTAAAGGGTAGCATGTAAAAGCCCAAAAAAACACACCTGAGGTGCTTACTGAAGTCAGGTATGTGACATGAACAGTCCCAAGATTCAACCTTCTCTGAACTCTTGCATAGTAAACAGCACCACAAGGCAAACAACCTTAATCTATGCCAAGGGGAGCTGTAATGTAGGGAAAAAGAGGACAATTAAAGATCAGTGGTACAGAGACATTCCAGATATTTTCTCTTTCACTTATTACTTGCAATAAAAGCATGCAATAAAAGGAGTATGTGTGGGAAAACATCTTAAACAAAGACATACTTGTGAGATTCACAGCCTTCAAAGAGAAACAGACAAAAGAGATGCACCTAGTCCCAGAAAGGGGGGGGGGGGGCAAGTAATGTCTGAAGTCCAGTGTCACCCTAGCAAAGCTTTCAGTGGAATTCCGAGCACATCTGCAGGCCAGGGTTGACAAAGCTGCAGAACCCTCCCAGCTAGAGCCCAGGGTATGCAGCCCCTCTGGTTAGAACACAATAGCTTTGCAGAAGTATCATCCATGAAAATCTACTGTTGTGACTAAAATGGGGGGCAATTAGGCTGTGTGTGAATGTTGGTCATGTTCCTCCATCTTCAGGCTGGCGGAGTGCTTTGATATGGAATTATCCATCACCTTAACTTAACGATGCAGGGTTAGTTTCCAGCCAGGCATGTCTGTATCACATATTAAAACAGGCCAGTATGCGTTGATATGTAGTGCACATACAGGCATGGGTGAGCCCAGATTTGCATAAATCCCATTTTCTGAAAATGTAGTCTGGCCTATCAGCACTCATCGCTCCCCAAAGGGACCCTATAACATTCTCTTTAGAATCTGTTTTATTTGCCTGCTGGAAGCACCCCGGCCACTTACACTGTTAATCAGTGTAATCAGACCTTAATTGAACTAAGAACCTCTGCAACGTCTCACAAAGATTCATGTGATTCACACGGCCTCTAGTGAGCATTTCTGTCACTATGATTTAGAGGCGCAGCACACTTATGGCTTTGCTTCCTCTCTCTCTCTCTCACACACACACACAAACACACACGCACACACACACACACAAGCACACACACACAAGCACACACACAGATCTGACTTAAAAAACACACACAGAAGCAATAAACAAAACTTGCCACTGGGTGGCAGTGTAGTTGCAAAAAACTATATAATTGGCATATTATTGCTTTATGTAGGGGGTGCTGAAGTGGGTAGCAGTTTCAGTTCCCACCTCCAGGGACAGAGGTCTGAATCAGACCACTGCTGTGTGTGTTCTCCCTGCATTCTCTCCTGCTGTAGTTAGGTGAACTGGCATTTCTAAATAGCCTGTAATATGTGTGTGTGTGTTCAGCGATAGACCAGCATTTCACCCCACAGTGTCCCTCTGCCTGCTAAATGCAATCTGGCATAGGCTTCAGGCCCCCAAGACCCTCTTCTGGACAGAAGCTTCATTCTCACTGTGCCTAATTCCCCAGCCTGAGACAAAATTACTCCAACCCGGCCTACGTTATGCCCTTTGCTGGGTCCCCAGGCCTGGCTTTATGTTCAGTTTGGGATCATTTGGGATAATTTTAAGTGCAGTTTTGTTCCTGAGCCTTCAAGTTTGTATGAGAAACTTATATCACCATTACTGTGATTCATACCTGATGTGGAGCATCTCATGAAATATCAACATATATATTATCAAGATGTACTATTATTGTCTGGTATAACTGCTTTGGAAAATCAGTATATTATTGTGTGCTACCCTTGCTGTGGCACATCTTTTATACATTATTGTGTACTATACCTGCTGTGGAACATCTTTTATGCATTATTCTGTGCTATACATGCACAGAGTGGGGTGGGGACTCCCGGCTGGAGGGGTGAGGTGACAGGGCTACCCACTGCTGCACTGGCTTGCCAGGATTGACCATTGGCAATACCAAACCCTCCATTATTTGTACGTGCTTTCCTAGTACAGGGTGAGTCCAGGATTCCAGGAAATACAGCACCCGAGGCAGGGGACACCACTGAGTACATATCTCATACACATACGTGTGCGTGTACTGTACGTATACATACACACCCATCTGTGTAAACTGACGGCAAAAAAGTGCATGACGTAATTTGCTGTAACACAATGTTATTTAATATATATCGGAGGTCGATTATTACAAAAACATTATTGAACATTATTACAAAAAATCGTCCTTCGTTTAGACGGTCTAACGTATATGCAAAATGTCCTTGGCAAGAATATCAGAAATGTTTATAGATCAGAAATCTTTACAACACAGGTACATTAGTCGAAACAGGTTAGGTAATGGGTACAATCCACAGATTGAAAAAGTGTGACTAATAATAATAATAAGAAGAAGAAGAAGAAGAAGAAGAAGAAACTTCTCATAACACCCTAAAATGTTTCTTCTTTTACAGTGCTAACGAC
>JABFEA020000050.1:17757369-17768793 GCA_019775915.2 Cyphomyrus plagiostoma
GTGCTGTACACTAACAGGGCCTTTTTCCTCCTGGGGAGACACTGTGCTATATACTAACAGGGCCCTTTTCCTGCTGGAGGAGGTACTGTGTTGTAGACTAATAGGGCCTTTTTCCTCCTAAGCTGTCCGTAACCAGTAACAATGGGTTTTGTCTGCACAACCCAACCACCCACAACACAATATTTGTTTTATTTGAAATATTTTTTCATCATCACAAGCCTAGAGTATTTATAATTGCTAAAAACTGAAGGAATTCTTCCTTCCTGCACTTAATTGAAAGAGGAAGAAAATTTTTAGTGGTCAAAGAGAATGGATCCAGTTTTAATTTCAGAAGGTGAAACTAATATTTCTGAGGGTCAGATTTTAAAATACAAGTGTACAGCAAAACGATGCAGGAAAAAAGAGGCCAAACCATTCTTACGTGTGAAAATGTTGCAGGTGGGTATGTATTGGCCTCACAAGCAGATTTGTGCATAGATGATCTTGTTTTTAGTTCTCAGAGTAAAGTGTCACAACAGTGCCCTTACTGTTACTGCTGCTCATCTTTTGTATATATTTTCAATGTAGGAATTACCTGTAGTTAAGCTGTTAACTTCCCATTGGGTTCCTTGGACTCCTTATAAACCTTCATTTCACATTGTGGTGTGTGTTTCTTGTACTTAAATGTTATCAACATTCAGACCTCATAAACCGCAGTTTTGTTTTATATTTATGTGCATAGACTGACTGGATTCCCAGTGGCCATCAGTGCTATGTTTTTTAAACGGTAAATGCGTGCAGCATCCCTTTGGCCTGGTGAATTACTGGATTGTGAACCTAGAAAGGGGAAGACATGGTCCTCCTTAGCCCCGAGAGATGTGGATCCCAGTGCTCACGCTTGGAACCTCTGGTAGAAGGATGGCCACACTGCATGACTGTTACACAGCAAGCTGTTTACTGCATAACTGGCCTGGCTGACAAAGGGTGAAGCTGTGTTTCTCCTCAGTGGCACCCTTCTGTTCCTGTGCAGTGCCGCCGTAACAGACGAGGACAGCTTATCTACACTCCAAGCCGTTACATGCGCTCAGCATTTCTTCCCCTTATAGCATCCTCCATGCAGACCCGTCCTCACCTTCCAGGGAAAAGGCTCCTGAAATAGAATGATTGCTAATTTACCTGGAAGAACAAACACAGGACTGACTATTACCCGCCTCACCCTGCAGGATCCCTGGCAGCTGGTATCCTTTTCAGGAACAATAACAAAACATCGTGCCATTAAAGGACTCTCAGATTTCTTTTTCATTAGTAAGGACATACTTTCAATTCAGTTCAATTCAATTTATTTTTATATAGTGCCTTTTACAATAGAGTCATCCTGAGGCACTTTACATGGGTCTATTGCGATACATTAGAGAGAGTAATACAGAATGGGAAATAGGAAAGAAATTAAATAGGGAAAGCCAGATGACAATGGAGGAGAGGAACCAAAAACTCCCAAGTAAGGAGAATTAAAAAACCTCTGGGAGTCCAAGGTCAACTGGTCCCATTCCTGATGTCACCCCACCATGGGACTGAAGCAGGACTCCAGCTCAGACACTGGCCACTCTGGTCACCATCCAGACAAGTTGGAAGGCAGAGAGCATGGATGGTCAGAACATGTGTTTACACATAAATGGACACGCATAGTAGATAAAAATGGCATGTACAGCAGCACCGATAGCCATACTTACGGTCTGTTAGGTTGCGGTTAAGCTAAACTGAAGTAATAGGTCTTCAGTAGAGATTTAAAGACTGAGACTGAATCGACGTCTCGAATATAGGCTGGTAAATCATTCCACAATATAGGGACCCTGTAGCAGAATGCTTTAACGCCCACTCTCACTTTGCATGTGGAACGACAAGGAAACCTGCATTCTGTGATTCTAGTGGGCGATGCGAAGTAATTCTGTCAGATAGGCAGGAGCTACACCTTTAAGTGCCTTATATCTAAGCAGGTGAACTTTGACGTCAGCTCTATACCTAACAGGAAGCCAATGCAGGGAACTAAGAGTGTGGAGATTATAAAATTCCTATCTGAAGACAAAAAAACAAAACCTCGGTTTTCTGAGCATTTAGTGATTAAAAAGTTTTCATTATGTCATTTACAACTTCAGTTAAGGCAGTTTCAATGCTGTGTCCCTGGTGGAAGTAGTTGAGCAGCAACCATCTTCTCCAGAACCTTTGACAAAAACTGTACGTTAGTGACAGGTCTGTAATTGCTGAGCTCCTGTGGATCCAAACTTAGCTTCTACAGTAGTGGCCTGATTACTTTTACTTTAAATTGATCAGGAACAATGACACATTCAGTATGGCAGTTGTAGGTCTTGCCAGAACTCCCAGGGATTTTTTAAGAAGCTTAATGGGGATTGGGTGCAGTGGGCAAGAGGTTGGTTTGATCTTAATTATAATAGTTTTTACCTGTTGTTCATCCCTTAATTCAAAAACATTAAAGGTATGTTCACGTTCTATTTGCATTTAACTTAATTGTGAGCCATTTAAACATGCTTGAAGTCTAATGTTTGTAATTTTATCATTAAAGAAATTCATAAAACGTTGGCTACTGAAATTACTCAGTAGCAGAGTTTCAACCTTATCTGTTAGATGGGCTATTATTTTAAAAAGGCATTGAGGGTTATTTCTATTGCGATCAGTAAGGTTAGAATAATAAGCTGAATGTGCCCTATAAAGGGTTTGTTTGTATTGTTACAGGCTGTCAGACCAGCCAACCTGAACACTTCTAAGCCCCTAGATTTCCATTTGTGCTCCAATCTGTGACGCTCCTGTTTGGGAAAGCATGTGTGATCA
The DNA here is from genome assembly GCA_019775915.2 of Cyphomyrus plagiostoma. NCBI lineage: Eukaryota > Metazoa > Chordata > Actinopteri > Osteoglossiformes > Mormyridae > Cyphomyrus > Cyphomyrus plagiostoma. The sequence goes on from JABFEA020000050.1 coordinate 17,760,193, forward strand.
TTAAACCATGCGGAGTGTCTGGAGGTTTTTGCTAATTTGTTCTTCAAAGGAGCCATTTCATCTAAAATCTAACCACTGTATTGAAGTCATGGGTGACTTCATTGATATCTGTACTAGACATGAAGTTCACATTACTGCATTAAATAAATTGTAGGGAATTTCTGTCATGTAGGTGACGTATCCTAATAATCTTCTCTGCCATAGTCAAAGTGGGTGGCTCTTTCATGAAAGTGATTAGAAAATGGTCAAAGAAGGACTTTTCCAATGGACAGACATGATACACGATGAGCATAAATTCCATTAAGTCTAGTGTATGATCGTGAACATGCGTCGGTCCTGTTACATGTTGATCACATCCAAGAGAGTCCAGGAGGGACAAGAAACTTTTGTTGTTATTAGTATTATAATATTCTCCAAGTTATGACTTTATTTTAATTTTGTATTTTGTTCATTTCCATCTGAAATATTTTTTTACATTGTTTTGTTGTCCTCGCCAACCTTAGCTATAAGGTTTACCACTGAAGTTAAGAAGAGGCCCAACTAGTACAATATTCTGGACCAGTTGTTGAAGAACAGTGTTCTGTGTTTGTAAAGAATGTCCTTAATGTGTTTCATTTCCATCATTGCATTTTATAGTGGCCAGTTAGAGTCAAAACACTGCAAATTCTTAAAACACCTTGATAACACATGATCTACACTAACAAACATACATTCAGATAACATCCAGCCATCCATTTTCTCCCACTTATCCGATGTCGGGTAGCAGGGGCAGCAGTCTCAGCAGGGAAACCCAGACTTCCCTCTCCCCAGCCACTCCATCCAGCCCCTCTGGGGGAATCCCGAGGCGTTCCCAGGCCAGCCGAGAGACTTAGTCTTAGTCTTAGGCCCGGCTGATTTTGGCCCTAATAAACGTCGCAGATTCTGAGACCACCTGTGTTCTGCTTTTTTGTCGTCTTTTCCCTTTTCTCCAGTTTTTTTTCTCCCTTTTGTAGAATATTTTAAAATTTGTAGTATGAATTTATATTCTGCTATTTCAGAACTCGTATGGGAATTATTTTTTTTGTTCTGGGTCTTCCCCGGGGTCTCCTCCCAGTGGGACATGCCCGGAACACCTCACCAGGGAAGCGCCCAGGAGGCATCCTTATCAGATGTTACTGCTCCTCTCGATGTGGAGGAGCAGCGGCTCTACTCTGAGTCCCTCCCGAATGACCGAGCTCCTCACCCTATATCTAAGGGAGAGCCCAGCCACCCTGCGGAGGAAACTCATTTCGGCCGCTTGTACTCGCGATCTCGTTCTTTCGGTCACTATCCAGAGCTCGTGACCATTGGTGAGGGTAGGAACGTAGATCGACTGGTAAATCGAGAGCTTTTCCTTTTGGCTCAGCTCCTTTTTTACCATGACAGACTGATGCAGCGGCCGCATGACTGAGGATGCCGCATCGATCCGCCAGACGATCGCCCGCTACATCGTCCCCCAACTCGCATTCTGATAACACTTTAGTGAAAATAATGATACCCATGCTTTATTTTCCAAATGCTGTAAATTGACAAATGCAATTTGTGACACATAGTTACACTGTATGGACAAAAGTATTGAGACATCTGGCCATTACACCCACAGGCACTTTCAGGACATCACATTCAAAATCCACCCGTGGATCCATCTTCTGTAACCAGCCTGTCCCACAGGCTACAAGTGAAAGGCAGGGAACAGGATGGGGGCCCACTCACACATGCACACCTACGGACAAACTGATATTTTGGACTGTGGAGGGAAACCGGAGGAATGCATGGAGCAGCCGTCACGGCTGCTATTCTTCTGAGAAGGTTGACCACAAGATTTTGGTAGTGTATCTGTGGGAATTTTTACCCATTCATCCAGAAGAGGATTTGTGATGTTAGACATGAAGGTCTGGCTCACAATCTCTGTTCTAGTTCATCCCAAAGGTGTCAGGGCTCTCTGTAGGCCAGTCAAGTTCTTCCACACCAAAGTCACCCAACCATGCCTTTATGAATCTTGCTTTGTGCACTGGGGCGCAGTCATGCTGGAACAGAAAAGGGCCTTCCTCAAACTGATCCCATAACATTGGAAGCACAGAATTGTCCAAAATGTCTGGGTATGCTGAAGCATTAAGAGTTCCCATCACTGGAAATGAGGGGCCTAACCCAGCCACTGAAAAACAACCCCATACCATTATCCCTCCTCCTCCAAACTTTACATTTGTCACAATGTAGTCAGGCAGATAACATTCTTCTGCATCCACTAAACCCAGACTCGTCCGTCAGACTGCCAGACAGGGAAGCGTGATTTGTCACGCTGTTTCCACTTCTCTGGTTTCCAGTGGTGATGTACTTCATACCACTGTATCCGATGCTTAGCATTGCGCTTGGTGATATGAGGCTTGCATGCTGTTGCTTGGCCCCTGAAGCCCATTCCATGAAGTATATTTATCCATATAGTTATTTCTTGTAAAAATCCCATAATGCAATGTGTTAGTAGAGCATGTATCCACCTTCCTGGAAGCACTACTGTGGAAACGATTATGGGTGTAACTTCCAGTGAAACAATGGAAGTAGCCAAAAGCCGCAACAACTTACTATGCTTTCGAGTGGCTAGCCAACCGTGCCGATCCATTCAAACACGTCTGACATGTATAGTGTTACATATATTGTATTTCAAGGAATATACTTCTTCCTGTGTTATTAGCATTGCCTGAAATGGCATTACGGAGCTCTGGTACAAGTTGCACTGTTCGCAGCTGTACTAATAACCATGCTAAATTAAATGTGTGCCTTAAACATCGATGCATTGATCATACACCAAAAAATAAAGAGGGACTGTGGCTGTCAGTCTTTGTACCTTATCCATCACCTGCCAAAATATGATGAATAGAGGTAAAATTGAATGAATAACCTAAACTTAAAGAGACCACCAAAAAAGCTCTATGTATGCTCATGTCACAGGTCGTCTGTCTTGTCCGATACTACAGGAGAGCTACTGTAGCACAAATTGCTGAAAAAGTTAATGCTGGCTATGACAGAAATGTGTCAGAACACAGTGCATCGTAGCTTTCTGCGTATGGGGCTGCATAGCAGCAGACCAGTCAGTGCCCATGCTGACCTCTGTCCACTGCCAAAAGCACCTACAATGGTCATGTGAACATCAGAACTAGACTATGGAGCGATGGAAGGTGGCCTGGTCTGATGAGTCACATTTCTGTTACATTATGTGGAAGGCCGGGTATATGTTTGTCATTTACCTGGGAAAGAGATGGCACCAGGATGCACTACAGAAACAAGGTAAGCCGACTCCTTCTGCTGGGAAACCTTGGCTCGGGCCATTCATATGGATGTTTCTTTGACATGTACCACCTACCTAAACATTGTTGCAGACCAGGTACACCCCGTGATGACAACTGGATTCCCTAATGGGCGTGGCCTCATTCAGTGTCCTGCCACACTGCAAAAATTGTTCAGGGATAGTGTGAGGAACATGAAAGACAGTTCAGGAAGCTGACTTGGATTCCCCAAATCTCAATCTGTGGTATGTGCTGGACAAATAAGTCTGTTACTTGGTCCCCTTCAAGAGGGAAGTACCCCAAAAGCATACAAGTTTTTTATGTTATTGTTGAGGCATGTGGTGGAGGCGTATTTTATCACTTAAAGTACTTTAAAGTACTCTTTACCTGCTTTCAAATAACAAAAAAATGTGTTTTTATATAATGGGGTACTAAAACTATACAAATCTCACTCTCCATCTATTTTATTACTTCATCAAATACTCTTTTTGGGGTCTCCATCCAGCTACAGTTGAGGCAAGTAGCTTATTTATGTTTTGCTAGATTAAATGGTATTACTGTATGTTTGCACTGAATTTCTTTGAATTGAAATCAACTAAATAATTCTTCCTGTCATTCCAATTCATTATCCTATGTTTTGTGGTCAATTCTATTCAAGTTCCAATTCATAAATAGAATAAAGGCACATATCATAACTTCTGAATTTTGCACAATCCTGGACAGCATTAGTGTTTGTGTCAGGTTGATAGGCTTTGTTCCCACATATTGATTCGTTATCAAATCAAAACGGAAGATGGCAAAACATTGTATCCTTTAATGACATTCTGGCTCCAGAGGGAATTGCATCAAAAATAAATACATATTCCTTAACTCTCACAGGAATATACATTTTTTGTAAATTGTCAGAATAGCTATAAGGTTTACCACTGAAGTTAAGAAGTTGCCCAACTAGTACAATATTCTGATACAACTGATCCAAATAGATGAAGAATGGTGGCTAAAATTTTTTAACCATTTGATCTGAAAATTACTCCCCATCATCCATTTTATCTTATTATTAAGTAACACGGAAAAGACAATTTATTCATTTAAACTCACCCACAGCGAGTTAAGCACCCATACATGACACACTCATTGAGTAAGTGGTCAGTGTAGTCAGCCTGAATGGAACATCATAGTCTGAGTACACATGTATTTAGTTATTTTGATATACCAGTACATATTCTTCAAGCTAGTACAAAATCATTAATTCCTGAGAGTGAACAAAATAAAAGAGAATTATGATATCATGACCATCAATGAGACATATTTACAGACAGCAGCGATATCTGAATCAGCTGTGGTTTCCCAGCATGCACTTAGTCTTACAGCAGCAAGCTGACGTTTCTGATCAATAGATGGTGCTGAACCCATTTAAATAGGATTTTCACTGAATTTCATACGTGCATATAGTGACATTCTCCCATACAGAGAGATGGTTCCCATCTCGTTACATTAACATTCAGGAAGGAATATTTTTGGTTTATATTCAAAATCTTTAACGGAGCCCCAATTTTAACGCACAGTAATGGTATTGTATTATCAATATAAATCAGTATATATATCAATATAAATTGTACTGTATTATTTTATGTCTCGTTTTGGAAATATATTGATATATCGTAAAAATTCAATCTACCTTCCAGCCTTATGCGAGGGTAATGCTTATGAGGAGGTGGCGAAGCGTTTGATAAATTAATAATGAAAATAAATAAAATAAAGGACTGTGTCCTTAGTGGATGGGGGGAGGGGGGCTCCCAATGCCCCATGACGCTGACGCTGGTTATTAACCTGATTTTTGCAGTTACTTCACTACCGTGTCGGATTCTTCACCTAAACAAATAACGCACAGCTTGTCCTGAATTAACCCTTATTTCATCTCCACTGCCCTGGCTGACTAAATGATGAATCAGTAATAACTGAATTAAAAATAATATAAAATATTGTAAAAACATTTATATTACAACGGTCGTATCATTTATTGTTTCTCAAAGTGCTTAGCCACAATTCCTCCTATAGGAGGCAGTACTGGCCTAGAAGAAACATTCTGGTAAATAAATGAATGCAATGCCCTCTTTTACATTATACTCTTGTCAGATTAATGCCAGGTACAAATATGATTATAGCAAATTTCGGAAATATATATTTACTCACTGTATTGAGTTTGTAACCAAATATTGTAATTCTGTTGAGATGTTAGGTTTTTTGAGACACATTGACTGTCTCTGTATGCAAACCGTCCCATTTTTTAATTCTGTCTGGATTCACATGGCTGCCCAGTCGGTCGGCCCCCATCCCAGGTGCCTCCTGTTCATTCAGCACACATGGGCCTGGTTTATGAAAGGGGTCAAACCAGCCACACTTCATGCAAACTGTTTTAATATCCTGCTTGCTTTCATCAGGCCTGATGCAAAGTGAAAAGTGTGGAAGCTGTGAAACAGGACTGTGTCTGGCCCATGGTAATGTGTTGAGCCCTGGGGAGTTCAGCCTGACGTCCATGTGCTTAACCCAACTCCTGGCTCCACAGGCCTTTAGCCTCTCTCTCTGCCTCTTCCTCCAGTCCCCTGGCCCACGCTCACACCCTAACCCAGTGCTACACTTCCTGGAGTCACCATGAATTGGGGGCCACTTTGTTCCAATGGAATCCAGCCAGGGTTCCAGACTGAATTTTCCACCAATAGCGCTGACGCTCCTTACTGAAAATGTTAGGGGCACCAGCACAAAATCTAGGTGCACCACTTATATCGACATGCAACACAATGCATTCATGTTTTTCACATCTTAACTGTATTACTGATAGATGTTTTGGTAATAAACATACAATTCACGTCATTCAGTTTTAAAGGAAAACGTCATTAAGTGAAATGGTGCTTTTTAAAACATAAATGTATTACATATTTGACTCACACCAGGGCCATTTGCAGACTTCTCAAAAAACTGAACACCCCCCCATATGCCGCCACCACCATAAAATACAAAAAAAAGGCTAAATATTTAAAATATTAAATATTTGGGAAATTTGTGTTGATTTGATATAACAAATTTAACAAATTATTTTATTTTAAAAATAACATTTCAATATAAACCTGCTACAGTCTGTTCTTTTCTTGTCTTGCCTGTCTCCTCATTTGTCTTTACTGTCAACATGAATTAACAATAATTAACGGCAACTTATTTCTCCCATAGTGGGTAAAATGGTATCTCTGATCACAAAACCAATGCCTGAAGTGTATATGTTACAGGAGCAGAAGATGATTAATACTTGATAGTTGCACCTAATAAAGAAGCTACATACTGTAGAGTATTATTACTCAGTTCCCACTGCAGTCACCAAAGAATAAAATCTATGTGGTAAAGGATTTGGATGAGGGTGGGTCTACTTCAAGCTCCCCAGTTCAGTGCCAGTACATTGGAGTTCACCCTGTTTTTTCAGTTGTATTGTTGGATCTGTGTCTGCATGTTTTGGACACTCAGGTGAAGAGAGGAGCTGAGAAGTCACTTGATCACCACCTGGTGGTGAGTTGGATACAATTGCTGGGGAATATGTCAGATAGAACTGGTAGACCCAAACATATAGTGAGATTTAAAAAATCCGGGAGATTTTTAACTTACACTTCTGACGGAACTTCTCTTGCATCCCGAGTGAGTAAGGAGACATTGAGCCTGAATGGACCATGTTCCAGGACTCCATTGCTGAGTCAGCTGTGGCCGTACGGTTGTTGATGCCTGTCGCAGTGACAGTCTCTGTACCTGGTAGTTTACACCATCAGTAAAGGGAGCTGTCAGGCTGAAGAAGGAGGCCTTCCGAGCTTGGCTGGCTTGTGGGACTCCTGAAGCAGCTAAGTACTGGCAGAGCAAGTGGAAAGCGGCTTTGGAGATTGCTGAAGCAAAACCTCGGGTGTGGGAGGAGTTTGGTGAGGCCATGGAGAAGGACTCTCAGTCAGCCTCAAAAGGATTCTGGCAAACTGTCAGGTAACTCAGGAGGGGGAAGGAGGGCTTTAGCCATGCTGTTTGCACCAGGGAGGGAGAACTGCTGACCTCAACTGGGGATATAGTCAGGCAGTAGAAAAAATATTTTGAGGATCTCCTCAATCCCACTGATACACCTTCCTTGGAGGAAGTAGAGCTGGAAGACTCAGAGGGGGACTGACCCACCTCTAGGGCTGAAGTTACAGAAGGAGTCAAAAACTCTTTGGTGGTAAAGACTCCAAGGGTGGATGAGATTTACCCCGAGTTCTTGAAAGCCCCTAATGTTGTTGAGCTGTTTTGGCTGACATGCCTCTTCAACATTGCGAGGATGTTGGGGATGGTGCCTTTGGATTGGCAGACTGTGGTGGTGGCAGTAAGTCAGACTCGTTCCCAGTGGATGTTGAACTCCAGCAGGGTTTTCTTTGTCACCGATTATGTTTGTCAGAACTTCTATGGACAGAATCTCTAGGTGTAGCCAAGGGGTGAAGGGGGTCCAGTTTGAGGGCTTCAGGATCACATCTTTGGCATGAGGATCAGCACCTCCAAGTCTGCTATGGTTCTCAGTAGTATGGATTGCCCTCTCCTGGTGGGGGATGAGTTGCTCAAGCATAGTCTAAATATCTCAGAGTTTTGTTCATGAGTGAGGGAAGAAGGGAGCAGGAGATTGACTGATGGATCGGTGCAGCATTGGCAGTAACGCAGAAGCTGTACCATTCCATTGGGGTAAAGAGGGAGCTGAGCCAGAAGCTCTATTGTCAAGAGCTCTGGGTATTGACTGAAAGAATGAGATCATGGATACAAATGACAGAAATGAGTTTCCTTTGCAGGGTATCTGGGCTCAGCCTTAGAGAGGGTGAGGAGTTCTAGGATCCCCCCTGGACGCCTCCATAGGGAGGTGTTTTAGCATGTCCAACAAGCAGGAGGCCCCGTGGCAGACCCAGGACATGCCGAAGAAATCAGATGTCTCAGCTGGAGCCGGTGGAGCTGGAGGAGGTAGCTGGTGAGAGGGAGGTCTGGGTATCCCTGATGCCCCCATGCTTCCCCCATGATCTGACCCGAATGAGTGGAGGAAGATGGATGGATGGATGGATGGATGGATGAATGGATGGATGGAACTATGTGTCAGATGTGGAAGTCAAGGACTAGATTTTTTTTTTGTTTGTGTTATGATCCCCAGTCTAGGGTTGGAGATCGCCAGAAAGGTAGAGGAGAGGGAGAGGGGAAAACGGGACAAGCAGGGGACAGGAAAGGGGAACACAGGAAACAAAGGGATCTTTTTTTGTATTTTTTTATA
>JABFEA020000050.1:17777033-17789694 GCA_019775915.2 Cyphomyrus plagiostoma
GCAGTTCTGAAGGCAAAAGGGGGTCAAACACCGTATTAGTATGGTGTTCCTAATAATCCTTTAGGTGAGTGTATATTTACTAGACCTGCTATCACGTGGTTGCAAGTGGAACAATTTCACGGCCATTATCTTCTGCCAGTTAGTGTGTTTACTGATGACTGTGTAGTTTTATATTCAGAGTTGTGTGATAGTCCCTTGCAAACATACATTTTGTAACCTTCAGAATAGTGCTGGGCAGCATACCTGTTCAACATGATTCCCCGTATGGCATGAATTTTTTATATATACAATTCTGTAACATAGCTGAAACAACATCCGTGATTGTGTGTATAATGTAATAAAACTATTTTGAAATAGGGAAGTTAACCATGTTGATTCAAGAACTGGGTATGTCGTATGCAACACAGTTTTAGTATTCTTAATTGTTTGGATTTGGTAAGTTGCAGAAATTCATTTTTAAGAGATAATGGATTATCCACAATATGTCAGCCTTTGTTTGGCCTGCTGAATGTGTTATGTTTTATTACCTATTCATTTTGTGCAGTGGTCAAACGTATTACATGCAGGATAGCTAATGATAAACGCTAACCACTTACTTTTATTATATGAATTTAGCTTTGGTTTGGTTTTTGTCTCTGAAACCCTTAAAAACATACCTGTAGAGCTAATATTTTAACCTCTTTAATACTGAATCAGTCGGACTAGAGTGATTACGGGGGGATATTTAGGACTTACTCAGATGTGTATCATTGGGTTCTGTAGAGTCTCCAGGATAAAACTGCATTGAAATTTTCTTTGTATGATATTCCATTTGCAAGATATGTGTTTTTGTCAGAGAAACCCTATGCTGATATTTTGCACTCAGTGAAGCCACATGGGGACTACAAACATGGCGCTATTTACCCAGAACTAGGAACGAGGGTCATTATTATTATAATATTGTGCTTTGGAAAGAAACGGTATCTTGCAGTACATTTTAAACAAGGAAACATAGCAATTTGGCATAAAATGTTGATAGAGCAGTGAATAAGGTTAGTGCACAGCAAAATGGCATGACAAACTTAAAATTTGGCGTTTATCGTCTTTTGGAAAAGAACTCTTCATTTGTAAACCCTAAAATCATATTTGTTCCAGTCTGTTCTGAGCATGTCTGTAACAGTCTATCTGGCATACTGTTGGCAGACTATGTGTAAACGCAAGATATGATTGGTCAATAAATTGTCAGAGTTAAGGTAGTCTGAGCTAAATGTAAGTCAATGAAAGTAAAATCCATTTGAACTGGAGTACCCTGAACTAAGCAAAGAACATGGGCCTGTATCATGAATCAGGATTTTTTTCTCAGCCGAATAACATGTTGGATTTAAGGTACCCTAGTTTAAATGGACGTTGTCTTCATTCACTTACATTTTGCCTAGACTACCTTAAATCCGATAAGTTATCCAGCTAAACAAAAAATCCTGTTTTGTGATACAGGCCCCGGTTGTATTTTCCAGGTTCTGATTCGCAGAGGTACAGACCGATAAAGAGCTAAGTGCCGTACCTATTTTTTTTTTATCAAAACGCGACATGTACTCTCGAACAATCAGAATTCCGTTTGTGTGCTACTTAATCAAACTTGGCGAGAGTACATGTCGCGTGACAGTTTTGTTGCGATCTTGTTTAGTGTCCTCTTCAAAATGAGTGCTTTAAACCATTTTCATGGCATCAATGAGCCAGTAAGACCTAAAGGTGGAGGTAGAAAGGCCGACTGGACAAAGAAAACCACAAAAAAGGAGATTTGTCACTCAGGCGGTGCGTTAATACTTACTGTGGGATGTCAACTCAAGGCTGCTGTGACCAGTTTCTGTCAAGTCGAGAAGCTGTCAACAGATTGTTTTATGTGGTGGATGATATTGAAATGTGAAATTGCCAATATTTACTTTACTGTACTATTTAGTTTATGTTACTATTTTTTATTTATTTAACGCTTTTGCACTTACAATATAATTGAGAAGATAACATGAATTTGATTTAACGACTAATGACACTGGCAATGCCTTTTTTCTCTACAGTTGATCTGAGTAATGTGATGTCAGTTCTAGCCCTAGTCTGTTTTCGATCTTGGTCTCGGTCTCTACTAGTCTTGGTCTTGGTCTTGATCTTGGTCTTGATACCCTCCGGTCTCGGCAATGTCTTGGTCTCGGTTTAGGCGGTCTTGACTACAACACTAATAAACAATCAACTTTTTAGAAATAAATGGATGGATTTATAGCGTTTTGGAAAAGAATGGATGGATTTACAGTGTTTTGAAAAAAAATTAAATCATGTTCAACATGTTCAGACTGAGCCAACAAACCATTTTAACAGGATAAATTAAATATTAACAAAATGTGTGGGTCTAGGTAAAAAATGTCATTTTCCTGAAAACTATCATAATGTATTTATGCCGTTTTGGAAAAGAACTCTTCAAATATTGTTGGCCATTACATTTTATTGAAATGTTAGCAAATTTACAGTTAGGAGGACTAAGTTTAGCGGATTGGTATCACTGGCCTGCTAACAGTCTTCAAAGTCAGCACAAACACTAACAAAAAAGTTAGCTTCACTAATTAGCAGTTAGTGGATTAGCGGAACCCTGCCCACTGCTGACATACATGCAGTCACCACTGCCTCAAAAAACCTTTTCTAAAAGTTTTGGGTATAGGCTATCATTAGCCTCTTTCATTACCCTCTTTCAAAACAATGACTGCCGAGGATAGGCATAGACCACAGGCAAAACAACAGTCTGAGAAAAATGCATTAACTGTGTTTTATATGTCTATTTATTTGTATACTTATTTTTAAGATGAAAATGTAGGAAAAAATATTTGTGGATGAAAGTGACTGTAAGTCTGTGACTTTTAGAGAAAATACTGCCACGTAGGAAATTTTTTAGGATTCTGGGAAGCAAAAGCCAAATCGTGAACCCCGACTCACCCAGGAGCTGTGTAATTATAAGTGTGTAGAACTTAGAGCAACAACAAATGCAGCACGATAAAGCCATTTACAGCTTAGTCGGGGTCACCCCCAAATCAAACAGCCATGTGTGAATCAGACATTTCTGCAGAACCTAAATTAAGGAGCACTAAAGGAGCTAAAGGAACGGCCTGCTGGAATTTTCTACCCCTTACCACACAAATACCAGCTGAGACTGTGGATTGGGGGAAATTTCTTCTGTAGCAGGACTGCAGCTATGTGAGCATGGGCCAAGCACAGCAGAGAGTTAGCACCTATCAAGAGAAAAATTGCGCCGTCCAATTCTTTGCCTTGATGGAAATACGCATTTGGCCACTCTGTGACAAAAGGACAAACAGGTGACAAACTAGTGAGCAGTGTTACTGATTGCTTGAAATTGTCCTTGTACATTATGTAACAGAGGGAGGGAGTTGCACAGCTACCTGTCAATATGTGTCAGTGTAACCAAAGTTATTCTTCCTGCATTGTGACAGTGTGAGATAATGACCACTCCCCATGGACTTCTGCACTCCAAGACTTATTGTCCTGCCTCAGATGAAATCAAAATTGTAACTGTGTGAGTCTGTTAGTAAAAAGAACCTCCCCGAGTAACAATAAAAAGCCTGTAAAGGAGACCCCAATAGGCAAAGGCACTGTACATTAATAATAAAAAGACTGTAAATGAGACCCAAATAAGCTATGGCACTGTACAGTAACAATAAAAAGACTGAAAAGGAGACCTTACTCAAATGTACTGATCTACATTAATATGCGATATGCATTCATATCACATGTTAATGTTATCAAAGTTATATATTAAATAGATGACTGTATTGATTTTATGGAAAATTTCTGCGAGCTCTTTCCATGCGTGCAGGAGCAGGAAAGAGACCGAAGTGGAGGAAGCTGGTCAGGAGGGTTCGAAATACTGCTTAGTAGACATAAACCTGAGTGTGAGTATGCAAGTATATTGAGTATATAGTACGGTAGATAGTATGGTTTACCATGAATAATACCAAAGTAAACCAGAAACAATACTGAGTTTTTTTATGTAACTAGTATGTTACTATGCTTATTGTGTAACCTGTTGCAGGAGCACATATTTCTGTTTAGTGACTTACCTCGTTTCCACCAACACAGAGCTGGTGCTGGTGCCGGTTCTGGCTTGGTACCTTTGGAGAACCAGCCTGCGTTTCCACCGATTTCAAAAAAGGACGGAAATGTTACGCAGGCGGAAGTGAAGGTAAAGGTTAATCTGTATTTAGTTTTTTGGATTTCTTTTGATGATCCAAAAAGAAAGTTTTCAGAGTTTTCACTCGTCGCGCCCTGTCTCTATTGCCTATATCCACTTTTGTCTCCTTATAGGCTCCCCGTCTGTGTATGTAAGTGAGTTTACTCTTTAATCTCGATCATTGATTTTCCGCTGTCTTTTTAAGGATTGTGCAATAATGCTAAAAACTGAATTTTTCAGTAAGCCTCACGATCTCCTCGTCACTCCAACGTTAGTAGACTAAACCATATTCGTTATGGGCTGAATGGTTTGGACGCCATAGCAAATCCCACTTTCGCTGACGTTACGGTGCCACATTCTGAACCCAGCTTTTCAGTGGTGCTGGAGTCGTATTTTTCTGGTCCAGGGCTATCTTGTTTGTGGTGGAAGTGCGTGGGTCTTTCCTCAGACCTGTCAATCAACGACCCTCTGCAGAAGACACTGCAAATGCTACATGTCGATATATAAAATTATATTTCAGATGGTTTCACTAAAGCCTTACAAAATGGGTTTTGTGTGGAAAGGTACAAAGTAACAGTAGTTTTAAAATGAATAAATTTTATTGACACCTTCAAACAAAGCACCCTCAGCATAAGGACAAGGCAAAAGAGTTATGCCCTTTAAAAGAGGAGAACTTCAAGAGATCGACATTGCGTAAAGTTTGGTAGAAAAAAATAGTTCCTGTATGTTCATTACAAAGTCTGTGGAATATTTTGAATAACTGGGTCAGGATTTCTAATGTATTTTTGGCGCTTTAAACACCACAGAAAAAAACCATTCAGTTCAATTATAATGAACTGAAATTAGACCAGTATTTCTATGGACAATATCTCCTTATATAATTGTAATTATATAATATAATTACAATAGTAACTCTTACCACAGCAATCTAGATAGATAAATAGCACTAACGCATATCTGAAACATATGCTTTTTAAATTTGTGTTGAACTGCCATTTTAATCTGTGTTCATGCATGGTAATGGGCAGGGTCAGTCAGATGGTACACACATTGTCTAGTTGTTGATCCCAGGGCCCTATAAATAAAATCATGCTACTTCATTTTTAAGTTTGCAAAGAATCAGAAAGGTCAAACAAAAAAAAAATTGAGTGTTACCTGGGGTTTGTGGTGTCTCTGTGAGGCATTCCAGGTCTAGAATGTTATGTAATGACGCCTAGCTTCCGCAACACCTCTCCAGCATTCCGCAGTGAGCTCAGCCGAGCCCTCTGAGCTGTTTAACCTTCCAAAAGCAGACACTGGCTGATCTGTTTGCCTGTTGATTCTAGCAATGACTGATCCATCTCACATCTGGGAGACAGACATCCTGGACTGGGCACTTCAGATGGCAATAAGATCCAAAGACAGCAGGGATGAAAAAATAAACTGAGAGCTCACTGCAATTCACAACCTTCAGATTCACAACCTCTTCCTCACACAAAAATGGACACCAAAAACCTAGCTGTGACACCTCAGAGTATATACAGCATATATACACCGTGAGATCTCAGAGAATATACACCATATATACACTGTGACATCTCAGAGTATATACACCATATATATAACGTGAGATCTCCGAGTATATACACCATTCAGAAATAACATTAAAACTGCTGACAGGTGAAGTGAATAACATCGACTTCCCCATTACAAAGGCACCCGTCCGTTATGTATTAGGCAAATGAACAGTAAATTCAGTGGTCACTACCTACCAATAAGTGGTCCAAGAAAGGTCAACCGGTAATCTGACAATGGGCTAATCGGTGACAAAGGGTCATTGATCCATGTCAATAATTCACTCAGTTTCATTTTATATAGCGCATTTGAACAGCAATACATTGTCTCAAAGCATTTTACATTATCCCTGGCCAAAGTCTTCAGTGAGCAAGCCAGAGGCGACAATGGCAAGGAAAAACACCCCAAAAGTAAGAAACCTTAGGAGTCCTCCAGGTACTCCAGTTACCTCCCACAATTTAAAAAACAAACTGGAATCCCTAAATTGCCTATGTAGCGTGTGATTGATTGGTGTTGCACAATAGAATTAGGTGGTCAGTGATCATTGTTGACACACCACAATGAAATGTCCTCTGCATTTAACCCATATGTGACATAACAGGGGACAGTTAATTCAGCGCCCGGGGCATTCAAACTACCAGTCTTTTCAATTACAAGTGTGCTTTCCTAACCATTAAGCCACCACTGCCCACACCAAGAGTGCTTGCTGCCAAGTTTTCCAGGGATGAATGGCTCAGGGTGACTCTACTACATAAGCAGCAAATGGATGGGTGGATCGATGGATGGATGAAATGCATCTGCAAGCTATTGGTGCAGCACCTTCAGTGCAGTGTTTTCCATCAGGCTGGCCCCCCTCTCTGACAGTGAAGGTTGGCTGCCGTTTCACTGTTAGAGAGGGTGGCCAGCTTTCACTGTCAGAGAGAGGGCACCCAGCTTTCACTGTCAGAGAGGGCGGCCAGCTTTCCTTATCAGGGAGAGGGCGGCCTGCTTTCTCTGTCAGAGAGGGCAGCCAGCTTTCTCTATCAGGGAGAGGGCGGCCTGCTTTCTCTGTCAGTGTGAGAGTAAGTGCAGGAAGGAGGGACAATACAGCTTGCTGGAGGAGAAGGCTGTTATGTGCCTATTATCTTGTGCAGAACACAGTGACATCAGAAGGAAGCTCTTACAGGAATTTGTCAGAGAGGGCGGCCGGCTTTCACTGTCAGAGAGAAGGCAGCCGGCTTTCACTGTCAGAGAGAAGGAGGCCTGTTTTCACTGTCAGAGAGTGCGGCCTGCTTTCTCTGTCAGTGTGAGAGTGAGCGCAGGAAGGAGGGACAATACAGCTTGCTGGAGGAGAAGGCTATCAGAGAGGGTGGCCTACTTTCTCTGTCAGAGAGAGGGTGGCCTGCTTTCTCTGTCAGAGAGGACAGCCTGCTTTCACTGTCAGACAGAGGGCGGACAGCTTTCACTGTCAGAGAGAGGGCGGACAGCTTTCACTGTCAGAGAGGGTGGCCTGCTTTCACTGTCAGTGTGAGAGTAAGTGCAGGAAGGAGGGACAATACAGCTTGCTGGAGGAGACGGCTGTTATGTGCCTATTATCCTGTGCAGAACACAGCGACGTCAGAAAGAAGCTCTTACAGGAATTTGACCAAATGAACCCAGATTTGATTTCATTCCACAATGTTAACAGAAACCTGACTCGACTTTATTTCCTGTTATGTTACTGTAACACAGTTTTGACAATATAATCCTTGCTGCAGTTACTTATCCATCACATGGTTTCAGGGGCCATACTCAACCCACAAGAAAACTGAACTGCACAGAGAAAGGCTGTAAATGCACAAAAAAACTAAACAAACTAGATGGGAGATGTTCCAGATGGGATTACACAGGAACTAGATGGGATTTTCTGGAGATGTTCATGATATTATAAGATAGCTTGAGTAAAAAAAATACCAAAGTTTAAAGTTTCGCTATAGTATTTGCATAGTATTAATGCAAAATATAGAGCTGGAATAGAGCTTTAAACCGATATGTTGAGATGATAAATGATAATATAGCTATTCCTGTGCAACTCATATTAAGGGGGATACAGCCTTCAAAACAAAGCGCTTCCCCGATAAGTTCAAACTTTGTCATCTTAAATCTCCCTTAATATTGACGTGTGCAATTTCCATGTGTTACTCATTTGATCAAGTCAACATGCCAGGTTTCCTTAAAATCTGTGACGGCGAAGTCCGAAAGTGTGTTGATTTGACACAAATACCCATAAAGGAAATGCAAACACCTGTTTCAGCCTCTGAGGCTACAGAATATTGTCAAGGATAGTTATAGTGGTTTTGAAGACATCTGGGAGCACATGGCAGGTACGGGCGAGGGGGAGTCCATAGTTTGAGGCATCTGTATGGCATAATGGGTGACATCATTATGCCAAGGAATGTAGTCTATCACTAGGAAGACCTTACTGGCTATGGAAAGAGCACCACAGTCATGACAGCAGCTTGGTTTAGAGTCTAGAGGGACATCAAAAGCAGACGTTTTTGTTCTGTGGTAAAAACTGCCACTTTATTAAAAAAAAAAAAAAAAAAAACAACATGTATCTAAAGGTCCGGTCTCAGCTTGTGGCCTGATTCTGATCCAGAAGACCAGGTGCTCTGGCACACTTGCGACATCAAACAAAAGCAAGAAATGAAATCCTTAAGAAAGAAAATACCCATGTATTTTGGGACGACTTGAGAGCATGTATCCTCCCTAGAGAAGGAAAGGCGATTGAGTTCCCTGCATGGTTCCCATAAACCTGCATGGTTTCCTTTCTCGCATCATGGCCACTGCCACTCCTCTGTCACTGCCTCCCTCTTGAAGGGAGACCCAAACCACTGCCCAGGGCCAGAGAACGGGCGTGTGCTGTCCCAGGCTCAGTTCCCAGGCTTCTCCGCTGTCCCCACACAGTGAAAACAAGATTTTCTTCCCCACATCATGGAAGGACAAACCCTCAAAGACAGCAGACCGTTCCAGAACTTACATCCGTGAGGCCACCGGGCCGACGCAGAAGAGAGGGCCAGCATTCACACCAGGGTCCTACAGCTATGGAATAAAACCATGACAAACCGTGCAGAGTGAGGAAAGCTTGGCTCTATGGAATAAACTGCTCACCTCGTCTCACCCGGAAAGAAAGGGGGAGCTGTGGGACAGCGGGCCAGGCTCACGTGGCTGTGTGTTGCTGCAGGCCGGCAGAAGGAAGCCAGAGAGCTGCTGAAAGGACCTTTGTTTTGTGCTCTTTCAGGTTTAATTCACAGACTGAGCAGGCATGAGGTTGACCGGCCTTAATGCTGGATACACCACACAGCAGTGAAAACAGTGCTCCTGTTCCCCATCAGTTACCTGATACCTCTGTTCTGCTTGGCTCTCATAAAAAACAACAGTTTTCTTTGGCTCCAGTAGCCATCAGGTGACGCACCAGGGCCATTCACGTTCTCACATGCGGCCAAGCCCACCCATCTTTAGTCTCTGCTTGCTCTACGGCACGTGGCTAAGCGCCCCTGACTGCCCTCGGTCTCCACAGGCTCTGTGTAAAACGACCAACCCCGCCTGCATTCAGTTTCTGTTTGCTCTATGCCAGGCGACCAAGCCTGCCTGCCTAGCCTCCTTCTCTTTGGGTTCTACGGCACGCCCACCCACCCTTGGTCTCCGGGTGCCCTACGGCACACGACCATGCCCATCCACCCTCAGTCTCCGTGTGCTCTACGCCATGTAACTACACTCACCTGCCCTCTGCCTCAGTGTGCTCTACACCACGCGGCCAAGCCTGCCCATGCTCGGTCTCCACGGGCTCTACACCACGTGGCAAAGAACACCCACCCATCTGTGCTCCCTTTTTGCAGGCTTGCACCACACGCCAAGCCAGCTTGCCCACCCTCAATCTCTACTGTTTTACGCCACGCAGCCAAACCCGTCCACACTCGGTTTCTGCAGGCTCTACACCACACAGCCAAGCCCACTCGTGCTTAGTTTCCACAGACTCTATGTCACACAGGAATCCGTACTCACGCTTGGTTTCCACGGGCTCTACATCACGCAGCCAAACGCACCCACCCGCCCACGCTCACTAGCCCGCTTGCCCACCATCAATCTCTACTGGCTCTACACCACGCAGCCCTGCCCCTCTGCTCCGTCTCAGTCTCCGCTAGCTCTAGGCCACATGGCCAAGCCCACTTGCACTTGATCTCCACAGGTTCTACAAGGATACAAAACATGAGCATACTTCGCAGGGGTTCAGATTCCAGGCAAAGCAGGGACCAGCAAGAGCACAAATATGTTTTTTTTTTTTTTTAATGAATCACTTAAGAAAGAATAGCCCCATGCCTGTAAGCAGATGTACAATTACCCAGATCTGTTACAGGGAATGTCACATGACTGTATATCCGTTTATCTCCAACAATTTTAGACAAAACTTCTTTGGTCCACTGTAAAAAAAAAAAAAAAAAATAAAAAAAAAAGTGCTTCAACTCCTTCCTCAGCATCTTGCTACATACAAAAAGTCAAGCTATTTGGGAAAATCTAAGCGTGAATGTGAGTAGCTCAAAAGAGGAGAGTTGAAGTTTCGGAAGGTTACATTGACAGGAGAAAGGAAAATATCTGAGAAAAGAGGAACAGTCCATCGCCTTTATTTATGGAGTCACACTGTATCCTACCCTCAGCCACACAGGCTCAGTTGCAAGGCAGCCAGGTCCGAGAGCAGTTCCTGCCCATGGCCACTAGGGGCCGCACCACTGCTACGTAATAATTGCTAAAGTTGATGTCATGCACGTAGGGCGCAGGCTGGTAGAAGCAGGTGACATTAGCACAGGCAGGGATGGCGTGCTGCTCAGCCAGCATGCGCAGTGCCAGCGCTGAGATCAAGCGGAGCGTCTGTCGTCGCTCGTGGCCCATCAGGCAGACAGTGCTCTCGTCTACCACACGCCTCAGTGTGCCCAGGTAAGCGTAGCGCTGGTGCTCCGCACCGGCAAAGTGGCTCTGCAGGTAGGCCTCCAGCTTGTGCCGCTGTTCACTGATGTCAGGGAAGTCGATGAAGAAGCGCGAGCACATGTAGCGCTGCAGCGACTTCATCTCCGCCTCGGAGGTGGGCCGGAACCCCCTCACCAGCAGGTGGCAGTATTTGAGCAGGCCACCACCCCGGATCTCCTCGGGGCTGTGCGTGGCGATGGTCCTGTTCTGCAGGTGCCCCAAGGCCTCCAGGAAGTCACCGTAGACGCTCTCGCCCAGCACGGTGGGGTGGAAGCTCTCCGACATGGGCGTCTCAGAGCAGCAGCTAAACAGCAAAAGCGAGTCCAGTGCGATCTGGAAGGAGTCCACGCTGAACTCGAACTGCCGCCGCAGCGAGTCCACGAACTTCAGCTCCACGTTCTTACCCGTGTTGTTGGAGAGCGAGATGAGGCTCCAGCGGTCCGTGTCGTTGCACACCTTCACCAGCTTCTGCACGTAGGCCTCCTTCAGCGTCAGGGGCGAGAGGCGCTCCTTGTTGACCCCGGCTGGCAGGAAATCCAGCAGGCAGTCCAGCACCACGTCCTTCACCAGACGGAAGGCCCGGTCATCTGCCAGCCTCAAGCCAAAGATCAGGTCCAAGTCCTTGTAGCCCAAGCCTGTGTCCCAATGCAGAACATGGCTTGCTGCAGAGCCATTCAGCTTCACGTCCTGGACCACCAAGCCCTTCTCCTCCAGCCGTGCCCGAACAACCTGGATAAAGAGGACGAGTGCGTTGGCATCGGACCCAAGGCAACATGCTCATAGGGCAGGCTAGTTGAAGCCATTCTTCCCCAGAATAAAGACAATGCAATATAACACAAATAAAAACAACCAACGCATATATTCTACATTATTTTATGATTAAAACCTTCAAAAGGAAAAAAAAAAAAAACAATGAAACAAAATTTAGTATCTGAAGGTAAAAGAAAGGGCAGTTTTAAAAATACTCAGAGTAGGGCATTTTATACCAATCATCTACATTTCTACCAAACACATATCATTGCAAAGTAACAGCAAGTGATTCAAAAAGCATCCAGATCTGCAAGGCATAATAAGCGAGAGACAATCACTGTGAGCAGAGCATGCTGGGGAGCTATAGCTCAGTCTGCTGGCAGGAAGAGGGTCCACATGGGAGTAGGACAGCTCCAAGTGTTACATAAGCACAGGGTGGGCAGAGATCCAGCTGTGCAAAGGTCAGTTTGCCAAGTGCTTCCCTCTAGTGGCCATCCCAGCACAGCAGCACCCTCAATCAGCACCCTCAGCACGCTGGGGCATGCAGGGCATTGGCACCACGCATCTGGTGTGACACTCACGCTTTCTGACTCTCATGCTCAGGCAAGAAATCTTATGGCAAACATATTATTGCATTATAAACGTACAATTAGCTACATCAAAAGCATTCGGAACGTTTGCAAACCCTACAGACTATATACAAGGTATTGAATGTGTAGGTATGTTACGTGTAAATGTGTGCAGACTAATCTCGAATCGAAAATCTCACACCAGCCAGCTGACCATAGTTAGGTTATACCTGAAGCTAATTCAATTAATTTTTATATAGTGCATTTTCACAGCATTACATTGTCGCTGAGACCCCAGTGAGCAAGCCAGAGTCTCTCAGTGACAAGAAAAAACTCTCTAGAAGGAAGAAACCTTGGGAGGAACCAGATTCAAAAGGGGGGGGCCCATCCTCCAGGGGCCAGGTGAAGAAGTCCAATATAAAGTAGAACTGTGTACAGTGGTACCTTGGTTCTGGAATTCAGTAGAACTCGGATTTCTTGAAAGTCGAACAAACCAGTTTTACCTAGTACTCGATCTGAATATCATAAATCGTGAACACTGACCTAATATAAATTGTATGCGCCAGGAAATGAGTCATACTACAATGCAATTCTTACTTGAATG